>CABFWB010000177.1:329207-418454 GCA_902151455.1 Timema bartmani
ATATATTAACCTACAAATTTCATCTCATGGGCATCATGACTAAAAAGTAATCTATCTTTATTTATTTATTTATTTAACATATGCACAATTGTACAAACATATTAACGTAACTTAAATATAGGCTTTCATCTCATACTGTATTATTTGTTCAAAGTCATTCTTAAAATAATTTCTAAATTGTTTTGCTAAATAGTTAATAAGTGGTTTACAGCGTCTTGGACTATTCATTTATTTAAAATATATTTTGATAATCCTAAGTTAAATATGATATTAAATTTAAAATTGAAATCTGGGAGCATAAAATATATTATGAAGATTAAAGCCCATAAGAGATGAAATAATTCTGCATTGACGTAGTTCTAACTATAAAGGCCTAAATGATAATTTTACAACAATTCAAGAGATTAATATTTTTTAACAGATAAATCTGTTCACAAGGGCGAACGTAATATTTTCTCAATATAGTTGAAAAATTATTATTGTAGTGTACATGATAATCAAACTCAAACCCTGTTTTTAAAATGAAAGTTTCGTCCTTGACACAATCTTTTTTAAAGTAGAAATTATCCAGGACACTTACTTTTCAGCTGTAGATCTTAATGAAGATTCATTAAACGCTTTGACTCACTTTTCTATGGTCAAACAGGATAGATGTGTGATGGGAGTACCAATTTGGGTTTTAGAATAAACAATGTAAATACACTATTTATTCTTATCATTTTAATCACAATTACCTGTCTCAATAAATCATCTTATTAAGAAATGTAATTATCATGTTATATTAATAATTAATATTCTATCATGTGCAACAAGAACCTCATCCTATACGTTGGTAGGATGCGTACCCACATGGTGCCCAAATATAAGGCATTAGAGTCTAGTGTCCATGTATAAGTAACCCACAAATATCAAGAATGATCAAGGTGTACATTGAGCTGGTCAGGATCCAAACACAAGACGTCCGGTGATAAATGGTGAATGCAATTACAGTTTTTATAAACTCAAAAATACATTTTCTAAAAGTACTTACTAATTAATTATTGTTCTCTATAAGGAAAACATATTTTCGCTTTATGAGGTAATTGTATTATATCTGGAAGAATATATAGGATGGATAAAAACATATAAAAGGAACAAACACAATATGGATCTGACTATGTTCTTCTTTTCATTGTAAAAGCTATACTGTGTTTGTCCCTTCTATATGTTTCTACCTTTCCTATACCTTCTTCCAAATATAATTAATTATTGGTATTAAAGCTGCCAAATTTAAAATTTCCACTTAATAACGATTAGTGTATCAAGTTTACGAAGCTTTAGGTGTTTGTGAAGTTAACTTTATTGATTGAATGTGAAGCCAAATCTAATATGACATAATCCCAAATCCATATAGAAAATCAAATATCTATATATTGATTTGATTTTGATTAATGGCGCTTACAGTCATTGAAGACCACATGCCGACCACACATGTTGCCTCCAATACGTTCTCTCCTGAGCCTTATCTTTTCATTCCTCCTCTACACCCAGCTCTTTGAGATCTCTGGCCACATCATAATGACAACTCTCGGACTTCGTTCAGGTTGCATTCTGGTTATGCCCCACCCATCTAATCCTATGTGATCTATGTATAATTTATATTCTTTAAATTGAAAAATGATACCTGGAAACGAAAATCGAACACAGGACCTTTGGCTTGATACACCACTGCTCTAACCACTGAGCCTAGGGCACGGGATGATTCCTGGATATCTCAGTGGTTAGTGCTGTGGCATACTAAGCCAAAAGTCCGGGGTTCGATTCTCGTGTCCAGGTGTCATTTTTCAATTTAAAGAATAATATATATTTTATATCATATATATAACAGTAATTACCAAATATAATAGCTTTGCTATTTAATCTATTATATATAATTTACTTTAAGTTCTAAATGTATGGATGCTATAACAACAATGTTCCTTATGTCTTAAAAACAACTGTTTGAAGTTTCTAGAAAGTAAAAGTATAGGAAAGAGGTATAAAAATACATTAAAGGGAATAAACACAAATTGCTTTTGCAATGAAAAAAATAACACAGTTTACTCTTTACATTACTAACTATGAACAATATATTATTAATGGATTAATGGAACGTGTAAATTGTGTTCTTTTCATAAAAAAAAAGCCATATTGGGTTTGTTCCCTTTCAAATGCTCGCATTTCTCTTTCCTCTACCTTCTTTGTAACAAAATATACATAAAAAAGATAAAGGAGTTTTTTTTAAAGAGATTTATCATATATTCACATCTAATGTCAAATTCCTGTGTTTTTCCTTTATGTTATTTGTTCCTTTTACATGTTCCTATCTAAGTGTTCATTCTTTACCAATTTCTTTCTTTCTTTCTTCCTCCTTTTATTTGGTTTCCTCTTTAAGGAAGTTCATATGTTACACATTTAGGTTCTGATTAAATGAAACTTAGGTTGAGGGATTTGGCGATAACGATCAATATTCTTTAAGAGATAAAAGAAAAAGCATTTTCTTGTAAATCACAAAAGTTTGATCTGTTGCTGGGTTTTACTACATACTTTGTTATTTGGGCGAGCAAGAAAGTTGGTGTAGGAAATTTTTTGTCTGGGTACAATGACTAGTATTCTTGTTTGTGTTGTACTTTACATTTAATGCATTTTAGTTAGATTGGGTTTTTAAGTTTCACAATTTGTGATATTTTGTTTGGTAATACATTATCATTAGCTGTTAATTATTGTCATATCTTTTGTTGTGTTGTGTTTTAATTGTGTATTCTCAAACCTACATTTTTCTGGTAAATGTGTAAGCCCTGACCTTCTATCCTCCTTGTAATTAAATACACCTGTTTGGTCCAATTTTTTTTCTTTGCTAAATAATTAGTTACTGTGAATGTATTTTTCAAGGTACAATCATCTCCTATTAAATAGTTCACCGATATGTTTGTATTCTTGTTTGTAAGCTGCTGCACTCACTTCCCTTTGAACATGCCAAGTCCATCTGCGACGATTTGCTCGTCCAATTGACATCATTGCCGAGCCTGAAGTTTGTCATCTCTCTGTTGCTTAATTGCTACACCATCTCCCTGGGACCTGATGCTCTGGAACATTACAAGATGGTTCAGGTGAGCCCTCACAACTCACAACTCACAGCCGATGTTTGCGCCTGAAGGAAAGGTCAAGGTTTTAATCTTTACCAAGCAGTTGTGTAGCTAAGATGATGAAGAAGGAAAGACTGTAATTTTAGACACAGCAGTCATACCTTATATCCCCTTGTATATGATCTCCAGCCAATGGCTTAGCAAACATATCTCTCACTGATTTTGGTGCATATGACTTTACAGATTTTGTGATAGTACATTTTGGTGACAAGTCATCGTTCAGTTCTCCTTCCATTTAAAACTAGGTTTAAACTAAATGATTTTAAAATCATTTAAATGGGCACCGTACACTAAACATTGTCTTTGGAGTCAAAACTAAAAATAACTAACAATGTTTAGAAAGGCATTTCTCTAGTGCCCAAACGGGAAAACTTCCCATAATTCCAGATTCCTCATATGATCTTAATATTTATACCTGTAATATATTAACTAGTATCTTGTAAATTAATATATATCTGTACATTGAGTGTAAATCATGTTATGTTGGCTAACCTGTAATTCATCGAATAAAGCGCGCTCATTGCATGGCTACTTCCCCACCGCAGTCCATCTCTATCCGCCATCAAAATGTAGCCGAGTGTTTTTTGTGTTTGCAAGTCAGCCTAAATTATTTCAATACCTCCTATTGCATTAAGTGAGTAACATTAAGAGTTAATACATTACAGTCTCCTTAGGACCATTTTTCCTAAAATGTTATCCCTAAATTAACTTTCCTAAAGCCCAGTTTTTCTAGTTCCCGTTTTTCTTAGTAATAAATTCCTAAACTTTTTTTACTAACATATATTTCCTAAAGACATTTTCCTAGCTTCATTAGCTTAATCCATCAAAGTTATTAGTTAATATGGTGGTTAAACCGGAAATTATTCTGTCACCGAGCGGGGAAGCAAAACTACTCATGAACGATCATTTAACTATTTTACAGAGCATATAAAGGCAAGATATATTGAGTGTGTTGTAAGATGAAGACCAAGGAATGTTGCAATAGAGCAGGGACCATCCATGTTCAAGGTTATAGTACCATAAGAAATGAGGAAAATGAATCTCCTCATTTGCATTCACCTAATAGGGAAGAGCTTGAAGCTGAGAGGGTGAAATCGAGCTTGAAGCAAATAGGTAAAGACCAGCCAGAAATGCCACATGCACAAATCTTGGGAAATGAACTACATAATATTTTGTTTGGCATACTTAGTCACCTTCCAGAAAGAGAAAACTTGAAGAAAACATGAAGAAGAGAACGCCGTCATGACCAATCACAAACTCCAACTTCTCTGAGAGTCTTAGTAGAAATATCTATGAGATATCAAAGAGGAGGATGAAGTATTAAAAGAAAACTTTACATACATGTCTTTAAAGAAAACACACTTCATCCATGACTTTTTGAATATATCAGAGGGGTCCAAAACAGTATCATTACAGGATAGTGATGGATTTTAAGAAAGCCATTATAAACAATGCAATTGATGTATTTCTGAATCCCTAGATTTGTTGTCGCTTATTTCATCCTGGACAGTCTGTGTACAGAAGGATTCAAGCTGAGTGCCTTAGGGAAGCGTACAATTATCGTATAGATAGAGGCGCCAAAATACGCACATGTTGCTTCCCTTAGCTTTTCTCTTGATATATGAAGTCCACACAAAAGGCTTTTGAGCAAATAAGGGAGTATGTGAAAGAATAATATGATTATTATTTTTGCTTATTTTGAGAAACTGTGTATGATGGAAGAAGATCAAGAGATCAACCCCTCTATCCTATCGAGCAGTGGAACCAGTATGAAGCAACTAGACATACAGACAACATTAGCAAGAGATTGTACATTAGATTTCAACTTCTAGTGGGCAAACATCATCCAAATTTATACAGTGCTCTGGGTGAACTCCAGAAAGAACTGGACACCACTGAAACCACTCATGTAGATGTATTTGACGTAAATCTTAGTCAACTACACTATTTTACAAATTCATTTTCATTTAGATTTAAAATTTGGATCAGAATCCGAATTTTAGAGAAAATTATAAACATAATTAGAAATATATATAAAAAAAGTAAATATTTAATGTTTTCATTATAACATTCAATTAAGTGATTAATTAATAATGTTATGGGTTCCGATTGCTAAGTTTGTCCTATAATTATTTTAGGGCCGGACCACTAATAAGCAGTATTAAGGTTCTTAAACCAACTTAAATCAAACATTAAAAAAAAAAAATTCTTTCATTCTGAATTTAATCTAATATTTTCTTGAACTGGAGTTGTTGCGCTTCATTTTCTACACTTATTCTATTTCTATTATTATTATTATTATTATTATTATTATTATTATTATTATTATTATTATCATCATCATTATTATTCTTTTTATTTCTATAACATAAAAAACTGGTTAAGTATAAGAGGTAAAATTTCCAATGTTGGTATGATTTTTGTTGTTTGATTTCAATTTTGTTCACATTATTTGGTAAGTAAATTATTGTAGTTTACACAAGCTAACATCATATTAGTTCTAAAAAAATATCTCAAACCCAAAATTTAAGGATTTTTCTAAGCAACCATAGAGGAAATTTAGTGTTGAATGTAATAATTTGTTTGTGAGTATATTTTTGAGCATCCCGTAAATGAAATGTACTTAACAGGAAGTTAGTTGCCACAGCCGTGTGTTCAATATATTTCTAGTTGGGAGTGGAGGTCTTGTCATGCCTACCAGGTCCTGAGCAGAGCCAATACTTGACCCTGATTGGTCAGCCCCTGCTTGTGCTAGAGGAACTCATCATGAACACCCATCTGGAGTTGTTGGAGCGAGTCCTTGCCAGTATTTCGCTGCTTGTGTCACCTCGTCTACGAGGGACACTGGACGACCTGCTGCGGAAATATGCAGAGCGAGCCTTAGATATGGGTCGTTTCCCAAACCAGCTAGAGGAACGACTTGATGTGTCGTTAGCTGTTAGTGAATTGGCCAGCAACAGGGGAGAGTTTGTCATGCCAGACACTGCCCCTCAAAAGAGCCAGTGGATGCGTGATGAGGAGGTATGTTTACATTTTAAAATGTTTCCACATCTTCATTAGAGTTTACTTAACTTGAACATTTTTGGTCAAACTCCTCCATTTGAATAATTGTTTTACTTTTTTTGGGGGGGGTAAGGGGGGTAAGCTGCATAATGAATTCAAATGTATTTCAAGTGTATGTTAGAGATGGCTTTAATTCACTGTTTTACAAATCCAAATCTTGAATCCTAATTTTTATTTTGCCCACAGTTCTCAAATCTTAAATTTGAATATTTCTTTAACACCATGTCTTACCATCTGTTCATATTGTACTTTTATGTACTACCCACTAATGAGTTAGGGTTGAAGAAGGTTAAATTTAGAGAAAATGTACCCATATTTACATGGAAGGAGCATGGAAAACAATTTTGGAAAAATCTCCTTCAATACACTCACTTGCGATTCGGACCCCGATCTCCCTGTCATTGCCAGTCTAACAAGAGAGAGACAGACACCTTAGACCATGCGGCACCGAAGCAGGTAAATCTGAATCTTTATTTTACACATAAATCCTGATTATAATCTTGGTTTATATTCATACATAACACATAGCGAATAATAAATAGTGCATAGCACATAGTGCACAAGAAGTTGAATCATTATTTTCAATGATGGTGTTCAAAATCGAGACATAGTGAATAGTGCACATACATGCACCAAGCATAGAAGGCGGAATTTAGTTTCTGTGTTCATGTTTGAAATGCTTTTAGGTAGCTACAATTGTTTGTTTTTAACGAACATTCTTTGTTTTAGACTTAAGGATCATGATTGCGTATATTATGATTAAAATTAAAGTGGAAATATTAAATTTTGTATTCTCTTAATGAGAAGTATATTTACCATAATATCCATGACAATAATAAAATAAGAAACAAATAAAAATAAAATCTGAATGCTCTGCACTTAATTTTGCCTATCGTGCAGGTGCGGGTTATCTTTTGCCAAATAGGCCAATCACCGTTGCTGATCATTTGGTTTATTTTATTTTAACTACTATAAAGATAATCTGTATTAATGATATTTAAAAAAATAAAGTGTTCATGTGTGTAATAATTTTTATTTTGTTCATTTTTATTCTGAACAAGTTTAAATTAAAACCTCCGAGTTAATTTAAATATGATTCACTTTACCATTGGCCATACCACATTTTAAATATGGTTAGTTTCAGTTAAATTGTCTCCACTTTTCTCATAGTAAAGTCAATACTTTTTAATCTAGCCTACGAATATGCTATAAGGGTAATGCAAGAGAGAAGGCGAAAAGTTGACACGAAACAGTTCAATGCAGCTATTAGGATATGCAGATAATTTAAGTTTGTTGAAGAATGGTAAGGAAGCAGTTGCAATAAATTCAGACATTTAACTAGAGGATAGTAAGAAAATATGTTTAGAAGTGAACGCTGAAAATACTAAGTATATGTTCACACATATAATACTGATTTAGAGATTAATGTGAACAGCATATCTTTTGACAGGGTTAATGAGTTTAAATATTTAGGAGCAATTTTAACTACTGGGTCACGAAAATAATGGAAAAGTTACTAATTGCAAAAAGGGTCATGAAAGTCCTTGAAAAGTCACGAATTTTCAATATTTTGGTCATAAAGTCACGAAAATATTTTTGTTTGAATTTCCCTTGAATCGTAACAATGCGAACGCATCGAATGTCAAGTCACCCACTACCCATGATGCCCTGCGATAGCCGCAATTTGCCTGATTGTTTTTACCGTGATACTTAGGACAAGGTTAACATTCACCTTCTAGTTAAAGTTTAATGTTGAGTGTGAGTGCGTTATGCATATATATGCATTATATTATAATGTTCAACTGTTAACAGAAGAAATTTCTTTGTTCAAAAAAGGTCACCAAAAAGTCACTAATTTTTATTTCTCCAACTCACTAGACACCCTGAACTAGCAATAACGATATTAGATTAAAATAAGGAAATTAATACAGTCAGGAAATGCATGGTATTACTCATTCAGTAAGTTGTTAACATCTCACCTGGTTTCAAGGAATGTTAAATTTAGAATATACGAAACAATCATTTTATCAGTGGTTCTTTATGGGTGTGAAACGTGGTCTCTTACCTTACATAACAAAAACAAATTTAGAGTGTACGAAAATAAGGTGCTTAGGAAGATATTTGCTTCAAAAAAACTGACGAGGCTACTGGGGAATGTAAGAGGTTACATAATGATGAGTTACATACATTGTACTTGTAACAATAAATGGTTAAGATAATCAAGTCTCTTAGATTATGGTGGGCAGGACATGCAGCGCAATTGGGAGATTATAGAACCTTGTTCATAGTACTGACTGGCAAACTTAATGGAAAGGAACCATTGGGAAGACCTCGACGCAGATGGGAGGAAAACATTAGAATGGAGCTGAAAGAGACAGGGTGTAATGAGGTAGATTGGATAGATCCAATTTAAGATAGGGATAGGTGGCGTACTTTTCTAAGTGTGACAATGAACTATTGTGACCCTAATGCTATAGAGCAAGTAAGTAGCTCTGTGACAGTTTTATGTAGGAATTTTATTTTGAAATATTTACATACAATATCATGGCAAATATATTAATTTTAGAATAGAAACAGAAAAAATATGCATTCATTACATTTTTTTCTGATTTCAAATAAGCATAATTAATTTAAAAATAATTTTATCACATCGACTAATTGAAACAATAACGATAAAAAAACATTTATGTTCTGTTTCTCTAATTATATTTGTGCTAACACAAGTAAAATGGCACCAAACAGTTATATTAAACTAAACATTGAAAGGAAGACAGGAGGTAAAGGCCTACACACTTACCAGAAAGCTGTAGGCCTCAAAGTTCACAATTAAAACACAACAAAACACATAATTATGTAATTTTTGGGATATATCAGTCCCTCAAGCTCTCTCTAGTCATGCTGCCCTAGTCTAGTCTCTGTTTTATTCTCTTCTGCTGAAGAAGGGGACTGATGTACCTTGAAAATTACACAATTATATGTTTTGTTGCTCCGTTGCACAGTTGAGAAGATTTTGTGCGAGTTCATTAAAAATCAATTACAAGTTTTTTTGAAATTAGTTTCAGAAACATTACATGTGAGATTTTTAATACGTTTATAATGTATATGAAATAATGTTGAAAATAATATTAGGTTGATAATTTATTTTACTAACTTTAATGCTTGCTTTTTATCATCTTATACTTGGAGACACCACTGTTCTATTTTATTAATTTTTTTGAATGGATTTGATTTATTGTTCAAACAAATGGTTTTAAAATACATTTTTAGAATAGCCTGTAAACTTCTCATACCGTCGCTACTGTTTTTCAGTCGTTTGTCCTCTGGTTGAGGTCAGAGGTCAAAGGCCAAGAGAGTAGGCGACAATCTAGTTTGGTAAAGTTTGTGAAATTATTTTTTTGAGGGTAAGGTGGGATAGCAAATATAGAGAGGGTCAAGTTGTGAGGAGGTGGAGACCTTGGTACTTGGAGTGTTGTGAGGGGGAGAAAGATGGTTCTTGACACACGGCGATGTGCTGAGGTGGAGGGGAAGGGAACTCGGCATGCAGTGGCTCGGGGATGAGGAGGTGGTGGAGAGAGACAGAAGTGATTGAATGCTGAGAACTTAGTGACCATTTAATGTTAGTGCACTACAGTCTTTACCACTACAGAACTGATGACCTGAGCTGTGGATCACCTAGCTTTATACCCATTTTCAGTAGCAACTAGAGGGGTGTTATGATGTGAACGCACCCTACTTTGGAGGGCATGGCGAGATGCATACACACCCTTTCTCCAGTAGCCTCTGATGCAATTTTAGTCAGATAAAGTAGCTTGTGCAAGAACGTGATATCTTTATTAATGGTAGGGTCCGTGGAGGACCCGCTAAAAACTTGTTACTACAGCCTTTATGTCCCCTTATATTGCTCCTTGAATGCTTTTACCATATGGGCTATAGAACTTTATGTTTTGTTGAGGTGACGGAGTGCAAGTGCTGCAGATCTATAGTGTTCTCCATGTTCAACCGGCGACACCATTGCAGGAGGTGTGGTCGCGTGGTGTGTGCCGTCTGCTCCACTCGCAGGATGCAGGTAACTCTGTTCCATTCCAAGGGATCTAAAGGATATGCCTAGCTACTGAAAATACAACAAATGTATGTAATTAATCTCTCTAACAGCTCCTGAGTCATCACTAAGGATGTCAATATGATTTTGTGATACTCTTGATTCTGACTGGGATTGAAAGAATCATGGTTTTTGACTCTTCAAATTTTAGCTCTCAAATTCCAATAAATGATTGGTTAATTTTTGAAACAAGATATGGAAAGAAGGATATAACTCCCAGTCAATGAAAGTTTTGGCATTAAAACGAAACAGCAAAATATTAAATGAGGCAGTTTTTCATTTTGACCACTATAAGTTTTTTTTGCCGTTTCATTTCAATGCCAAAAAATGTTAAATGTACTATTTAGATGTTTGGCAAATACATTACATTAGCCTACACAATATTTATATAAATAGAACAATTTTAGCTGCCTCGGTGGCGTAGTCAGCTGTTTTGTGTTGAGCTAAACTGTTGAGGACGTGAAGATTGAGGTTCAAATCTCGGTCGGGTCAACTGAAGGTGGTTTTTCCTAAATGTTTTTCCACTCTCCCTCCACGCAGGTTCACTTCCTCTAAAATTCAACCTTCCCAAATCCTAGCCCTCTAGCGTAATTAGTACTTAAGAGTATAACCTGAACAGGTAGTAAGACGCATTGTTAAAATATCAATAATAATAACAACAATAATAATAATAATAATAATTTTAGTGGGTTCATGAAAAAAATTAAAATTGTAAATTTTGAAGGATTGAGAAATCAAGAATTGAAAAATTGGGGTTTAATAATTATAAATTGTGGTATTACTACTTATGCTTATCCAGTTTATGGTTTGTGCAAGCACTCACAAAAATAGATGAAATCCTATAAAGGGATCAATGAATTAGATTATTAATACCATATGGGTTACATTTTAGGTGAGCAGCTATGGGGATGTGTCAGTGCGAGTGTGTGATGACTGCTACAGCCAAACAGTTTGCAGTGAAGTTTCTTCGCGTTCTATTGAATCTAAGTCATCTCTGGAGGCAGAACTGAAGGCTGCTGACACCCAGGTGTACTTGTGGAGACTTAATAATGATGTGGTTCACAACTCGACCGTCCGTGAAGAGTTCAGTTATGAGTATGCGCCAAGCGTCTCTCTCTGTCTTGCCATTCTCAAACTACATTCTGACAACCTTGCCTATCCCAGGTAAATTACTATTGATAGGTTTTAAATCTACATAGTCTAATGCTGATACTGGCCATGAGCACAAAAATTATCTAAGCCTAACCTGAAAATATATTATGAATAAGTAAAATGTATTGGAACTGTATCACCGATTACTTAGAGTGATAATGAAATACAGCATTCTACATACATACTTAGGCCTACATACATACATACCTGCCTGCCTTTAGTGAACTGAATCATTTTAAACTCTTCCCAACAACTCTACAATACAGTTCCGTATAACGACATTCTTCCCTGTGTTTGAATCGTTTGAGAGATGACTCTAAATCATATTTAGAGTGTAAAATAATGTATTTATGTACCGCATAAACATATTTTATACTATTTTTGACACCGTGGTTCACTGCTTATGAATTTCTGTTTTAATTTAGTTTTTTTTTCTCATTAAATATTGAACCTGAAATAAAATAATAGATTTCTTTGTTTGCAGTTTTTTTTTATGTTTCAAAGGTTTTTTTTATGTGTAGGTTCTTATTGAACTCTTGCAAGTACATGATGCAGCGATTGTGGCGTGAAGTTGACACTCGTGCTATGAGCAAGGTTGCTAATACTGAGGTGGATTACAATCTTGTGATTCAAATGGTTAGGTGTGTATCTCTGATCCTCCTCGTCTTTTTGGTAAAACAGTTATATTAAGTTTTACAAGTCTCATCTTTATGTTAACATTCAAATTAATATTAGACACTAATACTTATGATGGATTAAGTATCCAAGCTATTATTATGGTTATACGCATATCATATTCTCTAAATTGAAAAATGACACCTGGACACGGGAATCGAACTCTGAACTTTAGGCTTAGTATGTCATTGCTCTAACCATTGAGGTATCCAGGATTTGATCCAAGTCCAGGGTCATAGGACATAGCTTAGCTATTTAATCCATCATGATATGTGCATTCATACACTTGCAATTGTACTATTGGCATCATAAAGCCCTTCCATGTTAAAGGTGGCTGTGTTATCTGATAGTTCATGATTTAATTGATCACTCATGTGTAGATGACGATTTCCACACGTCCATTACAAACTCTGAGTGAAAGATGATCCTGGTCATGGGATGAATCCTGAATATCACATTGGGTAGAGCATTGGCATACTAACCCAAAGGTCCCCGGTTTTATTCTTGTATCCAGGTGTCATTTTTCAATTTAAATAACAAGTGCATATGCCTGGGCTTCAGTTGTGGGAATGATCTTTGAAGTGTTGAGCTTCAGACAATATCCACTATCTTGAGGGGTCAAGCCTTTAAGGCCTTATTTATAGTCTTAGTCTTCAACCAATCACAAAGTATACAACTATCAAGCAGTTCAGGTCGAATGGGAGATTGACTGACGGTTTAATCTCGTTTATTTTGACAGCTCATAGTCTTCATGTGGTGCAAATTCAGGTGCGTTATATGAGTTCACTACAGGGACAGTTCAAAACAATAACAACCCAACTCTTGTCAAGCACTCAAAATTGCATAGTACAAAACAAACATCTTCCTTTGACATTTATTTAAGAGCATACATATTATTCTTAAAATGTGTGATGATTTGGTGTTTCTTTTCTAGTTTCATTTGAAAAGAGTTTGTTGATAATTTTTCTATAACTCAATGTGTAGATGTAGTTTCAAGCCATGAATCTTTAAAACCATCTTCAGTGACAGTTTTTTTACTGACATAAGTTTTATCAAATATCCTTATAATTGAAAGTAAATAAAAAATAGTATCAGTAGTGTTGGTAAATCAATGAATCATTTGGTGGTATTTTAAATTCGTCGAGGTAGTAAAAGTTTATTTTGAATTGTCATTTTTTTAAATATATTTATATTTCTGTGCTCATAGCAAAACAAATTACTGCTTTAAAAAAATAATTCTATATTCAAACTGTCATATTAAATATAATTTAAAATAATAATTAACTTATCAAATTCATTCATACATATTTATTAATCAGCATGATACTTATGGTGGATTATATGAGGCTATTCATGATTCGTAGGTCCTTGGCGCTGGCAGCCAAGGTGAAATACTCTCAACTTGGAAGCAGTGTGGCGGAATGTGACCGACTATTGAGTGAGGCGGATGTGTTGACCACGCTTGTGCAGGCTGGGTGTGCAGACCTCATCCCTGTTCAGGGCCTCAATGATGCGGGGCTGAGGGTTGTGCGAGATCTCCTGGTAGACAAGGAATTGTGGCTGGCGGCCATGGATGTGTCCACAAAGGCGGGATTGGACAAGACAGGCGTATGGGCTGCATGGGGCAAAGCCTGTCTCCGGGCAGGTTGCTGGCGGGAGGCCCGAGACCGCTTCTCACACTGCCTGGAGCCTGGGGACCCGAGGCCTGCTCGCAACCCACCCCTTCTAAATGATATAGTGCAGATATTGGTGACAGGGGCATACAACATGGACCCAGGCTCAATAGAGGCACACAAGTCCCGCAACACAGAGTTCACCTCTGTGGTGTCCTGCCCAGCTGTTCTCCACACCTTGGCCAGCTTGAAAGACATCACTCGGGGCATTTATCCACAGACAAACGTCGCCGAAAACACTGTGATCATCGGACCAAAGCTAGACTCGCTGTTCTACGCTGAATGCCGATATTACCTGTCGACCTACGGTAGCCATGCTGGCATCCTTGCATTCTACTTGCAACACGATGACCTGTCCTCTGCTCTCAGACATGTTTTTGCTCGCAAGTTGGACCCAGAGATATTTTACAATATTGTATACATCCCATGTCTTCGTCATGATATGATTGCAGACTTACATCTTGAAATGACATTGCTTGATTCCTCCCTCGACAAGTGGAAGGTTTGTTGATTGCTTTCTCAACAGTTTTTGGTGTAAATGATTTTGAATTTTAACTGGAAACCTAAATTTGTTCTTAACTCGATAATATGAGTATGTAGTGATCTAAATTTTCGAAAATTATGCAAACTATGCTTCATATATAATATAACGTGACATAAAAGAGAAAGTATGAAGTACCACTCGACTTTAAAAAAAAAAACTAAAACTAAGACGCCCATGGATACTGCTCTATAGATTTATTAAAGTTCAAATTTAATTATAACAATTAAATTAAAACTTGCAAGTTAGATGATTCTTTTGATATCTTATTAAATCATCTTTGCGTAATATTGATATCACACTAAGACAGGGGTGTCAAACTCATTTGATCATAAGGTTCACATCGAAAACAAACAATATTGAAAGGGCCGCATCAAAACAAAAATTGTTGCCAGTGTCAAAGAGAACTCATTTTAATACCTTAATTTTATATAATAAAAATTAATGCAAAAAAAATTAGGACTAGCCCTTTATTTTTTCTTAAAGATCTGAATTATTTTATTTTCAACCGACCTAACCATCATCGGCCAACCAGACCAAATGAAAACAATGCCTTTACAAACCACAAATTATTTGTTTACATACGAGAAAAACATTGTTATTATATATTTGATGAACATAATATTACCGCTCCCACTTTTTCTGAAAAACATATTCTTCAATTTTGCGTTTCAAAGGTTTTGAAATGAACATTCCCCACTAATCTCATCCATGCCTAGTGCCTTCCCACCCTTTATTTTCTGTAGTGCCTCTTCAACATCCTTCCAGGCTATATCCATTTCCCTTTTCTGGCTACTGTTTGCTTCATTTTCCCCTTCCTCCTTGCTGTTCCCCTTTGCAATTAGAAACTCCTCAAAATGCTCCTTCCACATCCCCTTAAATTCCTCTTTTTTATTCATCTCATTTCCATTCTTGTCCGCCATTACAACAATCTCTTTCCTGTTCCTTTTTCTTCTCTGAACCATTTTATACATCACTTTTTTACTCCCCTCGCTATCTGCATCCATCATCTCTGACCACTTTTCACCAAGCTTCTCCTTTCCTCCCTCACTATCTTGTTTACCTCCTTCTTTCCTGATTTATACACAAGCACAAACTAAACTGCTGGAACAACCCCGGCTGATGGCTCTGAAAGGGTGTGAGGTATGATCTTGAAGTAATTACTCTATAGGCTATTTTAGAAACTTTCACCAGAAGGGGAAGGCAGGACTGCTCACACTTCATGTGAGACACTGGCATCCCTGATATTCCTACAGTAACAATACATGGACTGTTTTTTTCAATTTTTGTCTGCCGTTTAGAAATTTTTGCACAAATATGCATATCTAGTATTGTTTGCATTTGTTATTGAGAAGCTGTTTCACTGTAAGAGCCCGTATTATTTCCAGGGAAAACTCTGTTGGAAGACTTTAACCTATAATTTGGCCCAAAGACAAAACGTAGAAAATCCGACACCGGTAGCACATCTACTTATTGAGCTAAGGGTCCCGAGTTAAATTCATGGCATGGCCGAAAAATGTATCATTGGTAAAATGTGGGTTTACCCTTTCACAGTAATGAATTAACGTTCGGATACTGGATGTTGTGCCTGTTATAGTCTTAAGTTAGATTATAAGGCATACGATGAAGCTATGACAGGCCTAGCCAGCCGGTAGTGGAAAATATTTGACTTGAATAAAAAACTAACCCAGACCATGGGCTGGAAACACTAGTGGATGTAAAAAACAAAACTCAGAGAGAAAAAACCTAGACTAAAAACAACTTGCTTATTAGTGGATTCCTAAAAGAGATATACATTTATACTTAGGATACTTATTTAAAATTATGGCAAAATTTACTGTACCTGAAACGTGCAGCCTCATGAAGTGATGGGGCCTTCAAATAACAAAAGGCTCCCTACGCTTGTCTTAAAAAGTGACATCACATTACCTTGGGAACACATGACATTTCTTGGGTTAAGAAACCATGTACGCACTAGACTGATGAGCGACATAATGAGGTTTGTTAAAGTAGCACTCTCGATAGACCCAAAAAAGTAACATAACTACTATGTATGTTTACTTTAAGGTAAAGCTTTATTTTATTTTGAATAAGAATAGAGAACAGAACAATAAGTCAATACCAAGTAGGGCCTAAGGTAAGTAATTAACCAGGTGTATTATTTAAATATTTATCACATATGAATGCATGTTTCAGCACTACCTTTGTCATGTGTGCCTCCAACTAGAGAGGCGAGGTCTTCTGAATGTTTTGTATCAGCTCCAGTTGTTCATGAAAGACAATGTTCGAGCAGCCATGTCGTGTATTCGCTTCTATAAGGCTGGTGCACGCAGCTACAGTGACTTAGCCACTAACCTTAGACATTTGCACTTGGCTCAGAAACATCTTGAGGATGAGCTGGCAACAGGGCGATGGGGAGCACCAGGTAGGTCTCAAACTGACAACACTGTAGAGGAAGTTAATGACTGCTAACAATTTCAAAGGATGTCTTCTAAGTCCAGTCAAATATGTTTATTCAGGGTTCCCTACGCATCCTGGAAAATCTGGAATTTTAAAATATAATTCTTCCAGGCCTGGAAATTTTATGAAATTTCTCATTTTTCTTTTCCTAGAATTTTCTAGGTTGTCCTGAAAATTTCTTTGTTCATTTTTTTAATACATATATAATCACGCCGTTCCCTTATGGGTTAAGCAAGAAACTGTGAATACAGCTCAAAAAACAACTTTGTACATAATCCATCCTCACTAACTTTCTCCACACTTCCCTATCTATGCATACTTCCTTCACTTCAACAACATCCACACACCAAGTCATACATACTCTTTTATTTTTAAAACTCTTAATGTTTCTATTTTTCATACATTTGTCTACAACATTTAGCCACATTTTACATGGCCTACCCCTTCCTTTTGATCCACTATTTGCTTCTTCATTCGATCCACACTCATCCACTGAACATCTCCAAACCAACATAAGATAATTCTCTCTCATTGTCTTATTGTATTCCCTTTCAAAATGCACTCCTTCAGCACCCACTCATTACTGACTGTCCATACAAGTTTTTCCACCTAAATTTCTTAGATATCTCACACCATTCGCATTTACCTTGCTTTTGTGTTTTGACTGACAAACTCACGCTTCACAGCCATAAAACAATGTTGGTGTGAACACACTTTTATATACTGCCATCTTTGACTCTTGATACAAGGTTATTTCGGTTTTTGCAATAGTCCATATACATCCAACTTCTCTCCGAGATGCATTCACCCATCTGTCGATTTCACCATCCATCCTTACACTTTAACAGAACATTCTGCCCAGATACACAAACTCATTTCCTGATCTGTCCTTATCAAAAACCAATACCATAGTCTTAAAGACATTTATATGAAGATCCATTTTGTCTGTTGCCACACTCACAATTTAATGCATTCTGTAAGTCACTTTCCTTCTCAGCCATTCATTCGGCATCATCTGCCTATAACAGCACTCTCACATTCACATTGTCCAATTGTACATACACCACATGTGTCCTAACAAGCATCGCTCATACACTTCTCCATGAAAACATTAAACAAGCATGGAGGCATAACACAACCTTGTAAAACACCCTGTTCAATGTCGAACCATTCGCTCAAAGCTCCATCCACCCTAACCCATGTTTTATTTCCATCATACACCACCTTAATTGCAAATTTACTAACCATGAATTCGCACCATACTCTCTAAGAACATTCCATAACATACTCCTATTAACCTGATTGTACGCTTTTTTTAAAAATGACAATAAATTATTATTGCAAAAATTAGATAACCTTTATTATATTTGTACCTAAGAAATAAAAAATAGTTAAAACATAATTGATATAACAATTATTTGCAAGTGATTTATTTATTTATTTGTGGTATTTAACACACACTTTCTAAACTTATTGATTATATCTGCACACGACTTATAAACTAACTTATATCTAGAACAGACACAACATCCAGCCCCTGACCTTTTAACTCCTCACTGTGAAAGGGGAAACCCACATTTCACCCATGATTATTTGCACGTAAGGTTATGTTATGTTTTAATTATTTAAATAACTCATTGCGTCATGGAATACATTAAAAAAATAACAAATGATGTGGAAAGGTGCAGGCTTAGGGGTGTTGGGAGCCTGCATTAAAATATATATATAAATTTAAATAAAAAACTATTTACTGATGTGTATTTTGCCAAGATTACTTTATGCACTTGTACTGGAGGAATTGTAGAAAAGTCCTTGAAATTTCCTGGAAAAAATTTCATGATTTTGTGTAGGAACCCTGTTATTATAATCTATGATATATGTCAGTCTTCCACAAATGGTGTGTCATGCAGCCTCATCCTAGAGCGCCACATATCGCTGTTCAGTAAGAATACGAATGAAGTTGGTACGAGCAGCAGCTGCGCATTGTCTGAATTTCTTACTTAACTGAACTTAACTAAAATTTTAAATACATCTGACAAAATCAAAAGCTTTTGCATCAAGCTATAGAAATGGTTTACCAAAATTACTAATGGTTTTAACTCAGTTTCCAAATGTTAAAGAAGCCAGCACACAAAATAACTTAAATCTCTAATCTTGGAGTACTTGAAGTTACTTGAAAAAAATAAATGGCATGGTGCACATAAACAGACTTTCTTTCACTTTTATCTCAAAATAGACATTTACTAAAAACTCATAAGATTTGTGAAATAATATACACTGTTACTTACTCCATGGCATTAGGAACTAGGAACACTATTACAGAAAAATTGAGAAAAGAAAAATATCTTAGTCCAACAAAGAGCATAGGAATCAAATTAATTTTAAAAGACTTGAATTAAAAATGACCTTTATTTTATTATACCTCTGAAATTAATGGTTTTATAAAAATATATTTCAAATAAAAGATTTTTATTTTGAATAGTACTTCAGTTTTACAATGTAAGTTATTTCATATCTCAAATAGTTGTCGAGAAATTATGAAGATTATAAATTTTCACAGTTGTAAAGTACCCCCAAAGCCATTTTAATGAGAAAATGAGAATTGCCATCTTGTTTATAATGATAAACAGTGGCTATATATAAAATGTAATCAAAATTGTTTGAATTTTGAGAAAATTTATTTTTTCTCTTTTTTATCTTCAGTCAACTACCCTTAAATTTAGGGTTAAATATCTAATTCCAAAAACCCCCTGGGCGGACCTTATGAATACCACAGATACCCAGTCTTAACCCTATTGGTAAAATCGTTTCGGCTCTAGCTCAAGGTACAGACAGATGGCATTAGAAAACCAATTTTTTGTTTTCAATGGGTCATGAAATGTTGACATTAATCAAAATTATGACTTTGATTTTTTTGATGATCATAATACTTTCTCCCCGACGTGTCGAATGAAAGTAAAATTAGTCTATACTTCCCTAATTCTGATTCACTATATAACCGTTGGATTGGGTGCATGATCCATTTTCTGCTGCTGCCGCAGCGCATACCCAAAATAAAACTGTATCGCAAAATTTTAGGCTTGTTAAGTGTACTGAGTGCTCTTACACCATCACTATTTATAACGGTCATGAACAAAGTGGCAGGAAAACTTTGGGAGGAAAGAATGAAAGCAATAATGTTTGCTGATGACTTGATGGTATGGAAGGAGAAGGAAGAGGAAGCACAAGAATGGAATGAGGAAGTGAAAGAATCTGGAATGAAATTTAGCATGTTAAAGTGTGAAGTAATGGTAATCACAAGGAAGAGGGTAAAGTCTAATAAGGCTCTAAAGAAGGTTGGATAGAGTAGAGCTGAGAAAAGTACAGAATGTAAAATACCTTGGAAGGGTGAGTAAGAAGAAAGGTGGAAGTAGAGAGGATTTAATAAGAAGCGTACAGCAGGGAGAGTTGTTCTATAGGTGTGTAAGAGACCTGCTATGGAGAACAGAAGTGCCCTTGAAGTGTAAGGAAGTGATGTACAGGGCATACTTTGTGGCCATAGTCACATGTGCAGCAGAAACATGGACAGTGAATGTAAGAGAGACTAGGAAAGTGGAGGCCATGGGAATGAAGTGTGCAAGGAGCATGTTAGCAGTCACGAGGAGAAACAAGATTGGGAATGAAGTTCTCCGGGAGAGAGTGGGCTCCAGGGAGTACAGGAGATAGTAGAGGAAGCAAGACTCAGATGGTATGGGCATGTAATGAGAATGGATAAAGAGAGGATGTCAAAGAAAATTTTGGAAATTAAGTTGTTATCCCTCGCTGCGGCCCCAGGGGTAACTGGTTTATGTCGCGACTACGGTGACGTTGTGTTCAGACACGTGTGGGTAGGGGTAGGATAAATGTCGGCAAGAGTGTCCCAGCAACGTTAGTCGCGGTGGAACATGAGGAAGTCCCGGCACTGTGAGTCGCGGTAGTAGGTAGGGTGATTGTCCCGGCAACGTGAGTTGCGGTGGGAGGTAGGGAGACGGTGGGAAGCGAGAGAGTTAAAACAATATTGCTCCTTAGTAACATAAGACAATTTAATAGCTCTTTCAAACAGGTGGTACACCCGGGTTAGTTAGCCAATCTCCGACTGGCTTCTGACCGAGGAACCACCGTGTTAAATACCCTCCTCTGCTGCCTGGCCTTGTCCAACAGGAGAAAAGAGGAGCTTCTCATTGGCACATGAAAACGTGAGAGATAGTGGCCGCCAAGCGAGCCAATAGAAAGAGGAGTTTTTATGGGCGCTGAGTAGATTGGGGAACTCGTCATGGACAACTCAGAGAACATGGACTGTGGAGTGGTCCAGGCAGTAGAAAGGGTGGTTAGCGCGGTCTGTGCAAGTGTGGAGGAAAGAGACAAGGGCCGACTGAACAGTGAGGCACAACAAAGTATTCAGGAAAAAGACCACAAAGGAATCCAAGAAAGAGATAGGAGTAGATAACAGAAAGTGTTCAAGTGAAAGGATAAGAATGGAAGAAATTAAAGGAGGAAGAGTGGTGGAAGGATAGAGGAAGATGAAGGCATTTTACTAAACTGACCCAGCGACAGGCTGGAAACAATTGATAATGATGATGATGATGTTGTTGATGATGATGATGATGATGATGATGATGATGATGATGATGATGATGATGATGATGATGATGATGATGATGTAGTGTACAGTGAACTTAAAAAGTATCCAGAACAGTGATATAGGTAGATCTTAGGCATAGGTCACTTTTTCTTGTACTGACTTAAAAGCAGATACTATTTTGTTGAAGTGCCTCATTATCAAGTTGGGATATGATAAGGACACTCTTTCAATCTGTAGTGAACCTAAATTAAAAATATTAAATATTCTCAAAGCTCGATTGAAGTTTGAATACTTTTTGTTCATTGTTTGATGGTGTACAAATGATTGATATAACTTTGTACACTAAAACCATTTAGAAAATGATTTATTGCAACATGTAAATCATTTCAGATCTTTTCATTTCAATATTAAATTGTATATTACAACAGTTCATAATGGTGAAAATTTAACATGGTTAATTATTAGTATTTTAGCTGCCAATATTTTTGCTGTAAGAGAAAGATTTTTTCAAGCTAAGCCAAATCTGACTATTTTTCAAAGCCAAATCGAAATTTTCAAAGCTTCTCACACCCCTCTTGTCAAGTAACTTAATTTTAGTACAAATACAATAACCAAGCTACAGACAGATAATTAGTTTTTCACATTAAACTAGAATCAAACACAATTTCTTTTTTATGCAGTTTGGTTAAATTTGGATTGAATCAGAAATTTTAATTTTAGTAGATACATACTTGACTAATTGAATTTAAATGTCTGACTGTACCAAAGATGGTGGGCTTGTATAGCATTTTTACTGCCTTATGATGAACACTTCCATTTAAAAGCAAACTTGTTGGAGACAAAGGAGGTGGCTATGTCTAGTAACGGAGATTGTTGTTACCCACTTTGGTGGCTGCTTGGTCTGACGCATTACTCTTCCAATGAGGAGATCAAGGTTTGAATCTCGGTTGGGTGTACTGAGGGTGGTTTTTCCAAAATGGTTCTTCACTCTCCCTCCATGCAAATTCGGGCACACTTCCTTAAATATAACCGTCTTAATCACAAAAAAACCTTTAGCATAATTAGTACACAAGCAACCCGAAATGATAGTAAGACACGGTGCTAAAAAAAAAGGATTGTTCCATTACAGATCAGCAGGCAGATCTCTCGAGTGGGTTGTCCATGAAGTTAAAACCATGGGAAGTGAATCAGCACATTAGCACTATCCTGCGCCAAATGGAGGTGAACAAGTTCCTACACATCTGTGAGATTGAACGTCGCCCAGTCCTGCAGTTGGCAGCACAACTCTTCTCGCCACTGACAGGAGTGCCAACACTCTTTGGCAGCAACTCTGAGAGGCTTCAGTTGGCCGTGCTGGTAGTTTTGTGCGGCAAGAATGTGGAGGAGGCGTTTGGCCTGTCATTCAGGTCAGTAATAGGCCCTCATTAGTTGGTTAGGGTGTTGTAAGTCAATTATTTATAGTTGATCGTCTACTTTGTCCATCTCCTATAAACAAGAACCAAGAGTCTAGGAAACCTTAATTTCATCCTAGTCAGTATTTCATATCAATTTATAAGCCAGCCCTATAAAATGGGCATAATCCCATTGCTAGATTTGAATGTTTAAAATTAAAGCTGGGCTGATTGATTAGCTCTTTAGTTGATCAGGCTGGTGCTGATCATTCGTCACCGGTGGCAATGATGTATATTTAACACACATTAATCTCTTAGCTAAGCAATTTTTTTGTTTCATTAAATTATAAAGTAAATTTAAATATGCATAAAAAAGTTATATTCTTTAGCATCCATTTGAAAAAGGGAGGAAGGGGGAGAGTAATTTAAGGTAAATAAGTACTGTAATCCCCTTGCTATACTTTGATTTTTGTAGGAATGGACGTTTGAAAGGTCTTTTTACCTACCATAATCCTACTATATATATATACAGTAACAGTACCTAGTAGGATTCTGATAGGGAAAAGGCCTTTCAGATGTTCATTCCTTAAAAATCAGTGTCTACAAATCCAAAATACTCAATTGTTAACAAATATTGATATTATTTATCATCATCATCATCAACAACAACACAACATCAACATCCTGCTTTGGTGGACGCATGGCCTCAGGCACTACTCTCTCAATAGATTAGACTGCTGAAGACGGCGAGATCTGGGTTCAATCCTGGTCGGGTGTACTGAGGGTGGTATTTCCTAAATGGTTTTCCACTCTCCCTACATTTAAATACAAAATAATAATATTACACAGGAAAATTTAATTACAGAAATGAAGACTATTCTTTATTAGAGTGATGTCAACAAATTTTATTTAATTGGGGCATAAAACAAAAGGAAACACTAATTACATAACTTGGTTTAAATTAGGAGGGATAGCCAGCACACTTACCTTGGTGTTACTGGAGTAGAAATTGTTTAGATAGAACACTAAAAAATACTCAAACACATTCTTAAGGACAAGCTTTCACTGTCACTGATGGCTTCATCAGGTCAACAGAGTAGACTAATGCTCTAGGTTGAACTGCAAGATTGATTGTCCACAGCTGACTGTTTATTAGTTATTATATCACTGTATATAATATGGAAGCACTTTAAATATATAGATAGATATAAAAACTATAAATTGTGTTATATGCTGTATTATTATTGTGACATTGAATGTAATAGTAAGTATGCTTGTAGGAGGGAGAGGAGCACTTACAATGAACAAATTATAATAGATGTTTAAGAAAAATATTAAATTAACAAATTAAAATCCCTGTTTCTTGTCTAATAAAACATTATTTGTTCAAGGATAATCCAGGACTATCACTTGAAAGTAAGCCGAGTGTTCTGCTTGGTCGGTAGCAAGCTGGCAAGTGATAATCGCATTGTTGAGATTGAGCAGCTGATTGGCTCCATCCAGCGCTCTGGGACCTCTGACCCCAGTGTGATCTGCGATGAGGTCCTGGGCGTGTCTCTCCAAGTATTGGCTGAAAAGAACGAGCTGGAAGCGGTTGAGCCACTGGTGAGGCTCATCACAGATCTTGATAAAAAGGTGAGAGGGGACTTGTTCTCTAATGAGCATTCGAAAGTAATAATCATTTCACACGGTTTAAAATAGTTAGGGATGTCAAACTCAATTCAATTCTTAGCACTCAAAACCCAGTAAATTAAAAGTTCTGTCATTGAAACAAAACTACTAATTTTGATAATTGACCCTTTTTTATTACTATCATTATTTCTGGTCAGCAATTTATAAATTGTACTTATCGATACCTGAAAATTTAATGAAGAAAGCCCACTTAGGAAAAAGGAAAGAAATGTGGTAAAAATCTAATGCACAAAGGTGACATCTTCTTTCATTCTAGTAGAAATAGTCAAACACACATTTAAACACAAATTAACACACATTGAGTAATATTTCAGTATTGTTGCCTTTACTAAACAAAAAGAGAAGAGGGAATACACTTTAGGCCTACACAAACACTGAATT
The DNA here is from genome assembly GCA_902151455.1 of Timema bartmani. Taxonomy (NCBI): domain Eukaryota; kingdom Metazoa; phylum Arthropoda; class Insecta; order Phasmatodea; family Timematidae; genus Timema; species Timema bartmani. The sequence continues at coordinate 354,099 of CABFWB010000177.1, forward strand.
ACTCCATTTTGAATTCAAAAGAAACTGTCAGAAAAACACTGTGCCAACTGTTGTAGAAGTAAAGATGCATTTTTCAAAGCGTTGGTTGTATTTAACCAATATAAATAATATAAGTTAAATATAAATATTTAATACTTGATTGGAAAAAGATAATGGTAATAAAATAGAAATAAAATATACATATATATCTCATAATTTAAAAAAAATCTTTTATTAAGGCTTGGTGGTAGTCTTGATTTGGTGATCCATTGTTGGGCCATTTATCACTGTCTGGGTTGAGAACTGTTGCACTGTTTGAAAAATGCTATTAATATTTTGGTGGTGTAGCAGGTTTGAAAGTCCTCGTTGTGGGTACCAGCATGAATGGGTACAGGCTTGTCCGGATCTTTGTGGTTTGTGTCAAAACGATGATTGTCCATTCGGTGTCTGAGAAAACCTGTAGTAAGGCCTATATACTCTGCATCACATGATTTGCACTGTAGTTGATATATCAAGTTATTTGTTTTGCTTGTGAGGAATGCCAGGCCTCCACCGTGGTTCGGATTCCACGTTAAACGGTAGGTCCTCCATTTCATCTCACAATCACCCTACCATTGCCCATTAGCGTAAGTGCGTATAACCCGAATGGGTAGTAAGACGCGGTGCTAATAATAATAATAATATTTGTTTTGCAATTGTAATAACCAGGGATTTTCTATTCCAATTTGGTTACTTTGCTGTTGAAGGATGTAGCTGGTAGGTGGATTCCACATGTGCTGCAACGGGTGCTACCGCAGGGGTATGAACCTCTCAGATTCTCTTTGGGTCAGGAAGTCTGGGATGGACTAGAATATTTGGGAGATTGGGCGGCTATTTGAAAATTACTCTTGGGGATGAATTAAGAAGCTTTTGGGTCTGGGGGAAACGGATCAGGAATTTGTAACCACTTTTAAGGATGGTGTTTATACGTTGTAGACCAGGATGGTATTGTGTTGTAAGAGGGGTGTCCTCAACTTTTGTTTGGAGGGTCATAGTCATCCCTGGAGAGTGCTTTGGAGATTTGGTTGNTTACATAAGGCTTGGGGTAACCTCTCTCTTGGAGGAAAGTTGTTCACAATATTCAGTTAGATCATCGGGTTCTGAACATGTCCATTTGGCTCAGGGGGAAAGGCTGAATGGTAAATACCTTTTTGTGTATGAAGGGTGACTGCTTTGATATTGGAGGTATTGTTGCTGATAGGTGGGCTTTATATGTACATTGATGCGAATTTGGTTGTTTTCAAAGAACAGATTCACATCAAGTAAGGTGAGACTACCGGTATGCTGTGATTTATTGTGGGTGAAATATAAATGGATGCAATTGTTGAGATTTGAGATATTTATCTTTACTCCTAGTACAGTTGGCACAGTGTTATTCTAACAGTTTCTTTTTGAATTCAAAATGGAGTAATCCAGTGTTTTTGTAAAGTGTATTCACTCTTCTCTTATTGTTTGGTAAAGGAAACAATGCCGAAATATTACTCAATTTGTGTTAAAATGTGTTTGAATATTTCTACTATAGAAGATAGAAAGAAGATGTCACCTTTGTGAATTGGATTATTCCCACATTTTTCCTATTTCCCTAGGTGGGCTTTCTTTATTAAATTAATACTTATTAGTTTATATTTCCTTTTTCTTTATTTTTATCAACATTTAACCATATCTGTGTATTCTAGTGATCTTATGCAGTTCAAACTTGGCATTTTCACTTTATCTTTGAACCAGCATGAACCAATTCACAACACATTGAATTGATTAATTATATTTATTTATATAGTAAAGGTTGCAATATAAATAAAGCTGTATAAACGTTTTGATAGATTATTTATTGGACCAGTCTATACAAATGATTGTGAGACATCCGGCACAAGTAACACTACACATGTGTTTTCTCTCCAAAATCATTACTTAACCATTAGCCAGTCTGTCTACCATTGCAATTAGGTAAAATAGGAGAAAAAATTTATAAAGTTTTTAAATTTTGTTTAAACACTCTTTGGACCTCCAGGAAATGAAAACCAAAGAGTTCCCTCCCTTGAGAGGGGAGCTTCCGCCCCTTAAACCCCTCTAAAATTTTGAAACAGTCAAACCGTAAAAAGGTTGTATCTTGCTTATAAAACAAGTTATAACACAGATTAAAACCCAAGCTTTACTTTACTAAACACCAAACAACACATAACATTCTCTAAACTGAAAATTTAGAACATAGTCATAAATTAAGAATTAAAAAGTATCGGAAGTGCGAAAAAATATTTAGGATACATTTCAATACAAATTATTTTATTTTACAATAATTACATTAAAATTATTTCTGTCTATATAATGCAAAATAATGTAACAGTTCTTACTTTACTATATAATATAATTATTTTATTCTTTTTCTTCTTCTTCTTCTTAATCAACTATGTCTATTGCTTTGGTATTAGTACAGCTTTGGCTTCAGCAGTTCTTGCACATAATAGTGCAACGCAGTCTAGCTTTCACACACTTACATTTCTTTCCACAACCTTTATTGCATCCACAAGTAATTAGAGACACTATTTTAGCTGGCGCTGGTCCTTTAATAATGTATATGGACGTCAACGATTTGTTCACTAACTTCCATCCCCAGCCTGCTGCATGAAACACTGGAAGCATTGCTTTAACGCATTTCAAATGAAGGTTCCAATCCTCCATACGCTCTGCTTGAATAAAGTGTAGTGCTAGGGTTACAAGTTCAAAGTACTGCAGCCACAGTTGAGATGTTTTCCCTTGTTGCTTGAGTCTTTCAATCTTGTCAAAAAAACAGTTTTTTCAGATTTGTAACCACTTGATCTTCTTTCAGGCAATCAAATGACGGTGGATTGACTTCAAAGTTGGAGAGGAGACTAGTTATGTCCTCTTTATCAGCGTCTGAAATGTCCATTTCCTCCATTATTATTACTGAAAGAGCTCCCAGAGTTGTACAATGTGCCTGGATAGCTCTTGAATAAGCATGTCCTGAAAGCATGTGCGGAATTGATGCTTTAGCATATACAGTTTCCCATAGCTCGGAAATTCCACTATTCTTCAATATAAAGCCGATTGATCCAAGGTAGCTCATCAGCAAGTGGAAGCCTTCCAATCGAATGATGATATTTGAAAACATTTCATTTTCACTGCTGTTTTCAAGGGCAACGATGTCTCTTGCCTTTATGTAAAGGGGTTGATCAAAGGTCAGAACAGTTATTGTTTGATTGCTCTTATTGCTTTCCTGGATTGCATAAACTAAAACAGTCAATATTGTGCCATAATCAGTTGGTGGGCTGTTAACAAATGGAAGAGCTAGTATCTGGGATATTGAGTAAGGCATGTCATTAGTAACCTTTTCCATAAAACCTTGACAGGCAGGCATAGAAAATTGCTTCAAAAACTTCCCAAACAACCAATAACTGTCTTGATTGGAAACTTTAGCTGCTTCTTTAAAAGCCCAATCTACGTAAACATTTTGTAATGTAACTTCTGTTCTTTCGTCTAAATGTTTTTGTTTCGATTTTTTGGACCACCTCGGTTTCCTTTGAAGCAGGGATACTAGATAATTTGATAACTTCTCTGTCTATTATAGCAGTATTTGGTGTGACACAACGTATCCCCCCATGGTATGGAATGTGTCCTTTCCTGTTATTGTGGCAATATTAAAATCAGCATTGTCAAAAGAGAACTGTGAAAATGATCCACTTGTAACTTCTGGAGACCATGAATGTACAGCAGATGATTCAAGTAAAGCTACAGTTTTGTAGTTGGAACAGAAACCCATATTTGAAACAGGATCAACAATGCTTTTATAACCTACTTTACGAAACAAGTATGTTGCAAGCCCTAGTTGCAAAGGAGAAATAAACGAGCGAGGCTTTGTTGCTGCTATTATTAAATGAGAAATAGCCGTACATTTTTTCTTGATAGCTTCCCTGTAACCTTTTTTATTCTCTAAAATAACATTATTTATAAAAACCTGCAACGTTTCAGGAAACATCGATTCAACGTTTTCAGTGAAATTTGCTGTATTTGGGTAGGCTGATGTGTTGTAAACACTCATATGAATATCTTCTCTGACTATACTGGCTGCAGCTTCAACAGTTCTAAGACGCTCTTCTTTTTCATTGTCAGCCCGTTCATTGTACCACTGGTTAATTAGTTTTAAACCACTGCCACAAAAACAAACAAATGTGGGTTTTTTGATCATTGTTGCGAATAGAACTCCATCTACGTACCGTTCTACTAATTTGTTTTGAAGAGTTTTTACTGTCATAGACTCACTGTGTGATAGGCTTACTTCAATCTTATGCATTAAATCGTTTAACGTAAATTGACGCTCCTCCGATGTTTCAATGAAACTACAAAGTTCTTGAAAAGCTGTATCAAATGTAGCATCTTGAGGGCGGCCCCTTTTTCGGTTAGCTGTAGGATTGGTAGCGAATTTAGCATAACAGTCCTTATGATAGCATGCATCTGCTGCTACTAAATCAATAACACTATTTATTCGAGCAGCAACCTGGAGACCCCAGTCATCATCTCGCAATTGGGCCTTTGTTAACAATTAATCTTTTAAAGTTAAAGAACAAACTTCATAGACGTCATTACACTTTTCGATAGATTTCTTCTTTTTGATTTGAGCATCACATTTTTCATTGCATATAAAACAGATTTTACTAAAATTAAATGCAAAAGACGACCGTAAACTAGTACCTGGTTTTCTGCAAAAACCTCTTTAAAATCACGCTCAATGTTCCGTTCCTTGATGTATTCCCTTCGGCATATTTTGTGAACCTCAATTTCTTCAACTTTTTTCCAGAAGTAAGTGTGCGTCATCCTTTCTTTTCTTGCTCACAGTAATTAAATTAGCTAACTATTTTACTACGTTCACAGTGTCTCCTTCTGACAGACACTTTTTGCAAATGAAACAGTCACTATAAGACGACATTTAAGTAAGTTTCTTTCAAATGAAACACACAATTGTATCATGGGCAACGTTAATAGAGTCTCTTCACAAACTCTTCACTTGATAAAGCACAACACACTACTGCTCGTGTAATTTGTAAAGAAATGACGTCAGGATGCGCAGAAGAATAGTGCTTTAGCGCACTTGCACGAGTTCCCCCCTCATCACATGACAGGCGCTGGCCAGACACTGTGCGTACGCTCTTTTATTCAAAGTCGGGTGACCTGCATAGTTTGGCGGATATAAGAAACTTTATAAATAAACATTTGTTAGGTTACTTCTTTAATAAATGAAAAAAATACTAAGAAACGACTACAATTCTGTTATTTCCTGTTTTTTTCTTTAATAAAAAATACATTTTTTAAGAAAACCATGGCCAATACGAGGTAACCTATAGCATTGTTATTAGTTTTTTTATAAGCTGAATACGATCATTTTACACTTTGATCGTTTTTGCAAATTTAAGGGGGTAAGGGGGGGAAGCTCCCCTCTCAAAGATGGGAACTCTTTGGTTCTCATTTCCTTGAGGTCAAAGGAGTATTTGACAAAAGTTTTAAAACTTTATACATTTTTTCTCTCTGTCATTTTTCGGTCTAATTGCAATGGACTATTTATTTATTTGCTTTTCTTAGCAATGTATTTGATACCATCTCCAGCCATGATATTTTCAACATTTTTCCTTAGCACCACATTTCAAATGCTTTTAATCTTTTTCTTTCAGTTACACAAATGGTCATTGTTCCACACTCCCTCGTGTTGAGTACTGATAGAATGAAACCTAGGTCAAAGGTTTGGGCGGAAACACTCAGTTTTCTTCAACAGGCAGCCATTAACTCTTTGTCCAATAGCAGAAATGTAAACTGTGAACTGTGTTCTTCTTTTCATTGTAAAAGCCATATTGTGTTTGTTCCTTTTATATGTTTCCATCCACCTTTTCTGTTCCTTCTCCCAAATAAAATAAAAATTTGAATATTTGTCATGGTCATTGCGAAATTTGACTTAAACTTTACTTTTTATTTAAAAAGTTTCTCATCAAATGCCATTAGCGTGATGACAAATATTCAAGAACTTTTGAGATTACTATGGATAGAAAATTAAACTAAGTGTATCTACTGGAACATTTTTTTTTTATTTTGGCCAAAAAGTTATTTGTTATAAAATCCACAAATATACTTACCTTAACTCATAACCCCCTTTTGATCCCATCTTGTGAATCCAATTAAAACTAATTTCATTACTGAAGGATGGAAAACAGGATAGTTTAACCATTTGAATGGTTTCCTCTTTGTTTTTTAAAGATCATCAATCAGACAAATTGTAAATCTTGATGACAAGGCAGGATGTTATTGTAATTAGTTCTGGATGGATGTTTGAAACACGCTTTAACTGTGCACATTCTAACAAATGATCTTACATCTCGTAGGTATCAGCCTACATACACTGCCGGCAACTCAAGTCAGCGTACTTGCTAGCTGTCAAGAACAACAGATTGGAAGACGTTCGTCGGATTCTCCATGAAGCCGAGCAGCTTGGTCAGACTAAAATCCAACAGCTCTGTATGAAGAAGCTTGAACAGGGGTCTCACACATGAAATATCTACCTGTAAATTACATGTAATATAATTTTCACTTTACGTATATGTTTCGAACACATAGTGACATCTGTTTGGAAGACACACTAAATAATGTTTTGAGAAAAATAATTGAGACAGTCCGGTCCAATTTTGTTGATGACCACACAATCTCTCTTGTTTTTGTTATGACAGAAACGTCAAAGAGATTTATTTACAATTTCTGTTCTTTGTTATCAGACAGAATTAGAAGCAAGCAACTTATCAAGCATTGAGAACAGCTACCAAAGTGACTGCAAAATCTCAGGAAATAATTTCACTTGACTTTTTCATAGTATAAAAATCCAAATTTTCCTGACTAAAACCACATCAGAATTGAATCAAATGCTCAGAAAATCATAATACTCAACTTGTTATGTTAGTTTTAAAATTAACTCAAAAATAGTACTAATATTTTAACTTAGGCGATTGGCCCTTTTCATTTGGCGTGGAAATGCAGAGCTATGGGAACAAACGGTTATCTTCAAGAATTTTTATTGTTTTGCAATTTTCTTTTCGAAAACGGTTTGTTCAAGAATAGAAGCATGTTGATTAAGTTAAACTTTTTATATAAACACCTCCTCTTGTTTTAATAGTGATCAAATATCGATAAAATTGACATTTTTCAATTGAAAGCTGCTGGCTTCATAATAAAAAATAAGAAAACCTAACAATTAATAAACATTGATACATTATCTTAGAAGGGGCGTTGAAAGTATTAACATAAAAATTTCACTCTTTCTTTCCAAACATATGATTTTTATGCAAGATCTGTCCGGTAGCTAACGCCATCTACGGTTTCCGTGATCCATCTGTTCTTGTTGGCGTGGAGGGATTCTTTGGTCGGTTGTGAAGCTACACCACACCTTTCACCCTCCCGCCTACCATCCCACAAAATAGGTTTTAGACTTGCACTCGACAGGGCCTAGGGCCTTAATTAAAAACGGTATCTGACCAGCATGCATTGAAAACATTTATCTTATCTACATTAACAAGAGCCAATTATACAATTTCCCCAGGTCACTTTCAAAAGTCCTTGACATTTCTCAGATTTTATTGAGTTTTCAATTCTCTGACTTTGACTAAAATTACTACAATTCTTGTTATAGTTGAGTATTCATATGAAAAGTCTTTTATATTAATTAGTTAAAATATAATATAACCAACACTGACAATTATAGTTATCAAAATTGTTGCTTTCAAAGTGATAGCAGAATATATGAACACATGAAATAGTTCTTGTAGCTTTTTGAAATACAAAAATAAATTTATTTGTATTGTATAAATCAGGAAATGATATCCCTTATTTTTAATCAAACAGGGTGGTATACCTGTTTGAGTGGTTTTAGTTTTAGTGGAGTACTACTACATGTCACATAATATTTTTAATTTTGTATTGATGCCCTTTAATTAAAAGTGTAATGTTATTATATTGTGAACCCATTAGTGATAAGTGTATTAAATAGGGGTCTGCGAGATCAAGTTTTATAAATATATCATTTTAAAACTTTAATACGGTATGTAAATAAAAAAACAAATGTGTTAAAATTATTTTTATTTTAAAACTTATATATATAAATAAAAAACAAATATGTGTTACAATTATTTTAATTTTTTAATGGAATAAGACTAGCATATTTAAAAAATGTTTTTTAACTCAAAATTGCTTATTTTTAAATAATTAAATTAACTAAGTCATAGTAAATAAAAGGATATGATTTTAAATATACAGTGTTACCCGCCTCGGTGGCGTAGTTGGCTAACATGCTAGTTGTGTTGAGCTAGACTGCCGAGTATGGGGAGATCGAGATTCGAATCTCGGGCGGGTGAACTGGGAGTGATTTTTCCTAAATGTTTTTTCACTCTTCCTCCACGCAAATGCAGGTTCACTTCCTTTAAATCCAACCTTCCCAATTCCTAATCCATTAGCGTAATTAGTACTTAAGCGTATAACCCGAACGGCTAATAAGACACGGTGCTAAATAGTAATAATTATTATAATAATAAATATACTGTGATAGCTAAAAAAATTAATTACGATTCAATTTAAGGTTCATAAAGAGAGTTTAAAAGTAATTATTCGTAAAAATTTGTTTGGTTGTGGAGATATAACAATATTAAAAATAAACAGCTGTTCACTTTGTGCTGGCCTCTTAACAGACAGTAAATTAGTGCATTAATGATTTTTAAGATGTACATAGTCATTGATATTAACGTATAAACCTAAAGTAAACATCTCATTAAAGGTCAATATCATCATTAACTGTTTCCAACCAGTGGCCAGGTCAGTTTAGTAAAGTGCCTCCATATTCCTCTATCCTTCAACCATTCTTCTTTTAATTGTTTCCATTCTTCTCCTCTAACTTGCACACTTTCTGTTATCTGGTCTTCCCATCTCTTTCTTGGCCTCCCCTGCGGTCTTTTCCCATCCTCATTACATGCCGCCTGTCTTGCTTCCTCTACTATCTGATGTACTCCCTGTACCCCCACTCTTTCCTTGATATGTGAAATTTGCCAATAACATGTTTTGAAGCTTCAATTCCAAAATTTTTTAATGTCATCTGACAATTTTTACTCTAAAATTCCTCCCTGCTGAACATTTTGCAATAGTAGCAATGATAAGTTTTTTTAGTTTGTTTCCTGTTAACCATCTGTATTTAAAGTACCAAGCTCATCCATCATGAAACAAAAGACACAAGATTATTTTCCAGATAAGTTTTCAAAACAATTCAAATATACAACAATTATTTCCAACAAAGCTCAGTAAGATATAGGTAGCTAATTAGCTAATTAGGCTAAGAGCAGAGTGGCGCAGTGTTACACCCCTCTTACCAACCTTTCTTCTTACGACCAGGGAGGGTGCAATCTACATAGAATATACAAAGGACATGAAATGCAAGATTTAAATAGTAATACCACAAATGGTTTATTCAAAGCAAAAAACAATTAGCAAAGAAGAATTCAATTAATTACATGGTCTCAATAATCGTACTGAGTTCAGTGGAAAATCATGTTAGAAATAAACAGTCATTAGTGTAGTTCCTTAGCCAGAACTTCTCTACTGTTAGACATATCAAACAATCAGATGGGCTAGTCTTTATGAGACAAACGACCCACAGTGTTCAAAAGTATACCAGTTAATTAATTTGTAAGCTTTATATAAGAGCCTTATGGGCCTTATTATACTGTTTCAAACGTGTCTGCACTGCATCACTTAAAGCAGACTTCAAACAAATTAAATAATAAATATATAAAGAATATTTATTAGACATATTTAAAATACGCGAGAGTTTGGCTAACAGACTTTAGTCAAACTCCCGCGGGACTACCTGACCTAAACTTACAGTTTAGAAACTTCCATCTATTCGTGAAATTAAAGTTAACAAAATCACTATAAACAAAGTCTAGCAAAAACATTTAAACTACGATCAAACATAAAATTTTAATTTAATTTTAGCACCGCGTCTTACTACCCGTTCGGGTTATACGCTTAACATAAAATTAATCACTAATTAATTTTATCAGTTAAACAATTTACGTTTTGAAGTTAAATTTTATAAGTGTTCATTATCACAAAAGAAATCAAAACATTTTATTTACAATATTATTTCAGAATGAAATAATGATAAACTTCTTCATCACAAAAATTTACTAAAGTTATTATAAAGTAAAGATCAAACTAAACAGCTTTCTCGAGCGCCCAAGTGGCGACAGACATTATATTTTTTACTATTCGGCGAAGAAAATAAATACGGCTTATACAAAAGTTAAAGTTTTGAATATTATAAAGTTCAAAGTATACGTTGCCATTATTAAAGTTTGTAGTTCATCACGGATGATCCTGACATAATCCTGGTCCTAGGACTATGTTCCTTCGTCCAGTGTTGGTTGAATAGTCAATTTAATGATGCGCTTACAGGACTTTAAATAGAGGTTTTTCACAGCACGGTAACAAGGTGTGGGGGGGGAGGGATAGAACAATTCCTTCTAGAAGGAATCGAACATGACGTAGATTGTTGATATTGTTGTCCCATTATTCATTTTGAGCAACGATTCTTCAAGTGGACGTCATCTCAGTAGTTGTGGAACTATCCATCAGGGTGCAGGTAGGTAGAATTCTGTTGAACATGGATAGTATTGCTTGGCGTGGCTTCAGTATCTATTTGATTTAGACGGGGTTGACTTCGGTGAAGGAGTCTCTGTTACTACCCGGTGTAGCTCGGCGATGTCTACACATGATAGATTTGGTGAGTACAGATTCCAATGTATTCCATAGTTCTATTGAATTGATTTTATTGATTTGAATTGTCTATTACGTTGTCTCAATTTACAGGAACTACAATAGTGAAGAATACTATTGTAGGGTTTAGAATATTATTGAATTTTATTTGGAGCGGGTGGTATGATTCTTCGGCGAGTTGAATATGAAGTTTAGCATGGGGGCGAGTTCAAATGTAACTCAATGTTACAAAGCAAAACAAACAAAATGCAAACGAGGTTGAAGCAGAGAAATGAAACCGCCTGACTTACGAGGGAGTTTTTAAACTCATTTTTCAAGGTTTGTATCCCTGCCTTGACATACGAGGTTTTTTCAGAAGATTCGGGATCACTTTCTTGATAGGGATCAAGTGAATTCTCAGTTTGCAATTTTTTTGACATACGAGGTTGCAGTTCAACACCATCAATCTGTTTTTCTTTGCAATTAGAGTGTTAGATAAATTACATGGACGTTTATACCGTTGCAAACAGATAAAAACCATTCCTATCTAAAATAAAAAACAAAACAAATAAACACAAGTTGCATGCGAACTAAAAATATATTGGATATAAAAACAAAGAATGGTAAACACAAGTCACACACGAACTTAAAATGTATTAGATATAAAAAAAATGAAAAAGAAAAGAAAGATAAACAAAAGACCCACGCGAACTAAAAATATAAAAACAAAGCTAAACACAAGTTAGTATGCTTTAACAAAACTGTACTGGCATACATTGAAGCAAATTTCAGCTCTTTGTCATCAACCAATACACATTTTCAGGAGAGAGGTATGAGCCTTGAAAAAATTATAGCTTTGGTAAAAACAACTGAGGGTGAATTGTAAGATGTGCAGAGTGATATTGGAGAGCTAGTATCAGACAAACTTAAATGTGTTCTTGAAAGAAACTCAGGCTACAAAATTTTGTGCTCCGTCTCTCGAGTGCTGACAGGAAAATATTTTAGCACTGCTGACATTGAAGAATAACTAACATCTAGTGATTTAGTTTGCTTCAAGTTTGCTCTCATCGCTTCTGTAAAAGTAGTAAGGAGATTTAAAATTATAAGCATATGCTGGCTGACAATAGATGTTCATTTTCCTTCCAGAATTTGTACATGTTCAGTCATCTATTGCAATGCAGAATGAAGTAAGAATTTCAAACTTTTATTTATTCCAATAAAAAATATAATAATAATAATTTGTTTATCTTGGAATTGTTGCTCCTCAAATTACGAAACATGCAAGTAATCTAGCAAACATTGATTTAAGTTGTTAAGAGGTTTGATTACATGTAGGGAAGGGAAAAGACAGATTAAAATATGTGTACAAAGTTTATTATTGTTTAGATATCAATAATTTTAATACGTAATTTTTAAATGTTTAATTAAATTTTATAAAATATTTTATGTTTTATTTTACTTGTATAATGTAAATCCTAACTCTTGTACTCATGCATATGGAACTTAGTTCAAATTTTTTTTAGCGTCATTTTATAGATAATTTTTTGGCAATTTTTAGGTCATCGAAATCCGGACCCTGATTATTACAGATGATTCATCGGGTTTTAAAATTCTATAACTCCAAAACAATTAATTGCACTCATTTGTGCTAGTCACGTAACAAAATAACACATCTCAAATTTTAAAATTCATGCTTGCAGACTTTCTTGTGATCGACCAGGTGGCATCATGAGCTCGGTTTGCAAAATGGTGACTAAGCAGCAGAAAGTGTTGGCATAGGGATACACTAGGGACTATTTCCAATAACTTTTTGAGCTGTTATCCAAGTAAACTCGGGAGGTGAATGTATTCTATGTAACTCACATCAATGGTCTAAGGTGTCACTCTTGTAATATGCTGGATTTCTGGTGACAGGGAGATTGGAGTTTGAATCCCTGTCAAGTGTACTAATGTTGGTATTCCATAACTGGTTTCTCACCTTTCCTCTACATATGTATGAGAACATTTCCTCTCAATTATACTCCTCATCCTTACCCATTAGTGTAATTAAATGTGTATAGCCAAAATTAGTAAGATGTAGTACACAAGAATATACGAGGTGTGGCTATTAAATAACCGGACTGATACTGCTCCCAGCAAACTGCGAGCGTGCAGCGACATGTTTGAACATGACTGTGTCTGATGGTCCTTCCCCCACCCTGAGCTCGCTAGACAAGCCAGCAGGTCGCTCAGTTTGACTGTAGCAGTTGATTGAATTAGTCTACGCACTAGTGGCGCGTCGGAAAAATGCCAAGTGGTCAGACGGAGCGACGGGTTAACCTCAAGTTTCTTGTTAAACTAGGGAAAACTGCCACAGAAGCTTATGCAATGTTGAAAGAAGTCTATGGGAATGAATGTTTATCTCGCAAACAAGTTTTTGAGTGGTTTAAACGGTTTAGAGAAGGGCGTGAAACGACCGAAGACGATCGGCGCCCAGGACGGCCCTCAACGACAAAAACGGACGAAAACATTGAAAAAATTGGTAAATTAATCCGCGCTGATCGTCGTCTGAGCACCCGAGGGCTTGCTGAAATGAAAGTAATCGACAAAGAAAGTATTCGACAGATTTTGCATGAATCATTTAACATGCGGAAGGTTTGCGCAAAAATGGTGCCGAAACTCCTCACTCCCGAGCAAATGGAATCAAGACAGAACATTTGAACTGACATCCTAAACAACATCGCCACTGATCCAGATTTGTTAGACAAGGTGATTACTTGTGATGAATCGTGTTTTTTTACTTACGACCCCGAAACAAAGAGGCAATCCATACATTGGAAGAGCCCAAGCTCGCCAAGGCAAAAAAAAGCCAGGATGAGCAAAATCAAAGCAATGATGATTGTCTTTTTCGACATTCGTGACATTGTCTACGTTCACTGGGTACCCGAGGGTCAGACTGTCAATCAACATTTCTACATTGAGGTTCTGACGGCCCTACGTGAGCGTGTGAGAAGACGAAGACCCAATTTGTGGAAGACCAAGTCCTGGATCCTTCATCAAGACAATGCACCAGCCCATTCTGCCTTGTCTGTGAAAGCGTTCCTCGCAAAATACGGCATCACCGTGTTGGAACATCCACCGTACTCGCCCGACCTTGCCCCCTGTGACTTTTTTCTATTTTCCAAGGTCAAATCGGCGCTGAAGGGGACAAGATTTGAAAGTGTGGAAGCAGTTAAAGCAAAAGCGACGGAGGTTCTCAACCAGCTGACAGAAGAGGACTTCCAGCAATGCTTTCAACAATGGAAACGTCGTATGGAGTGTGTAGGGATCGCCAAGGGGAGTACATTGAAGGCGATAAAACTTCTGCTGTAATTGGTGACGAATAAAAAGTGTTATGACTTCAGTCCAGTTATTTAATAGCTACACCTCGTATATATATTTTTGTAATATACATCATCACAAACTGTTTCCAGCCTGTGACTTGGTCACTTTAGTAAAATGCCTCCATCTTCCTCTATCCTTCCACTGTTCTTTTCCTCTCACTTGCACATGTTCTGTTATCTGCTCTTTCCATCTATTTTTTGGTCCCCCTTGCAGTTTTATTCCCACATATTTCATTTCCAACATCTTCTTTGGCATCCTCTCTTTATCCATCCTCACTACATGACCATAACATCTCAATCTTGCTTTCTCTACTATCTCATGTACTCCCTATACCCCCACTTTTGCCCGGACTTTGTTCCTAACCCCTAGTCTCTCTTACATTCACTGTCCATGTTTCTGCTTCAAATGTGACAGTGGGTACAAAGTACGCCCTGTAAAACACTTCAAGGGCACTTCTCTTCTCCATAGCAGGTCTCTTACAAACCTAGAGAACAACTTTACCTGCTGTCCTCTTATTAGATTGTCTCTATTCCCACCCTTCATCACAATCATACTTCCAAGATATTTTACATTATGGACCTTTATCAGCTTTACCCCATTTTAACATCACTGCACTGTTTTATTGTACTATTTATATATTTATATAGTGATATGATAATCCCCACCATTCTTAATGTTACCTTTGGGCAGATGTCCAAGAGAATGTTTGTGGACAAAAAAGCCGAGAGCCTGTCGAGAAATTAATGAAATAGACAGTACCTTTGACTAAATGTTAAATTGTAATTCCTTTAATTTGTTGCTCTAGCAAGATTAAACTTAATACCAAGACAAAGGTTATCAGTAATATTTTGTTAAAGAGACACATAACCTACATAATAAAATATAATTTCTATATAAAATACAAACTTTTGTACATTCAGTAACATATTTATTAAGATATAAAATGAAAAGTTTTGATACAAATCCTGAGGAACAATTTACAGTAATTATTAGGATTAAATTCAAGCAAATATCCATTAAATTATAATCCATTCTATATATAAATACTTATATAATTCTAATCTAATTTTAGACACTGAATATAGAGGGTGAATAAACTTATCTAATATCTTAGAATTTGTAAATGTTTGTTTTCTAGACTACCTAGTCTGGTAATCTGTATTATCTTTACAGAGTATATATTATAACAATATTATTCTCATAAAAATGTCACAGCTCACATTCTTGTCAGTTATGGGGTGGAACTATTTATAGCATTATAAAAAGGTCACAATCACATAATATAATGTCATACAAAGCTGCCAACAGTAAGTTATAAACCTAACATCATGAAATGTTTCTTTTTCTCAGCACACTTGTTCCTCTCATTAAGATATTTTATATGAGAGCTCACATTTAGAAAAGTGATCTTAAGAAAATATTTTTATTATATGCGATTCTGAAATACTTGTACAATTTGTAATCCTTGCTAATGACATTTTTATATCACATCTATGGATGAATTCCTTAATGTATAGCAGTCTATGGATGAGAATGATTAATCTATACTTCATTCTGAAAACTCTAGACTGCTTGAAAACGAGGCTGGTTATGCCAAAAATGTTGAGAAATCAACACATTATTATAAAATTTACTCAACAATGTATGTGGAAGAACATTCATTGCTTCTGTGGGCGGACACTTTATTTTAAGATTCTCACTTCCAACCCAATAAAATATTCAAGGTCAAACACCATCATGACATTTAACTTTGTCTTTATCATATAAAAAAAAATTAATGAAAGATTCTGGTGCATTACCATTATTAACTTGGCTTTTTTTTTAATTTAAATTATTTATCAGAAGCAACTACTCCAACTATTTAATTTCTGGGGACTTTAAGCTGCCATCTGCTAAAATTGCATGTTAGAAAGTCTGAGCTTAATAAGTAATGAAAAATGAAATTGTACTAATACAGAGAGATTACTATGGAACACGTACAGTACATAATACCAGGGCTGTTGGAGTCTGTACACCAAGCCTTAGACTCAAGACTCCAGCTGTGTTTCTACTGTCTGAATCAGACTCCATAAATGGCCAAAGTCTATAAATTAGTAATAATACATTTTCTGCAGTAAAATATTCTTTGGTGTTGTGAATTTATGTTTGAATAAAGTTGTCTATCAAAATTACAAATATTGGTCCTAATAATAAAAAGTTAAAAAATTAAAATAATTAATTCAACATAGCCTATATTGTTATGATACTATAAGTTTTTATTTTGAAGTCTGCACCGATACATTTTTACAGACTCTACCCAAAACTGCTTCTGACTGACTCCACAGCCCTGCATAGCACCAAACTAGTTATATTTGTGACAAAAATATGGAGTAATAAAGACATTTAGTATTAATATTAGTTTCCTTACTAAAATAAGTCATACCAACATATAAATAACAATTAATATGCCGGTTTTATTAGGGCCTAAGTTCTATTCACCAATCAAATAAGTTACCCTTTAAAAAAAAAACCATTGGTCTTGAGCCCTTGCACATTATTAATAACACTTGTTCACTTTGGAATGCAATGAAAGAATGTAATACACAAATAAATAAATATTAATTGTATTTTCCTAAGTTGAAGTAAATGATCAAACCAAGGGAATGTTTCATACAAGACATGGAATCTTTTGTGTGAGTAAACATTTGGAAATTTTGACAACTGCACACTCAATTTTTTTTTTAAAAGTCAGATCCAAAATGAGTTGATTCAAACTTTACAGGCTACTCATCTTCGGTTGCATTTTTGAGGTAGGCTCATAGGTATGGTTGGATATCTAACCTGTCATAATGAGACATCACTTCTTTTTTTTTAATTTACATTTCCAATGACAATCAAATAGGCTACTAATGTTTATAATTTTTTAGACACATAAGTAAAAATCTCAAAATAAAAATGTCAACATAGAAATTTTAGAGCATGTTTACAACAAATAAAAAAAAGCTTATTTAATAAAAATATATAAATTCAAACTACAATATTATTCCCCCAAAAAAACTATGAATAACGTGTACTCTACATAACTTATTTAAATGAATGTATCAGATGGATGCTAGCCTACAAGAACATTCCAATTGTTTATTATTGAATTTTCAGGCAGTGTTAAAGCGCAGGGCCTGATATGGCAACAAGCAGGCATCTGATAATTACTATCAACAGATTGTTAACCTAAACGTTATCAAGTGAACTTGCCAGTTCCTTCCCCAATAACTTAAATGGAATGCAAGCTCTCCTAGGCCCTATGCAAAAAAATATTTTGCTAGCTTCCAAAGAGTTTATAATATTATTATTTCATGTGTAGTATTGGTTATTATACAGTTTTAAAGTTGATAGTAGGCCTATGGTAAATATGCTTATTAACTAAACCAAATATTACACTAAATATATATTTTTGGTTGCATAGAATATAAAGAAATAACTTAAGCCTATTCTAGAAGCATTTTTTTTTTCACTTGAGAAAATTATTGTCAGAGCAGTGGTGGTGGTATAGTAGAAACAAGTTTTAATTCAGGCCTATATCAAATATAAAATGCTGCCTTTCTTTTCTTAGTAGGGCCTACATGTCTTCATTTTTTCATTCACACAAATTCATATTTAATGTGAGACTGTTAATCTTAATTTGCTCAATCAATAGTATAAACTTAAGTAGGTGGTAAGGACAGTAATGCTTTTTAAACTGCCACGTCTTAGTACCTGTTAAGATTAAATTCATACTTCACACTAAAGGAGTAGTAAAGTGGAAGATATCATTTTAAAGGAAATGTTCTCGAATCTGCATGGAGGAAGAGTAGGAAACCGTGTAGGGGGGGAAAAAACTCTGTATAACCAATGTTGCAGGCTACCTAATCCAACACAAGAGTGACATGTTAGACCATGCAGTCAGAGGTGTGGATGATACTTAGTTGTAAATTGACTGTGATTTAACGAGAATAGTACACAGAGAGTTTGAAATTCTTTAGACTTTTCTTTGTCATATTGTATAGTAAGTTGAATAAAATAAATTTTAATATTGTATATGTACACACGAAAAAAATAGCAAGTTTTCAATAGTAAAAAAGTGGAAAAAAAATAAATATATATATATATGGTCCAAACACGTAGACCTATGTTTGTCAATATAATATTTTAGTGCAAGATATTTTTCAGATTCCCAAAATTTCAAGGAAAACAAAACTCAACTATGTTAAATTTCAGATGAACATTAATATTCAAGCAAATGAAATCGTCACATTATGGCAAAAGGCATTTTAATATGTAATGGTAGACATTTTTTATAATTATAAGCTCTAACATTCCAAGCGGCAACAACTTTTTCTTGAAATTTTGGGAATCTGAAAAATATCTTTCACTAAAATATATTGACAAACATAGGCCTACGTGTTTGAACCATGATTTTATTAGCTTACTAAGCCATATGAGAGTTTTCTAGGAGCAAGAGCAAATGGAACTACCAATTTTGCTGGGAAAGGTATTTTCACATACCTTCCACTGGTACTTTTACATGCCACAATCAACATGGGACATATGGCTTTACTTCCTCTCCAAAGGAAGTTGTGCTATGGACTTTTATCCCACAGGAAAAATTTGTCGACCTCAGCTGGGTTTGTTCGGGCACAAACATCAGGTTCCGAGACGAGCACTTAACCCCAAGACCACCAGGTCGACTATATAGTTTATTTTAACAATATTATCCATTACAACTTCATTGAAATTTATATTTATTGACACATAAAAGGTTAGGTTAAGTTAGGCTAGGGTGGATTTCATTAAAACATTAGTTTATTGTGCTCCAAAATACCTATTAATATATGTGTTTGGATATCTCTGACGCCATTTAAATATATATATAGGCCTTACTGTAAAGTTTCCAGTTTTGATCAAAATGTGTGATAGTCTATTTCGAATAGTTTATTGGGGGTTTTCAAAATGTTTTTAATCAAAATATCATAAGTTTAATGAGATAATATTTTTTTCATAGGCAAACATAAATTACAATCTAATTTGGTTTTCAGACATATCAATAAGTTTCTATGGATGTATGTACATCTAGTAAAGTTCTCAAATTGAAGTGTTCCAGGCTTTGTTAATCAATCTGGCAAAACTTTTTGAGTTAGGTGAGTTTTGTTTTAATATGCTAGGCCTCCTACTGTAATTTTTTTAAAATTTTCTCCTGTTCACTACTTTCAAACCCCATATACCCTCTTCCCACCCCTCCCTTCGATAGCATTTCCTTCACCATTAGGCTGTGTTTTAGTGCCTAAAAGAGTTCACTTCTTTTCCAATATCCCATACACCCTTGCCCCACGGAAGCATTTCCTTAACTAGTAGTATCAAGAGAAAATTTCCTTTCAAACGGTGAAAAAATATTTTTACTATATTGCAAAGAAAGAGTGTTGAGGATTCTGCCCTCTTTGTGTACTATCCCTTTTTTAACTCCCACACAACTGACCCTTTAACCAAGTCTAGGTCATATGAACAGGAATACATAAAATAGGCGTCCAGGTTTGCATTAATCGTCGTTGTCTTTATTATTCTTTAATTAAATAACTTCTGTGCTTTCAACTGGTTCTATTGGCTGCTCCCCATCTTGAAGAACTGACTGGTGACTTTCTAATTTACCCTCACCAACATCTGATATAGACTTGATCTCTTCATCAAACTTAGTTACGAACTCTGGATCAACAGCTTTAATTTGACTCAACAGCTGATCCCTGTCTGCAGGACCCCAACCATCAGACCATTCTTTAAACAACTTCACCCGACACTGGAACAAGCTGGGAGGCCGCTCATTACTGCACGCAAGATTATCAAGACCAGTCACCAAGCCATTCACATAGCCTGACGTGACAAATTTCTGAGCCAGCACGGGAAGAAAGTCACCCCGTTGCATTTCACTCCATTCGTGGAACCACTGGACTATATACCTTAACTGTGCTTGTACAGAATATTCAGTGCTTGAACCCATAATTGCAGAGATTATCACCTCTAAAAGAAAATATTAAGTTTTCTTTAAAGATAATATTAAGTGTTCTTTTATTATACCAAAATATTAAAGTATAAATGTCAGCACAACACTTTTTAACATTCACTTTGTTAAGAGCATTGCAAAAATAAACTAGCTAATGACATAAACAACCTTCTAATTAGTAATTACACATAAAACAAGTTTGTGGCTACAGCCACAGATTACAATTACATATCCTATCTCTTTGGACTCTGGAGCTTAAAACCGTTGTCATTAGCGTTTATATGAACCAGAGTCTAAGATATACGGGTCTGGCTACTCTTTAGTTCCAGTGATCAGACATTGAAGCCAAATGCCGTTAGTGTCGTTGCGGAATAACGCGCGCGCAATTTAAATTTTGAAGAGAAGTTTGAACCTTCAAGTTTACATATTACTGTTAGACAGTAATTATTTTATCCCGAATGTGATAACCAGTGAATAAAAACACAACACAAAAAATGATAACATACAAATTACAACTAATCATTTGCTCATCGATGTAAGATCATTTAAATTTCAAATACTGTATTATAAATCGCATGCTAATTATTTGTTTGAAAAAATTTAATCATATAAACATAGCTATAAATTATTATTTAAAAAATATATTAATATATGAGGGGGACTAAGGCATCAATCAGTCTTACCATCTAGCTCATAGCATCTGAGGCGATTCTTGATTTAATCCTGATAAGTAGCATTTAGGCTAATTTATCTTCCTATGAAAATTAGAGTATTTCCTTCAACAAAGGGATAAGGCAGAATGCAATAGTGAAATAAGCAAACGTGAAGATTGAATGAGACAAGTGATTTTTGAGTGCATTTAAAAAATATTAATTCAGATTCGAAAGTGTGAGTGGTGTTCATTAGCTATCTTAGAGGATACGTTCTTGCAGAAGGCTCAATACCGAGGCAAATCAATACTACTCACCTTTCACTTTTACTCATTTCGTTCTTGCATACAGTCTATAAAGTTTCAATATCGTTTTATTATTTAAAAAATGAAGATTTAAGCATAGTACTTCGGTACTTCCGTCTTTATAATGATCCCAGGTTTATTTTCCGCCTTCAAGTTGACATTTTTCAAATACTATATTTGACTTAAGCGCCAAGACAATTATTGATAGTACCTACTATCCCTAAATATTATTTAATTAAATTAATATAGTAATATTACTTGCAGTAACATATCGATTGTTAATATCAAGCTGTAATACAGTCATATTAAGAGAGTTTAACACGTACGTAAGGATGTGAGCAGTTTCAATCCTCTATGAATAATTTAATACTTTTGTAGCAAGTGCCATTAAAAATAAATAAACAAATGTGATGTTGTCAAATACTTTCAAATGCAAATAATATAATTTTAGTTTATATCAATTCTCCATATCTTTGTGAGTGTGTTGATACAAAAAACTATCAATTTTTTTTAATATTGAACAAAAATAAGTGACATATTTATGGGTAAGGTTTTTGAGCATCGTTCCCTTCTTACCTAAACTTTCTAATCTTTCAAGTGCAAATAAATGTCCTTCGTCTGGATTTTGATTCTAGTGAGTTGTCTGAATATTACAAAATCAAATTATATTAAATCGGCCTAGATATGATTATAGTATCATTTGTTTTGCCATTTACATGCAAGTCTAAATGGTAATAGAAATTTCTTAATGATTTGCTGTTTTGACAAAATACAGTGTATTACTTGTATGAGTTCTAGAGCACCATCCACAATTAAAAAATATACTTTTTTATTTTGGTATATAAATAATGTTTAAAGTTAAGGCAGTAGAAAAATCACTGCTACAATTTATAAATAAACATACAAGTAGCCAACGACACAGGAGTGGTGGTAATTGGTATTCAACCGAAGTGTTTTTTATTGCAAACATTGCTGATCAACCAATGTGGAGATAACTAAGAGAAAAACTAGTCTTAAATTATAAAAAGCAACTGCACACATTTCTTTTGCAAAATTCTTTCATCACTTTCTGTTACAATCCACTCTTGTAGAATATCTTTTGGCCAAAAATGGTTTTTTTCACAAAATCTGTCATTAGATTTTTTTTCTAAAGTTCTTTTGACCAGAAAGGTAGTATCCTTAAAATACCACGTGCGCAAGGAGATCACCTCTCAAACAAATGACATTCGTTATGAATGTCTTATTCACTACGTTGCATTATAAACCTTAGTAATTTTCTTATGAATTGTCACACTATGCGCTATTTACTATTAGTTATGAGTTATGCATGAATATAAACTAAGCCTAATCATGTTTTAAGATACCTTATTCATTATATTTATCGAACTTCCAATATAATATTATGGTTTCTAAAACCAATGGACAAGCTGGTAGCCAACTTTAAATATAAGTGTAGTCTTGGCAGACTGTAAACAACATAACTACATATTTAAATATATATATATTTATTTTTTTATTTTTTATATTTATTCAGAATTTGTTTATAAAAAGAGCCAAAATCGGCTCGTACATATACAAACATCCTAAAGTAGGCGTGGTTCATTCACTCCCCTGTTACATACATTTAGGAAAGTGATATCTATTACAGGCTATACATTATTTGTCCTCACCCGGCCACATTTCTTTAGATTCAATCAACCCAATGATAGTAAGATTACATAGAAAAAAAAAATATAATAATAGTATTAAAAAAATTTACAAAATTATTATTATATATATATATCTATTTTTTAAGTACAGTATACATATAGATTCCGCTCAAATTATTACATCGGTTGCTACAAAATTTCAGCTACCTTTTCACCCACATATCACTTGGGAAAAATTATTTTCCAGAATGCACCTCTTAACTTCTTTTTTAAAAAGATTAAGTTTCTTCATCTTTATTTCTTGTGGTATTATATTGAAAAATTTTAGTCCCTTGATCTTTATTGAGTAGAGTCCAAAAGTAGTGGTGTTTACTCTGTTCTGGAAATAATTATCCAGACTTCTTGTAAAGTAGTTCCCCTTTTTGTGTTCCCCAATTTTTAGGTTACTAATAGTTAGGTTGTTTTCAAGTTTATATACCATTACAACCGTATCAAAAAAAATATAGCTTCTGTTAGTTTCAAAATACCCAAACTTTTGAGCTTAATATCGCCGTCCACACCGCTGGGCAGCCGAAAAATATTTTTTAGTGATGTGATTTGTAGTCTTATTAGTGGTATTAAATGACTTTTAAAAGAGCACTGCCTTACGTTTTCCGTCATTTTAAAGATTGTATTCGTATTTGTATAATATAATATTACCTTTAAAACTTAATTGTAAAGCCTTTAATGTAAATGCCTTTTCAGACAAGTGTGATATAATACTTCGATCACTAACGGTAGGCGCCCAAACTCAGGAGCGAGTCTATCGATAGAAATGCGTCTATTATCGATAGTTTCCCATCCCCGTCATCTAAGAAGTCACAAACATAAACATGGCGTTGTTAGATGGAAGAGATGTACCCCTAATTAAAATTTTTCATAAAACTGGTGAATTACTTACAGAGGTAAAAGCATCTGAAAAAGTTTGTGAACATAATTTAAAATCTTTAGTTAAGAATTTAAAAAGTATTCAGCAACGCATTAATGTTGAACTAACAAATTTAGTTGAAAACATTTCAGTCTCAGCAGGTGAAGATGATGAAAATGTTGTACGAGGTGAGGTTATGTAAATTGCCCGGTTTGTTTGGATAGCCATTTTAATGATTCAAGTAAAAGTTTGTAAAAATACGTCTCTCAAAATTTTACTGTCACTAATAATACAACATGAATTGTTCTAGATTGGGCGGAAAATAGTTTTGATGAAAGTGATGAAGAAGCGAATGGGGTTGAGGCAATTACAAAGAAATTGAAGACACATTAGACTTGAAGTTATTACACTTTAAAACTTTGGTGACTGACTGAGTCAATAAATTCCACATCTGTGCATTATATAAACATGCAGTGTACAAGATTTATTCTACTATGGCTGTATTTGAATAGTCTACTCATGCGGCGTTGCCTTGACTCGTGCCCTTGATAGCTGTATTGGCAATAACGTGACCAAGTGTAGATCTGTCCGAATAGTCACTAATGATGCCTATGCACCCTTCTCAAGCCCTGCTTGAGGTCTTAATCACCATGGATACAAAGACTACCAGCCATGCGCTGTTATCGCGGTGTTTGACTGGCAATTGTTTTAGTATTGTTTCGTCTGCTAGAGCACTGCCTTACGTTTTCCGTCATTTTAAAAACGTTTGTTGTCGTTCAAATAGTTTTATGCAGTCTTCGCTCTGAACAGCGCGAGAAGTGTAAAATCGTAAAGACCGCATCAAGTCTAAAACTCAAGGTTCCAACTAGGAAGCCTTGGACTATTCGGATACAGCCATGGTCACTCTTCCTTTCAGCATTAATGTTAAAAACTATTTCACTTACTTTACAATTAAGCTTAGATATATTTTTGGTTAAAAACCTTATATTTTTTATCACAAAGTTAACTAATGATGGAATTGCACAATTCAAGTATACCCTATGTTCAAAGAGATGCCATAAGTAAACTGTGTGACCCATTAGATTTGAGAACTAAGTTATTGTCCATATAAAATTTCAACTAATTAATTTCTATGGAATTAGATATAGTATGACAAAAATAAGTTACCTATTATTAATTATTGTATAATGCAAGCCATACTTTTTACTACAGAGTGTGTGTGTGTGTGTATATATATATATATATATATATATACACACACACACACACACAAGAATACACACACCCACACAGTAGTAAATGTAGTACTATAATGCAAGTAATACTTACACACACATACACACACAAAAAAACACAAGTAGTAAAAAGTATTACTTACATTATACCATATTTAATTATACTTATTTTTATCGCGTGCATGAAATGGTCACTAACAAAGTGGTAAGAAAACTCTGGGAAGAAAGAATGAAAGCCAATCAGTGTATATGTCGTAGGTGAATTGGATAATAATATTATATTTGCTATTCAGCCTGATAATTTTTAGGCTTATTGCAATGAGCCCATAAAGCTTTAGGCTATTAAGGAAATGCACCTTTGTTTGTTCACTCACCCTAGTTGGTTTTAGGTGTATTGCAATACGCCCAAGATAATGAAGGCTTATTAAAAAGTCTACAGCAGAGGTTCCCAAAATGTTGTACGAACAATTATTCCCCATAGTATGCCAAACAAAACAAACTAAGTTGTAAAAAATTGGCCTCATAAAATCTAATAAATATATTAAGACCCAGTCCAACCTAAATGAAAACAGATTTAAACAATGGGTGTAGGGGTGGCAACACTGATTCAAGCTCAGACAGACATTGCAGCCATACAGCCTTGTACTAAGCACACAAACTGTGCTACCTACTTCAAATTACAGAAATTGTTGGGGTGGCATATCGTTCAAAAAGTTTGGGAACTGTAGGTATACAGAATATAATATTTTTCTATTTCAAAATGTTCTTAAATTAACTTACTACCGGTAAGTAATGTACGATTGCAGGGTTTGATTAAAAATCTCAAGTTCACATAATTTAGGTCTATAGAAAAAAAAATAGAGAAAGGTAAGAAACTTTTATGAATAAGTAATGGTTATTGAAAAATAATACATATACAAATTTAATAGTTACCTTTCTTTTACAGAAGAAATATACAAGTTTACAAGTGTGACACTGTGACATTTACCATTGTCAATTCACACTTTGCATGTACAACTTTTTTATTTATTTCTACATGATAAACTGCTGTGACATTTTGATGTGCACACTTGGTTTTCTTTCTTACAGGTACACTTTTTTGTTTGACACTGTTTTTATGAGAGTATACACTTGCAACTGGCATATCCCTGAACCCCAAACTTTGATTCCCTACTCACAACTTCACGAATAGTAGGTTACATATTTTTCTGGGATGTCTTTAAGAATTTGTGTGCCAGAAATCTAGAAGTCACTTCTATTAGACTGAGTCGTAAAATATTTACTAGATTTTATGGGGACTTTTTTTACGACTTTAATTTGCTTATTTTATTTGGCTTCTCACGGCATACCATCGGGAATAATTGTTCGTACCACAATTTGGGAACCGCTGCTGTAGACTTTTTAATAAGCCTTCAATATCTCGGGCATTATTACATCTTTGATATCAAACATGCAGGATTAACTCGGAAACGAGGAAAGCTAGACAGTTTCTCCAAGACACCTTTTTTGTTAATTTTTACTCCCTGTTTTGTAATCTTATGTCAAAATTTGTAATACTTACTCTGACATATTGTATTGCTTGCAGAAAAAAAGTGTTACAAACCCCCCCCCTCCCTTTTTACATGATGGGGGTGGTTGACGGTAACAGCACATTTATTTTATTAATGATCAAGGTTTCAATAAGTAGAGGAGGATGGGGTAGTAAGAAGCAGGGGAAATAAGATACTTTTTTGTTTTGTTTTTTTGTTTATGAATGGAAAAATCTGAAAATATTTCACAAGGTATTAAGAGCCTTTACCCACAAACTGGAAAATATTCGTTGACATTTTTGATGTTTTTCTAACTTTATTTTGTCTAATAAACTATGTCTACCAACAACTTTATAGACTCAAAGTTGCCCTTTTTTACAAAAAAAATTTTTTTTCATACTTTGTTAAAAAATTTTCCTTCATTTTTTTACCTGAGCTTGTGGGCAACTAAAAGGGCTTTGTGTGGATTTTTTTTAAATTTCTTTCTCATAAATAGGGAAACTAGAAAAAATATGTTTCTTACTATCCCAATTTTACATTTTTGTGGGGTATTAAGAAACTTTATTTTTTCCTCCCCCAGATAGATTTATCTGCTTGAAGATGCCCAGAAACAAGTTCCCAGAGACAGCTTATGATCCGATAAAGTTTGAGAGATTTAAAGCTGGGGAAGGTGCTCAATCTATCCTACCCATCTACATCATCACTGTCACCTTCAAATACGGTTACACTAGTCTGCACTAATCCTAAAAACAGTGAAGAAATTCCTGTTCCTAGTCATGAACTTACTGAAGCAGAAAAAAACAATTTGTATCCTGTCGAAAACTCATTTGAGCAAATAGTTTGAAGAAGCTGAAGAGCAAACTGGGAGAAAGAACACAGACAAATCTACTTTTGAAATTTTTATCAGGAAAAAAAGTGTCCCAAAATGTTTCTGAAATTGCTAAAAACTCAACCCAACCAGGGAAAAGGAAGAAGGTCTCACAAGGTGTTGGTGAAATTCTAACATCAAAGATGGTTAGAACAGCGCCTAAGAGAAGAACAAGAGACAAAGAAAATTCCTGGTTTCGATGAGGAAAACTCGACCTCAGAGGATGAACACGATCTTGACCCTAAACTTTTGGAATCAGATGATGACTGGAAATCGTTTGAAAGAGAGAATGCGGTTGAAGAACAAACAGGGGATGATGGAGAACAAATTGGAGACGTCACCTTGGAAGTAGAGAAATACTTTGCGGTTTTTTATGATATCACATGGTATCTTGGTCGCATAACTTCTTTGAATGAAGACACTTGCACGGTTAAGTTTCTCAAAGAAAATCTGGAAAAGTTCAACTGGCCATCTCATGATGACATACAGGAAGTAAATAAAGAATACATCTTCTATGGTCCTGTTAAATTAATAGGCAATGGACCTTTTACTCTCAAAAGGTCAGATTTTGTCAGAATTAAGAGTCTTTATTCTGCAAAATAAAAGGAACTTATAAGAGTTACAATTAGTTTTTTTTTTTTTGATAGCCATTTCAATGAGTTGTGTCTGATATTAATTTAATTGGTAGCCTTGCTTTTTTTGCTTTTATGATCTTAAAAATATATATTTTATGGTTTTTTTTCGAAATAATATGTTCTAAGTATGTCTAAATGATTAATATTATTTTTTTGTTATGGTTAAAAAACATGCATTAAAACTTTTGAGGTCAACTGCTGTTTATTAAATTTTAATCACACTGTAAAACAACAACTAGCCTACCAAAAAATCTGAAAAAATTCAGGGTAATAACACACACCTCAACGATGTATCTTATTACTCCATTGATTTTTAGGTGTTAGCATGGGGAATGTACAGGCCCTGTATCTTATTACCCCCAATGAAGTAAAAAGATACAAATTTTTCTTTAAAAAAATAGTTTTTTTCCCCCTTTGCTATTTGAGAAGAATGAAATGATACTTTTTAAGTGAGGACCCTCAAGTGAAAGGTATATCAGAAAAAAAATAATCAGGGGTCCAGGCTCAAAACTGTCTTGTATTAATGTTATGTTTCTTACTACCCCAAGTGTATCTTATTACCCCATGCTCCCCTAATATAGAAAGATTCATTGTAATACCCCAAGCAGTTTTCATAATATTTCACACAACAGTATTTTTTAGCTCTATCTTTAGGGGTGTGTACCGCCCTTATTATTCAAGATGGATCCTAGGTTCCTGATGTGAATTGTTCTATTTTCACCCAAGGAATAGCCTGCCAAAGTTTGATGCAATGTTTTAGATACACGTTGTATAGGATAGGCACTTAAAAATATACATTAATTTTGAAATTTTGTATGTAGGTGATTATTTAAATTTAAATTAATGGGTTTTATGACATAAAAATGTACATTAAAATAAGGCTAAGCAAGCTAATTATTATTCGCATAGTAAAAACCTTTAGGGCATATTTATATTTAAAAATAGGTGAAAAATAAAATAATATTTAACTGTATTCTAATTACTAAAAAGTGATTTAAATTCAGACAAAAATTAAAATATTATTATTATGGGTGGGATTTAACTCGTGGAAATTTATGTTTGGATCAAGCACGCTACCATGTGTGCCAAAGTGGACGTTGTTTGAAAGGATGGTTTTACATACTCATATTACTTGAACATTTTTGAGACAACAAGCGTAGATGTATATAAATGGATTATGGTTTCCTAATTTAGAAGAAGTGCACCCGCATTTGCGTAGTGGGAAGAGAGTGGGAAACCATTTAGGAAAAAACCACAGTGTGCCCGATAGGATGGAACCTCAATTTCCCTGTCCTCTGCAACATAGTCCAACATGAGAGTAATAATCAATAATATAGACCAAAATCCTTTAAAAAATGTAGTTCCAGTCAAACACTTAAGGTCGGTCCTATAAAGCACAGTCGAATGACAACGGTTCTTAAATGCATAAGGGTTAACATGCAGGGTGTGATCTGTGAAATGTTGTCATTCAAATGGGCTATATAGGATAGGCACTTAAAGATTAAATATGTCTCCTAAAAACATTATGGGGACAAATGAAGGACCCTCTCAAGTCTCAAAGATAGAATATTACAGCTATGATGTAATTGACGGTCAAAAGGAATTGCCACTAGTAGAAGTTGGTGCTGATATAAATGAACAGAAAGGAGGTGGATTCCACGAAGACGCTGATGATATTATCGTATAACTTAAAAAATATCCAATATTGTTGACATGGGAATTTGTTTAAAAATCCTAAAAATGTTTGAATTCAATTTTGAAATTTTTTTTTTGTAAATAAAGATTTAGTTTTTTTTGCAAAATTGAATACCGTCTTATTTGGCCCGTTTAATCCTATTCGTATATCTTCAAAACTTGTCTTATCCATTGTTTAGCACCAAAACTTAGATTATACAAATTAAAATGTATAATCATGAAAAAAAATTCTTTATGACATATTTAAGATAAATAGGCAACAAAATAAAGCTTACAAGTTAAATGGATAAAAAAAACTATAAAGGTAACAAAGTTAAAAGGTTTTTCGCGATTATCTTAAAATTGCATATGATGGATAAGACAAGTTTTACAATTTAACATCTCATTTATAGTTTTATTTTTACTACTTGGTCAACAAAACCTAACTATAGCAGTCGAAATTTAACAGCAAACATTTCTCTAAACATAGTTTGGAAATTTTAACAATTTTAAATTATTTTTTAAGGTGAATTATTTCAAACCTTACAATAATTATTAACAATCGATATAAATGAAAATAATCGTGAAAAAATACTGCAAATGAATATTTAATAAATACAAATCAAAACTAAATTATTTATTTATTTAAGTTAAAATTAAAATCATTAAAAAGCACTAAGCTTTTCTCTGAAAATGTCATACTTTTCTACTATGATGATTAAGTTGCTAAGTGGATATAAACTCGATAACATCGCTGCATATTGAATTAATATTACTATAAAGTCGGACATTTTAGAATACATTTTAAAATATTTGTATTAAGGAGCGTTATATAAAATAAGAATTGATTTTTTTTATTTATAGGCTGGTAAAATATTGAAATTAAGAAATAGCTTGATTAAATCGTAAGTTGAAAACATATTTTATAAAATATAAGAATTAAGATAGTAAAACATTTAAAATAACACAAAACCCTTTAAAAATCAGTATATTTACAATATAAGAAAATATAATAGCCTAGAAAATAAGAACGAATAAAGATTTTTGATTAATTTATATATATTTAGCATAGCGTCTTACTGCCCGTATTATATGTTAAATATTATTGTTTAATATATATGATATTTAGGGTACTAGGTTGTAAAAATGATAATAAATGAAAAAACAAATTTGGAGCAGATATAAAAATCGAGCACTAACAAGCCCTAATGTAGCACAAACTATGGGAGTCTTCAAAAAAAAAGGGTTATCTCTATTATTTCTTATATCGGGTGGCCAGGGAGATATCTCCCTAGCCACCCATAAGAAATAGTGAATTAGTGCTTCAAATTTACAGCATTAACCAGCACTAACGTAGCACAAACGATGGGCACTTTCAAAAACCGGGTGGCTAAAAGTCGGGTGGCCAGTGTGACACATTCAATTTACCAATTTAAGTTAAAAAAATTAATTTATAAGTGAAACTGCCGATATCATCTAAATTAAAAAGCCTATACTTACCATTACTAAATTGCATTTTAAAAATGCACTCTACATACATCAAGAAGCAGCTCGAAAATTATGGGCTTATCAAACTTTCTCAGTTCTTAAAGTGTGCTGGTTCAAAGAAAAGCGTTCATCTTCGTTCATCTTCGGTAGAGGTTGGAAGCCTTTAGGAGTGTGATAATTTATTGATTTACATGCCATCAACTCTCTCAATTAACTTTTATGAAAATCTTTGATAATTTTCAAAATACCTTGACAACATTTTGTTAATTTGTTTACTGCTCTAGCCCTTGACATAATCAAGGTATCAATCACTATTTAGTATTTTTTATCACGTCTTACTACTTGTTCAGATTTTACACATAAATGATAATGGGGTAGATTTGAGGAAGGAAGTATTTTAGAGGTACTATACCCTCATTTGTGTGGAAGGAGAGAGGGAAAACATCTAAGAACCACCACCCTCATCAGACCAGAATGGGATTCGAACCTGGGTCCATCCATATTCAGCTGGACATTCTAACATTACCTTTCGGCCACAAACAGGTATCATCATTCACAAATGAATTGGTTTTTTTCGAAAGCGGCATAAATCACTATTTTTTCAAAATTGAGTTAACCTCACCCATCACCTCGTTGTTCCTCATCCCTCAAACATGCATTGTGTATGAAAAGGAAATCTGTCAGATGACTGCATATGGGAGAAATCGATTCAAGAATTATGAAAGAGGCATAAGTCAACAACTCATGCCTTATTCATATTAACTTGGCAATTGTGCAAGAACAGTAGGCTAGCAGAGGATAAGATTGTAGATGTCAAACAAAGTAAAGTTCTTCAATAAGATCCAGGAAATTGAAGAGCTGACAAAAAATCTGGGATGATGTGAAAGGAATTTTTATTGATTACATGATACAGCTATGCATCTTCAATTTTGGAGTAAAGAACATAAAATCTGGCGAATCCAACTTTTATGTTTACCACAAAGGACTAGCAAAAAATGGCCCAAATGAAATCTGCACATTGTTGAGTGACTACATCACTGAGAAAATTCTACAAATTCACAGAGAGTTATACATCTCCTTTGAATTACCTGGGGCAAAACAGGAACACCACTGTCACTAGGTTTTTAGTGGCACTGGTGGCAACAAAGAAATTTGACAAAATTACACAGTACTTTCCAGTGAGAAGGCATGGAATCGCGATTTCGGTATCATCAAAGAGGACGATAAAGGACATTGTTTGCATCTAGAGTCCCCTCGAATATGTGAAGCCGATTTCAGTGTGGAGTACAAAAAGTGATGGCCAATAATTTTCAAGAAAACAGTTATATCAACGGAGTCACTTGGACAGCGCCTTCTTAAGGAACAAAAAGTGGCATTTGCAGTTCCACAATACGAGTGCTACTAAAAATAGCTCTAAACCCAGGGTTTTGCGAGCGCGAAAGCTCATTGATGGATTGTTAGCACACAATTTAAACCTCAAGAAAAACCCATCGAGTCCTACCAGGTGGCGAGAACAAAGTATATGGAAGAAAATGTCCGATCAATGATGAGAAGATGAAAGACTTTAAAAACTTGCTTAAACCTCAGGACATGAATTTTTATTAATGGCTAACTACATGACCTGAAAATAATAACAACTAAGGTAATACAACATTAAATTCAATATAAAGATTAATTTTACAAAATTATGTCTTATTTATCCCCTATGAATCCCATATTTTTCGAGAAGGGCATTAATCAGGCAAGTTTAAAAAAATATTTATCTGCTTCTAGAAGTGCTTTTTGGATAAAATATACCTAGTTATACTCATTTTATACAAAAGAATGCATAGCAAAATAATTATACCTATATTTAAATTAGTATACCATTCAAGGACAGTTTTTTTTTTTTTTTGTGATTTCAAATTTTTTTGTCAATGTGACTCATGCCCTTTTTGTAACAAATGATTCAATTATATGTGGGGTGTTTCGAGAGAAAAAATAATCTGTTTGTTTCTGTTAGTAGGTAATTCCTATTTACTTTTAACTATTAAAAATTAATAAGAGTATCGTCAATGGTTTTATCAATTTGTACTATTTGTTGTGAACAGATTTATTTGCATTTCCTTCAATTGTTGGGAGCTATGTTGACGAGTCTGTTTTCATATACTGTCAAAGGTTTATAGGTTCTAGAACAGTGGTCTCAAACTCACAGCCCAGTGCCAACTGTTTTGCGGCCAGCATAAATGATAACAAAATAAAAATAAATCACCCTATTTCCAAGAATATTCTAATATAGTAAATATAATATAAACATAGCAATTCTTAGCAAAGCCATCCTCTTTATAAGTAACAAGTTTATTTACAAATAGTACAGCAGTATTAAGCATGCCTATTGTTGCATCAAATGGAATAAAATAAAGTTTAGGTGTCCTCCCACAACGTAATGTATACGAATCCAAGAGGATTTCAAAATACAATGTGAATGTTTTAAAGACATGGAAAATATTTTAAATATATTCAAGTCTCAATTCTCCTTTAATGCTGACAATGCACATGAATCAAGTAAAATCTCTTGAAAAGAATAGGTTAAATGGCATTCACCTATGCCTACTTTTGAATTTACATGTTCAAAGGAGATTATTTCACCACAAGCTTGCGACAGAAAAACGGGCACAAATTTCTGGTCATAAAATGTAATATTTTCTTCACAGTGTCTAGTTGGTAAATTTCTCGATTCTTTTAAAATAGAAGTGAAAATATATTGTTACATAAACATTATTGTTTTCAGTGATACAATGTGATAAAAATAAAAGTAACTGATGAAGCGTTTGTTTTTACTATTTACCAATAGTTAGAAATAATATTCCGCTCCAGAGCAAAGCCAATGGTGTAGTTTTATAAAGTTGATATTTATTTGTAAGAAAATCATCTGGCCTCTTAAGTTCCTTCGAAACTTGAGACCGCTGTTCTAGAAGGAAGCTTAAAGAAACAAAACTGTATAATATAAATTTATATCCAATCAATTTTTTTTTACTTTTTATAAACCTTGATACAGAAGAAAGTTGAGAAAATCACATTCACACCGATTAAGAAAAATAAGGAATTTGTTTACATCTAATTACATTATGTTATATATCAATGTTCCACAGTCTTGATTAAATCACCACATGTTTGTTTGTCCATGTAGGCTCTTCCACAATTCACAGCATAAACAGAAATAAACAGAAATATACAAATTTGATAATAAAATCTAACATTTCTGAAATCAGGACAAACAAATTACATGGAATAGTTATTATCTAATCACACACACACAAAATTAAATAAAAATCTGTTATTAGTTTCATTAAAACTTATAAACCCACAAATATTCGATATTTTCTTTATAAAGTCAGTTTAAATCCCTCCACAGTTATCAAATGTTAATGTGAACCAACATTTTCATAAAAGTCTAGAGATTAACAGATACAAAGTTATAAGTGTGATGTGATGGTGCACAATAATTGTACAGTTGCAACCAATAAAAACAGCTCTTTAGAAGGAATTTGAAACAATAAACATACCACTAATCTAACAATTAGAGCATGATGCACGCAAGTCCACTTTTGATTAATAGTAGCAGTATCAACATTCAATTTACTTATTGCTAGTTATGCATAGTCTAAACTCTTTGTATCAAAAATGTACTTTCTGTGTGTTACGTTCACCGTTAAGGAATACCAGCCAATGATATATAAATATACACAAATTGCCATACACAGGGGAAGTGAAGGACTTAATTTTGACTATTTCGCACATGTTCGACTTTTTCTTGTTTTTATCTTCTACCCGTTCGGGCTATACATTTATTACTGTAATGGTATTAGGGATTAGGAAGGTTATATTTAAGGGAAGTGTACCACATTAGTGTGCAGGGAGAGGAAAACAAATTTTGGAAAAACCATCTTCAGTAGACCCAACCAAGATATGAACCTCGATCTCCCCATCATTGGCAGTCTAGTCTACTGCGAGAGTAGTGCCTTAGATCATGAGGCCACTGAAGCTGGGAATTTCCTGTTGCATTTGATTTAACAAATTGTGTAAACAAGTGGTGATGAGCGCTAAGCCAAAGGTCCTGGGTTCAATTCCAGTATAGATACACAGTCCCACACATCAATGATGTCAGAGTTCAGTTATAGCTGCTTGTTTCAAGGTTTTTCACTGTTGCTTTCATAACTGGCTGTGAGAGTTTTAGTTCCTTAGTATGCAGGAATAATTTACTTAATTTAAATAGAAAAACAATGACAAAATTAATGTCCTTAATATTCAATAATTCTGAACTGGTATCAAAATTGGACTTGCGTGCTTCTTGCTCTATCACTACTAGTATAGAATGTGCCCTGCAATTCACAGATAAGGTCCAAATATACATATACCAGTATAAAATATTCATCTCGCTAGACAAAGAGAATCATTAAAATCTAATAATTCACTGTAACATTGTAATATCCAATAGTTCTCAATAAAAATAATTTCATTAACTTATTTATGTGTCTATTAAAAAAACCAATCTTGTGAAAGAAACTGAATTCAAAGCTAAGTACTGTGAAACTATGCCCTGAAAGGGACATTCCATTCAGATGCTGTGTCTACTTTATTTAGTAAGTTCTAGAATCATTTACATCCAATCAATATCACCCCAACATTGGTCTCTCACCCTTATGTGTTATGGTTAGTCACAACGGTTTTTCTTGTTCACCATAAAATAGTTGAAGTTGTTAAAAAGTAGAGGATAGCTTCTTTTATTATTTTTAAGCACCATAAAATCCCAAACCCTTATAAAAGTTCTTTTCTGTGAAGAAAAAAAAAAGTATGTCTTTGAGGCGCACCTATAAAACACATTTAGGTATGCACAAGGTTTCACTAGGTTTTGGCAATAGTTCCAGTTTCAACACTTCTGATGCAGTCATCACGACGAGAGTCTTTTATCCACTTGTGAAGACTTCAAAGTCTTCACGTTTACTTTTTTCCGGAACCACCCTAGAAAAAAAAGGATGCATTGGTCAGACATATTTTACAGTAAAATAAATGGTTCTTCCCTCTTGTTAGTTGGAATTTAACTAACCATTGGTAAATAATGAAAAGATACTGTTTTTATACTTCTAAAAATCATTGATTACATTTTGCTCATGTTTTTTTTATCATGTTACTTATTACTAACATTAATTTGATTGTGACCCCAGCATAGAATAAGACTTGACTAACAAATTAAAATAATAATAATAATAATAATTATTATTATTATAATTGTTAAAGTTATTATGAAGCCCCAGTTTCACAAAAAAAAAACAACCTTGATTTGATTAATCAAAGATTGACTTTAGTAATAATATGTATACATCTTATTAAATTGATCTCATGTGTTCTTGCAACAATAAACCACATATTTGAAATATAAAATAATTAGTTACTATTTACAGTAAATTCTCCAGTAACAAATGACTTAAAGGATGAATCTTAGGTAATCAACTAATTTTAAGGTGACCTGGTGGTCTAGGGGTAAGGTGTCAGACTTCTGTGCTGGGGGTCTGGGGTTCAATCCTCTGTCCCGGCACAGATTTATCTGATTGCCGAACCTTTCCTTCACCTCTGACAAAACGTGTATTAATCACAATTTGTGAATGTGAGGAATGCCAGGCCTCCACTGTGGTTCGGATTCCACGTTAAACTGTAGATCCTCCATTTCATCTCACAATCACCCTACCATTACACATTAGCGTAAGTGCGTATAACCCGAACGGGTAGTAAGACGCGGTGCTAATAATAATAATAATAATAATAATAACTAATTTTAAATTTAAACAGTTCAATAGATGGATTTCACCTGAATTTTCAAAATACAATTGCTTTTTATAGTAATCACCAGAGCTGTTTGATAAAAGATAGAGGTACTAACATTGTGGAGGTACTGTAAGGAATGGAGCAAGAAATAGCCGGGGGCTGCGTGTTGAGTTACTGGAAAAAATAGAACAAATGAAACGTGAAGGCTGAAACCAGAACTGTAGTTAAGATATGTGCAACTACCACATTCAGTCATACGCCTTTCCATATTCATTTCTGAACTTAGATATCATTTTTTACACTATGGTATAATCTATCATTGATATTCTTTTATTTAAAAAAAATATGTATTTGTTGACAATCACTGGAAGAACCACATTACATTTTACTTTGCACCTTGCAAAATTAGAGTCAAACTTGACAGAGCTGGAGCAGTATGCAAAGATGATACCAAACAAGAACGCAGTACTAGTCAAGTACAAGTAAAGAAGAAAAAAAAAGACAAGTCTATCAGATATCTTTCTAGGTCTGGCTAGCAGTCACTTGATGAAATCTTACACAGAGGTATCACACACCCTGGCAGGAAATAAAGTTCTTAACATCACTGCCTTCTATAGTGATGAATTTGCCTGTAAAGTTAACAAAACTGATGGTAAACAAAGATTTGTTAAAATTACAGAAAATATGTGCGGAAGAGAGAATATATTTAATGGAACAGATCAAGAACCATGCAATAATAGCAGGCAGTTTAACCCAGGCAGTTTAACTCTCCCAGTAATTTCCTAAACTTGGGTGTGTTTTGATTAGTATATAATTTCATCATTTCTCTTTTATATTTTAACTAATGCATATTAATTGAGTACTTAGTTGTCTTATCGAAATCTAGATAATCTAGGCTTGCCATATTCTATTGCAAAAACAAAGCAATATCAAAAATCTAAATACGTGTTGTCTCAATAATATATGTGCGTGGCCACACCATCTTGAGAAATATCATAAGAGTTTAGTCAAAGTACAGTCGAGGCCTGCTCAGGACGAGACTTCGGCACAACTAACTTTATTGCAGCATTTCTTGGAAATGATTTGCTTGATTGTCATAGCATGCAAATCAACTCATTATCGACTTTACTTATACTTTGGGCTTGCCAAGTCTTGTTCTTGCATACAGTCCATAGTGTGTTATTCTACCTTCACAGCTTATGTCTAGTGTGTTATTCATATTTTTCAGTGGCCAAAGTACATTTACAAACTAAAAAAAATAAAATTCTGCATTTCGACGATTTCTGGTTTTAGGCAGTGCTCTAGCCCTTAATTTGTTTTCAATTAGTTTAATTCTATATAGTGTAATGTATTTAAATTAACTAAAATTAAAATAAATTAAAAAAATCATTCATACAAGGAGTGTGTATATAGTTGTATGAAAATTGACTGGCGTATTAAGGTGATTGGCCCTTTTCATTTGGGATGGAAATGCAGAGCCATGGGAACAAACAGTTATCTTAGAGAATTTTTATTGTTTTGCAATTTTCTTTTCAGAAACGGTTTGTTCAAGAATATAAGCATGTTGATTAAGTTATACTTTTTATATAAACACCTCTATAATTTTAACAATGATCAATAATTTAGACATTTTTCAATAGAAAACTGCCGGCTGTATAAAAAAAAAGTATCACCTAATAAACATTGATACATTATCTTAAAGGAAGTGTAAAATATTACTATAAAAATTTCACTCGTTCTCGAGAAAAATGATATTTCCAAACGTATGATTTTTCCGCAAGACCTGTCCGGTAACTAACGCAATTTATGGTTTCCATGATCCGTCTGTTCTTGTTGGAGCAGGATACTTTGGTCGGTTGTGAAGCCAGGTCATGCCTTTCACCCTCTCACCCACCATCCCAAATAATAGGTTTTAGACTTGCGCTCAACTGGGCCAAGGGCCTTAAGTATCATGTGCGCCAGCTTGTGTTAAATATATCGGTGCACCTTCGAGAGTTAATGTTTAGACCTTTCCATCAATATTATTTCTGTTATAAGTATGAATAAAATTCTAATTAGTATATTGATTTATCAACACAATTATATTACAACACACTGACATATTCTTCAAAGTTCAACTTCATGTTAAAAAAAAAAGCTAACAAGATTGTACGTTAAACAACTAGATATGTTAATAAAAGGAAACTGTTTCCCCTTTAGAGATAAAGGTTTATCAACAATTAAAGGCAAAGGAAAAGTGTGTGTACGGCTTGAAGCTGGGTTCTATATATATCCAAAGTACTATTTCACAGAACAGCCTGTCAAAAGTAGCAGCAACATGACAATAATTTACCACAAAGCTTTACTGAAATTCACATTTTTGAGGAAGTGGATTAATTCACTCTTAATTGGAAACATGTCTAACATTTTTAAATACATTAATTAACTATTTTCAAATAAATGGCATGGTTAATTGTGTTTGATACCTTGATATAAATTTGTTGCTATGAGAAATCTGTGTCAAACCTTTTGTAGTGTACATTTTCTTACATTGTGTATCAAGGCCAGAGCCAGGCCAACATTTGTGTGTGTGTGTGTGTGTGTGTTATAGCTTGACTCCTCCCCCCCTTTTCTACTTATCTTACCCCCCACTCTCTGAGTTGTTTCTTTGGTGCCGACTCATTTACGTCGTGTTCTCTGATATTTTAACCTTGAAAAGTTTTGTCGTTTCCTAATCTCAATCTTCCAAAGCTCTCTCCACTTTCACCGATACTTAAAATTCAGTTTGTTAATATTTTGTCTTAGTTTACCCAGCTTTGTTGTCTAACACAATCACAAACTTTTTAAAAAAAGTACATAAACATTGTAATGGTAGTGACAAGCTCTTTACTTGTATTTTTATTGTTTTGTATAAACCGTAAATAAGTAGTTTTTTTTTTAATTTCAGGGGAGGGGAAGTTTTGAATCCCCAAAACCCCCTCTTGGCTACAACCTTTTTATGTAGGGACACTTGTCTCAGCTTCCAAATTATATACCACTAATTTCATATATCTAAACTTACATTAAGGTAATGTAATTAATTGGGGAGGAAACCAACCCGAGAGTATAGTTAGGTTAGGTCTCGATAGAAAACAAATATACTTTTTTCTTAATTCCTTTATCTATCTTCAAATTTCTTATCACTATTACAATTTACATATTTGAAATTTTCAGAAATATTAATTTTTCATAGTAAGAAAGACAACTTTTTTTTGAGGGTACATATTTGAAGTTATCTACATATATCTATTAAACCCTCCAGTCATTAATATTAATATCAATATGGCAACCTGTTATCTGGTACCATCGCAAATTTATGTTATTCTTGAACTTTTTAAAATATGTAACAGCAAAAAATGTATATAGCTGTTTTATCTTTCTTATTGTAAAAAATACATATTTACAAAAACTTTGAATTGTGTCTAACTATGAAAGTATGAAGAAATGAAGAGAGAAGTATGTTTTCCCCTAACTCTTTCAGTTTGGCTTCCTTCACTATCATTTACATTATTGTGCAGTGTTTCCACATGGTTTTAATATATTTAGAAGACATTTAGCAATTATTCATTTTTTTTTAAATTCTTGAGAAAATAGTGGAAATTTTATTTGAAACAGTTATTACAACCTGTTAATACATGACCACAAACCAAGGAAATGAAATTTCCATTTTTACTAAATAAAAATATGTGTATTTGTGTGTGGAAAAAAAACCCCAAATGAAACTTGATACACCTTTGCTTATACAGCAGAGATGCGTCAACTCCTACAATAGATTTTAATTAAGTACTTTACATAAAAAAATAAAATGCAATCTTTCGCTATCCCCCAATGTTAATTTTAATTTAATTATAATAACTTATTAAAAAAGATATTGAGGAGTATATGCCTACACACTAACCAGAGTTATGTAGACTAACCAAGCAGCAGTGTTAAAAAACCTCCACCCATAGTTCAGTGTTCTAAACTATCCTATTAAAAAAGGGGCCTGATGTGCCCCAAAAATTACTAGTGTTTTTTTGTGTCTAAATTGTGAACTTTGAGGCCTACATTTTTTCTGTTAAGTGGGTGGGCTTTGCCCTTCTATCCTACTTTCAGTGTTTACCAAATACAGCCATTTAGGGACATTTCTTCTTTGCTTACCTATTTAAAAATAAATCTTAACCTTCATGGTGTCTTAAAAAAACCTAATAGGTTAAAACTCAATAATCTTAAAATAATGGAAAAATTGACATGCGGTGATGCTTAGTGCCACAATGATGCAATATGGTGCACAAATAGAATTTTGTATGTACACACGACACCGTAAGAAAAACTAAAACCACTTATTTCAAACGGTTGTGCAACACAAAATGTTAGTTGGAAGATTGTACGAAACAGTGATGTTGAAATGTTCTTGTGTAGTTACAGAAAGTAGTCATCAAATATAATATCTAAGCTTTCAAGTGTTGCTTTGTACTAATCAGGCAGTGATGCAACAATACTTTACAACCAGGTAGATTTATA
Source organism: Timema bartmani (assembly GCA_902151455.1). NCBI lineage: Eukaryota > Metazoa > Arthropoda > Insecta > Phasmatodea > Timematidae > Timema > Timema bartmani. The sequence continues at coordinate 395,535 of CABFWB010000177.1, forward strand.
ACAGGTTGGTTTGACTTGTATTAGATTTGCTTATATTGATCCCAGCGATAAGTATATTGAAATTAAATTAACTCTTTCTGCTAGGAATTTAAAGAGTTTTCTGTGATATCATACATCTGGCAACATTGAGTATCTGTATCTAATGAATAAGAAAGAATATTTTATCTGAATATCATGTTTGTTATGTGTTTTCATGTATGAAATTGTTAATGTTTTTTTCTCAAATTATATAGTTTTATATATATTATGTTTAGAATTTGTGTTTCTATAATCATAACTATCAATTGTTTCCAGCCTGCGGTCAGGTCAGTTTAGTAAAATGCCACCATCTTTCTCTATCCTTACCCCATTCTTCTGCTCTCACTTTTACACTTTCTGTTATCTACTCCACCCTTGCAGACTTTTTCCTACATACTTCATCTCTAGGGACACCAACTTTTCGCGAACAGTGTTTTCGTGAAATGTTTGAAAAATCCATTTCTAAAGTGCTAAGACTTGTTTCAAGTTCAAAGAAACCATTGTTACATATTTTTGAGTTCACTAAATAAAACGATAAAGGTATTTATAAGCGAAATCAAAGTTTTTTTTCAGGAAATTTTATTATTCATATTTTATAACAAAATTCATGTTTTCTAGGCAAAATTCCGTTTGTTCACTAACCCGAAAATAACAATAGCGGCCATGTTGATTTTGATTGCTGTAAAATTAAAGCCTTAGCGGTCAAGGTCAAATCTAACCAGCCTTTAGCATCAATGTCAACAAATATCAAAGACTAATCGATATATAAACAGTGGACTCTCAAAGAGCAATCGTAATTTTACTCTCTTCTATGTAGACGTAAAAATAAAATATTTATTATGTAATTAATTTGATGGTAGGTATACTCTTTAAGGGTTGGCCACTAAACAAATGTTTTTTTACTGAAATAATTTAAACTGTAAGTCTAATATAATGTGTAAAAAAAAGTGTTTTACGTGATTTTTCCAAGTGTTATAAAACCATTTTTATGATGAAATTTTTATAACGAAATTCAATATTTTTTTTATAATGAAGTTTCAAATATTTATTTACCATAATATAGGGTCTATATTCATCTCCATCATTCTCTTTTTCCATCCTCATTACATGCCCATAGCATCTCAGTCTTGCTTTCTCTATTTTTCTGATGTACTCCCTGTACCCCCACTCTTTCTTGAATATCTTCAGTCGTAAGCTTGTTTCTCCTAGTTACACCTAACATGCTCCTCAAAAACTTCATTCCCATGTCCTCCACTTTCCTAGTTTCTGTTACATTCAATGTCTATATTTCTACTGCATGTGAGGCAATGGCTACAAAGTATGCTCTTCCTCACATATTAAGGTTACTTCTCTATCATGTATCTTATAGCTATAGAACAATTCCCCCTGTTGCCCTCTTCTTATTAGATTCTCTTCTCTCTGACCCTTCGCCTCGATCAAGTTTCCAAGATATTTTACATTCTGTACTTTTCTCCGCTTTATTCCATCCAACTTTATAGCTTTAGCAAGACTTATCCTCTACCTTGTCACTACCACCACTTCACACTTTGCCATATTAAATTTCATTCCACACTCTTATTTCCACATTCCATTCCTGTAGTTGTTCTTATACTTCCTCTTCTTTCTCCCCCATCACCAAGTCATCAGCAAACATCATGGCTTTCATTCTTTCCTCCCCGAGTTTTCTTGCCACTTTATTAACAAACATTTACATTTAACGTTACAAAAAGTTGTGGTGAGAGAGCAATCCCCTTCTTTACTCAATTTTTTTAATTTGAAACCACTCCGCCCACCCCTTCTATGTATTAATATAACTCATGCTATCCTCATATATTCTCTTCACTCTAATTACAACTCCTCTTTCCACATTAATCGTCTCCATCGCTTTCCAAGCTGTATTTCTATCCACAGTATCAAATGCCTTCTCCACATCCATGAATACCATTATAAAGTCCTTCCCAAATTCTTACCTTTGTTCCAAAAGCTGTTGTATAGCTAAGATCAAGTCTATTGTAGACCCATGTTAATTAAATGTGCTGTCAGCATTATTTCCTTACAATTCGTGCACCTCTTCCTGACTTATTTTTAAAGTTTGATATTATAATGGCCTTTTTATAGTCTTCCGCTATATTGTTTTCCTTCCATATCACTCTAGGCCATTATATTTCTGCTTCTCCTGCAGCTTTTATCATTTATACAGTCAGTTCATCCTCATCTCTTTCTTTTCCCTGGTTTGCAATCTTTAATGCATCCTCCATCTTTTTCTATGTGAATCCCATTTCCTCCTGTTCTGCTATGTCTTCATACTACTCTGTTTCACTCTCATCCTTTTCTTCTTCCAGGTCGAATACCTTCTCAAAATATCTCATCTGTTTCTTCTCCTCTTGTCGTCGTCATTCTTCCTTTTTCATCCATAATTCTAACTTCTTTTCTCTTTCCTCCTGTTTCTTATTTGGTTATTTAACAACATCTCACTTCCTTTTACATCCCTTTCCAGCATCTCTGTCCATTTTTGCATCCAATCCGTTCTGGATTCCTGAACCATTTGCTTTACCTTTTTCTTCCTCTGTTTCCTGATTCTTATTCTTAAAACACCTTCTGAATGCTCTATCCTTCTCCTCCACTGACTATATCACCCTTTCGTTTCACCATGATATCTTTTTCAACTTCCTCTTATTACTTGTCTTCCCACATACTTCCTCCACAACTCACTCCCACCCAACTTTTATTAATACTTTCCTATTTCACCCTTTATTATTACAATTACAATTATAATCATAATCATCATAATCATTATAATAATCATCATTATCATTATCAACACAGCGTCTTACTAGCCGTTTGGGTTATACACACTTATGCTAATGTGTAATGGTAGGGTGATTATGAGATCAAATGGAGGACCTACAGTTTAACGTGGGATCCGAACCACGGTGGAATCCTGCCATTCCACACATTCACAAGTTGCGATTATCCACCTTTACACTTTGTATATCGTCCTTGGGCATTAAGCTTATTGCCTGTCTTAGGTACAGTTCTCTTTCCTCTTCGTTTTTAGCCTCCACACCCTTATTCTTCTTGTTTTTCAACTTTTCTCCTACATTCCTAATCTCTTTATGTCTGCCACCCCAGCAATGAAAATGGTTTTGTTTGGAAACGCAAACAAGACACATATTCTTTTGTTAAGATCCCCATTACTTTCTGCTATTCATTTCCCATATGCCTTTCTAAATCTTCCTCAAACTTAACTGATTCTTCTGCCAGGCACCCTACTTGTGGTGCATACATTTGTCACCTTCACCTTATTTCCTCTATTCCTCTATTCGTTATTGCTATTTTTACTATACAGTCATTCGTCCCTACCACCTCCTCCTGCAGCCCTTATCTCAATACAAAGCCAACTCAGTTTCTTTGCCCTACATCGTTTCTCATGTATCCATTCTCTTCTTCCCTCATGCCACTCCCTTTCCACTTGGTCTTGCTCATAAGCAAGAAATCTCCTCTCCTGCTTCATGTCCACAATCTCCTCCATTCTATCAGTAATATTGCCAATGTTTGGGGTCTCTATATGTAGCTTATGGTTGTCAAAAAACATTCCAGTCCAGCATTTATTTTTACTTTCTCTAGTGTTTTGGTTTGTTTCGGCCACCGGCTTACTAAGTCTGTCATGGCCTACACCTGAGTAGCAAGGCTGTTGCTTATAGGTCAATCAGATATACCTTCTCTTGGTGGTAACCTTCCCTAACTGAGGCTATGGGTGCTGATGACGACTCAGCTCATAATCACCAACCCTCACACTCCCAGCCCACGGGGTGCACTACTTGGCGGTGAGATCAGGATTTAGTGAAACCTACTAGTTAGGCTCCTTGTATTGTGAGTCACTACACCTGTTAGTTTGCACTTTTCTAATGACAGTTAATAAAATGTTCCTATGGTGCATATTAAACCCTTAAAAATAATATTGATATATTCACAACAGTACAATATAAGCCTAGTTATGTGTCTTTCTCATTTCTGAATGATATAGAAGGAACTTTTAACCAAGATATATGAATTAAAGTGTGTTAAAAAATATATCATATGTAATTAAAAACATAATAGAATATTATAAAAATAAGCAAAAGTAAAAATAATAAATAATATATGTGTTAGAAGTGTAGAAAAATGAAGAACAGATAAAAGCAAAAACACTATCATATCTATTGAAATACATAATATATATTAATAAGATAGATGATATATAGATTATAACCAAATGAGGTGTTATTGGATAGACTTCAGAGCTTTTTTTAAAAATTTCCTTACTGCATAATGAATTCACACAATATTGTTATACATTAAATACAGCATTCTAATAATCATGATAATTACTTACCCATTTATAAATACCTATAAACGGACATATTATAGCTACACTAGAACATCTTAGCTTAGTTGTAATCTTAACAGCAGTTCTGATTATAGCTATACTACATTCCATTTATTCTATAATCAAGTATCCACAATAAAATATGTACCATCTTACACATTTAAACCAAAATAAAATATACAAATTTAATGAGCCATTTACTTATGTAATGTTTTATATGAGGAAAAAATATATAAAAACTATGACTGTTCATTTGATGTTCTCGTGCACCTTTCTCTATCTAGTCAATGGCATAATATTTTAATTTAAATATTTAGGTTCACCACTTATTCAGCTACTAGTGTTTGCATTTAAAAATACCTTAATATATTGTAATAAGCAACAGAGCATCATTTAACAAACCTACTTTAATGTGAATTATATCATCATGCAAGTCCTGTGCCTGCCAGGTTGTGAGCTGGTGGAAGTGAATTGGACAGGAACAGGTAGATGTTATGGGAGGGAATGGGACAGGAACAGGTAGATGTTATGGGAGGGAATGGGACAGGAACAGGTAGATGTTATGGGAGGGAATTGGACAGGAACAGGTAGATGTTATGGGAGGGAATGGGACAGGAACAGGTAGATGTTATGGGAGAGAATAGTAAAGAAGCATGTAGATGTTATAATTTCTATGAAAGTAAAAAGTCATGGGAATATGAACCAACTCTAAATCAGAAATGTCAATTCAACGCAACAAAATCGAGCAAGAGTTTTCTCAGCACTTGAACCCAAGCAAAACCACACCAGCAACCTTAATAAGAACGGTCTGCAGTTTTTAGTCCAACATTTAGTTATGAAATTTCTTCTAGTTTAACCTTAATAATGAGATTTTGTTTGATTTGGTTATCAAAAATACCAACTAAGATAATCGCCTTTTTTTCTCTTCCACCCCATCAATTCAACATTTCTTAACAGACCAAATTTGATTTACAAACTTATATAAAGAACATTTTTTGTCAACATTTTTTTATTTTCTCTTTAAAATTATTAGTGGTCTTGTCAGTACTTTAATATGTAATTTTAGCAAAAATAAAAATAATAAAATGAAAATGGTTTTGTTTGGCAACGCAAACAGGACACTTCTTGATGAAGTTTGTTGACATTGATTTTTTTCGTCCTAAGAAAATAAAATTGAGCAAATTAATTATTTCCAAACAATTTTATCCTTATTTTGTAATTTTTTTTTTCTTTTATATATCTTTTAAGCTAACTTAAATGTCATGTTTTTACAATGATATATAAGTGATTATTACAAATGGATAAAATTATGAATTCAACTCAAACTCAATTTGGGTCCAAAATCGTCTCATGTGAATCTTTTATCTCTAAAATACTATGATATTTGAGATTTATTTATTTATTTAAAATAAAGTCTATTTAAAATAAAAAATAAAAGTTTATATAATTTTTAAATATGTACATGGTTTTGAAAGCACTTAAAAATAAATTTATATAATACAGTTCAAAGTATTTAGCAATAATCTTGGACTTTATTTACCGTATTTCACCTCATTATCGCTGCATTTTTATGCCTAATTATTGGGGGGGAAAGTTGGTTGCAACCATAATGTGAAGCTTTAAAAAAAATAATACTGTATTGGCCTGAATATAATGTGATGCTTTTTTCCTAAAATTACCCTTTCAAAAACTTATCATATTATATGCACTGCCTAACATTTTCCACAGATCCCAAGGTATATTTTGTAGCATGCTGGGACTGTACTGGCTGGCCCAATGCACTTGCCTGTAAATAGACTGAACAACAAAACAAAGAGAGAGAAAGAGAGAGAGAGAGTTACTACGAGCAAATAAGTCTAGTCAACTCAAGGTCAAAACAACGAGGAATTTTCACTTCCCCCTTAATTCCTTAAGTGCGACTGTCCTGGCTGGAACAGTGTGGCGAGTCTAATAATAATCTCAACGTCAAAACAACTGGTAATTTTTTCCAGACTTCACAATACATTTTGCCCTCTAAACTTGTTCCAAAGACAGTTTAGTAAAAAATGATTACTGTACTGGCCCGAATATAGTATGGCCTCAAATATAATTAGACTCTAAATTTTTGAGGTGTTCAACATGAAACATAAATGGTCTCAAATATAATACAACTTGATATTATGACACTAACAGAGGTGAAATTTAAAAAGTTTAACACTCTTTTTTAAAAGTAAAAGTTTAGTGTGAAATTTTATAAACCAAGACTGAAAAACATGGTGCGACTATTATGTGGTGAAATACGGTACTAGCTAGTGAACCAATAATAATAATTTTTTGTCTGCATACAACTCAAACAAGTAGTTAGATGTGGTGCTAAAAAAATCTATCAAATATTCTTAAAACAATTGCTTCCATTCCATAAGCACTAAAATCTACCCGAATCTTACTTTAAATTAATCAAACTGCATTTCTAGTCTGACAATGCTGAATTTTAAATTTATTGAGTAGAATTAAATTGTGCTTAACACATGGGTCCAGAAGTGTTAATTAATTAAACTACCCTTATCCAAATAGGGACAAATATATTTGCTATAACCCGCCTCGGTGGCGTAGTTAGCTAACATGCTGGTTTTGTGTTGAGCTTGACTGCAGAGGACAGGGAGATTGAGGTTCGAATCTCTGTTGGGTGAACTGGGAGTGGTTTTTTGTAAATGGTTTTCCACTATCCTTCACGCAAACACGGGTTCACTTCCTCCATATTCAACCTCCCCAATTCCTAACCCAGTAGCGTAATTAGTACTGAACCGCATAACCCGAACCGATAGTAAGATGCGGTGCTAAAAAAATATATTTGATTTAACTTCACAGCGTACACATAGAATTTTAGAAGTGTGAAATTGACAATGATTTTGCTACACACGGCAACAATGCAAGTCTTCATTTATTCACAGAGTAAGAAAAAGGCAAATAACCACTAATAGAACATTTTTAATAATTACTTATTTTAAAGCCTTATTTTAATTTTTGGTAAAGATGTTCTGACTGATTAATAAAGGGTTTATAACCTTGGAAAACCAGGTGTTAAGAATAGCTCAGTCAAGGACATAACTAAGACATACAAAATGTTTTAAAGTATTTTTGATTCTAATACATATCTCTTATATAAGTTGAGGAATACTTTACGATGTTAGAAACATGACAAAGTTTAGAAGTTAAAAAAAAATCTTAGACCTGTAGTGAGAATAATAAAATACCATTTGCCATGGCCTTTTGGGTCAGTTGTTTTAATTATTTGCTTGGTCAGCTACTTCATTTTAAAGTTTGATCTTTGTTTGTCAAGCAATGAACATCCAAAAGAAAATCTCAAGAAACCTAGAAACTTTGGAGAATTTTTAAAATGACACCCACTGATTTTCTGAAAATAAATGTCAGTTTAACTATTTAGGAAAGCAAATACATGTCCAAGCAACCCTGCTTTTTTAAAATCCCAAAGCAGACTCTAAACCAGTGCTCCCACTCTCAAATTGTGTGCGATATCACCAAAAACAAAAACAAATGAACACCTGAAGCCCTTCATTACAGGTGTGAGTGTGAGTTACCTGTCAACCCGTGCCCCTTAGTGACAGCTTGGCTAGACATCTGCCCAAGAAAACAAGAAGACAGAGTTATGCGAGTGCTCAAAGAGGGTAAGGGGGAAGGAAGAACATTGATACAGCAATGGATCAATGGATCAAACTCAACAAACTACTGTTCCACACTCATCTCATGTTTTGTATCCAAGTGGATGCGCTAATGAAAACTAAAAGCAAGTATGTTAAGAATTGAGAAATATGCAACAATCTAAACTTAACTAATCAAGTTTTTTTAAAAATAAAAAGGAGAAGGGAATTATTAAATTCACGCAAAACTCACTCCTTCAAAAAACAAACTTGTTTATACAAGAATTTGCAGAGCTGACTATCTTAATGAAACAAAGGGTAAAAGTGTTTCTTAATTAAATTGGTTCACATTTTAAGATGTTACTAAAGAGAGCTACAATACTAATCAAAGGGCTTACTGTTGCTAAAAAATGTTAAGGTGGTGTGCTTGAGACAATCACTTTCAAGGAATAAAAAAAAGTCTTAAAAGTGATGACTATACATTTGAGAACGCAAAAGTAATCAAATTTATTTAAATTAAAGAAAAGCAAACTATTACATGAATAAATTTAATGCAAGAATGTGTGTATGATTCAGTATCCAAAAAAATTCTGGCGCGTTTATTATTATTATTGATATGTTTGACACTGAGGTGGTCCAATGGCTAAATAATTTCAATTTGATTATTTTTATTAACACTATTGATCATTTAAAAGCACATCAATGAGAATTAAAAAGCATTGTGTGTATGTCATATTTTATTGCCCTATTATGCAGCCTATAGCAAAGCTGCAACTTTATTAAATAATCTCAGTTGGATCTACAGTTTTATATTACCCGCAAAGTATATTTAGCACTTTCAACATTTGTGTGCAAAGAGCATGTATTACAGAGAAATGCAGCCTTGGCTGATAGTAGTACTGGGGATGCACTACATACAGATTGAATAAGGCATGCAAGGTGCAGTATACACACACGCATTAATGAGAGGGACAAGCAGAAGGAGAGTGTAAACCCCTCCCCCCTGCATACCTTTTTCTTTTTATTCTTCCCTCGTTTGTCTGGCAGTGCAGAGTCAAACATGGGCTGAGTCAATGTTGAAAAGGACTGAAAGTTTCGCCAAGTGGGTTAGTGACAAGTCTTAATCATTTTAGTATTTGTTAACAGTGAAAATGTAAGTTACTCAGTTTGTTTCCCAGTGCAAAGAACCACGCAGGAGAAGGCACGGACTCAACATTGGTGCATATAAATGAAAACTTGCTTAACATTATGATGTACTTAGCAATATAAACATTTAGTGAAAATTAGAAATGTTATGAGTATTAAAAGCTCCCAAAGCAAAATGTAGGCACAATTTTACAATTTCAACACTAATGAATCAGATACAAAAAGTATGTCATGAGGGTATCCGCAACAACAACATTGAGTGCTCAATATCACAATCAAACATAATATGACTGTTTCAAATCTGCAATAGTCTAAATGTTGCAGAGTAATAAAAACATTACACGCGCACAGGTTTATTAAGAAAGTGATATTTTTATTACAAATATTTTTTAATTTAATTGTGAAAATTTTGAATAAAAGTTTACTAAATAGACTCAACAAATTAAGATGGTGATTTAATATTTAATTTGAAATGTATGTATAGTTATTTTATTAAATTCCTTTAAGTAAGCTAGCTCTGCCTGTCAATAGAAATACTTTAAATCTGACTAAAATTAATAATTAAAATTTCAATATAACTTTAAAATGATTGCAATTAGTTTTTTAACAAAATTATGCCATGCAGTTGATGACACAGATCACAATTATTGATGAGAATCAAAATAAATATAAATTGCAGAGTAAAAAAAAAAGAATATTTAGGGTTATTAATATTTGAATGCAAATGTTATACCAACCAACATATGAAAGACTAATAAGCACGAAAGAGTTGGAGTATACTTATTTCTACTAGACTACACATATAAGATATTTCCACCAATGAATGCAGTCAACAATATAATTATATTAAATGTGTCTGTATATTTGATGCACAGTCCAAGAGTACTAACTACTTAGGGCCAGTTTCATAGTCAGATTTAGTACGCCTAAAGTACGAGTCGATACTAAATACAGGACGACACCTACCTAGACCAAAATGGAATGGGCCAGTTTCGCATATGAAACTGGCCCATTCCATTCAATTTCAGGTAGGTGACGTCTTGTATTTAGTATAGCCGCACTTGAGGCGTACTAAATCTGACTATGAAACTGGCCCTTAGTCTATTTCACTAACACAAAATAAACAATCAACATGGCGGCTGATTAGTTTAGATCTTGTGATAATTTCTTGACAATAGAAATTTTAAATTGGTTTTAGCTAACAGACATATTAAGTAATGTGAATATTTAAAATAATTTAAATAAATAAGCACCATTTCAAATAATAAACAAATGTACAAATATCTATTTTTAGGTATTTGAAAATGTGGAAATAACCTGAAATTTCAGAATTTAATATAGAGTTTTTTAATATTAATAATCCAGATTTTTTTAAAAAATATATGTATTTTCAAATCTTCGCACACCCCTACAAAGAAATATGTTCATGTGTTCTTGGTGGAGATAATAGTAAATTGTAAAACTTAAATAAAGTAAAGTAGAGATGTCACGATTTCTGTTTTTCTCAATTCCTCAAAATTTACAACTTTAATCCTTTTCCATGGCTCCAACCTCTTTTAATCATGCTATTTACTTATATAGTCTACTGTAAAGTATTTAAAAAAAGAAAAAAAATAACTAAAAAGGACTTATACAAAATGGTCAAGTTTGATTTTCACACGTATCTAGATAAACGTCATGTTGGGTGCATTTACAATTTGCAGGTACTAATGTGAAATGGCAAAAACTAATCTAATTATGAATATTGCTGTTTCATATCATATTATATTATATATTTGAGGAGAAAGGTGGAAGTAAAGAGGATTTAGTTAGAAGAGGACAGCAGGTAGAGTTGTTCTACAGGTGCGTAAGAAAACTGCTATGGACAAGAGAAATCACCTTGAAGTGTAAGGAAGTGTTGTACAGGGCGTACTTTGTACATATTGTCACATATGCAGCAGAAACATGGACATTGGATGTAGGAGAGACTAGGAGAGTGGAGGCCTTGGGATGAAGTTTGTGAGGAGCATGTTAGCTGTCACGAGGAGAAAAAAGATTAGGAATTAAGTTATCCAAGGAAAAGTTGGGGTACAGGGAATACATGAGATAGTAGAGGAAGCAATAATGAAATGGTATGGGTATTTAATGAGGATGGAAAAAGATAGGATGCCAAAGAAAATGTTTGAAATTAGGTATGTGGGCAAAAGAATGCAGGGGAGGCCAAAAAAGAGATGGGGGAGCAGAAAACAGAAAGTGTTCAAGTGAGAGGAGAAAAACAGAAGAAATTAAAGGTGGAAGAGTGGTAGAAGGATAGAGGAAGACGAAGGAATTTTAATAAACTGACCCGGTAACACGCTGTAAATAGTTGATGATGAATATGATGATGATTTTTATCAGAACTTTTCATTTCATGGAATTGTAGAGATAAGAATGGTGGTATCGAGCTAGAAATCCCTAAGGAAAATCCAATGTGAGGTTCATTTTGGATACTAGGGGTGTGAAAATCTTTGAAAACTTTGACTTCATTAAAATATTTGTCAAATGTCTTTAATTTGAGAGTAAATGATGGATTAAATGATTAAAAATCTGTTATAAAAATAAAAATGACAAATAGAACCAATTAAAAAAAAACTGTTGCTCTGGACTTTTGTGTACAATAATTCTCTTTATTTGCCATTTTGTTTGTAATTTTAAACAATGCCTATACACAAAATCAAATCAAAATTGTTAAATAAGATTTTTAATAATAGTTTTTTTATTTCTTTTTAACCTCCAGTAAACTACAGTATCCTTAATTTTTGGGTCAGCTATATAAAAAATACCTGGAGGTACCTTATGAAAACATTAGTTACCAAGTTTTAGCCCAATCAGAAAAATGGTTTCAGCTATAAGCTGAGATATAAGCAAACGGCATAGCGAAAACCATTTTATTGGTTTTAGGGGGTCATAAAGCGTCGATATTTACAAAAATCTCTAAATGGATTTTTTTGACAGTCATAATACTTCTATTTCTGTGAGGGGCCAAGAGAAAGTAAAATGTACTATGGAGAATGAAGTCTAGAAATAAAGATTGGTGCCTTCACCTCTGTGATAGAAGGCTCACTGGCTGGACCATTGACGGATGAACTGTGGTTCTGAGTTACACACTGTAACAAAACACAAATACTTAAGATGAGGGTGAACCAATGTTCCTTTGAAGAAAATATCCTCTTTTCTGATTGTTATTGAATCCAGCCATTTGATTTAAAAATAAACACAGTTGTGTGACAGCCTGGTCTGTTATTGAAGTTACTCTGACCTTGTCAAGTTGCTCTATATCCTGCAGCACACTCTTCAGTTCTGTAACCTCTTTGGACAAACTTTCACTTCTCTCGTGCTCTTCCTGAAGGTCGGCGCTCAGACGATTTCTCTCCTACAACACAACCCATTGCTCCTTGAGAGAATTAATACAGTAAAAGTCTGAGAATCCGCCATGCGTAGGACTTGGGGAATGTCAGATTACCATATATGCCAGATTATTAGATTAAATCTGGGTAATGTGTAAAAACCAGTAAAATGACATTGAAAACAGCCATGGTTAATATGTAAAGCCATAATTTATGTATTGTTACAGTCTGGTTTTAATTGGAGGCCCATTATTTGAAAAGTGGAAATTCATGTTGCCACAATGGCAGAAATAAAAATATTACAATTGTAATTATATTACTAGTCCGATTAGTAAGACATGTTTGTCCCTATTAATAATGTAAAGAAAAATTATACAGTACTCTACAATTAAGCATTAATAGAAACATTTTATAACTTTTTTATTAATAAATCAAATAAAACATATTTGTACAATAACATTTTTTCATTTTTTCGATCAATGTTGGTGGTCAAAAGGGGGCTTTCTATAAAAAATTAGGGTTTAGTGTCACATGTTTTTGTTTAGTTCCTTTAGCTCTATTAACACTTTTAATAGGTTTATAAAACATTTTAAGGAATAAAACAATTACGAACAAGCTTTGTAATAGAGAACAACACACAATCTCACAAATACAAAGATGGAGTAAATGGCAGACGAATGGCACTACTACTCATCATCAACTGTTTCCAGCCTGTGGCCGGGTCAGTTTAGTAAAATGTCTCCATCTTCCTCTATCCTTCCAGCACTCTTTCATTCTTCTCCTCTCACTTGAACACTTTCTGTTATCTGCTCCTCCCATCTCTTACTGGCCTCCCCTGCGGTCTTTTTCCAACATTTTCTTCAACATCCTCTCCTTTCTATCTTCATTACAGGCCCATACCATTTCAGTCTTGCTTCCTCTATTATCTCCTGTACTCCCTGTACTCCCACTCTTTCCCAAATAACTTCATTCTTAATCTTGTTTCTCCTCATGACAGCTAACATGCTCTTCCCAAACTTTCCATGTTCTCCACTTTCCTAGTCTCTCTTACATTCAATGTCCATGTTTCTGCTGCGTATGTGACAATGGGTATAAAGTACTCCCTGTACAACACTTCCTTACACTTTAACGGGACCTCCCTTCTCCATAGCAGGTCTCTTACACACATATAGAACAACTCTCCCTGCTGTCCTCTTTTCATTAAATCCTCTCTACTTCCACCTTTCTCCTCAATCATGCTTCCAAGATATTTACGTTCTGTACTTTTCTCAGCTCTACTCTATCCAACCTTATAGCTTTATTAAGCCTTACCCTCTTCCTTGTCATTACTATCATTTCACACTTGGCACTACTACATGATGGACTATTAGGTGTACTGAACCATTGGGTGCTGGATTATCAGACTTTTACTGTATGTATAAAGTAGGAACAAATAACATTACTAAACAATTTAACAATTATTGTGTTTTCATGTAACTGTCAACATTTCTTGATTCTTCAAAACATTGCACAGTAGAGGATAAGCTGGCAAGTTTGTAAGTTTTCCCTTATCAATTTTTTTCCATCTTCATATTTCTGTTTATCTGGGCTATTTGCAATGTAGCACTAATGGAGAAATAGTGGGACCACTTAGCAAAAACCACCTCGGTACACCCGGCCGTGATTAGAAGTCTGGCCTCTCAATCACCAAACAAAAGAGAAATGTCATTTCTTCCAGTGTGTTTATGAGAAAAGCTAGTTAGTAGTGATAATTGAGTATTAAGGGCATGTGTAAACTTTTAATGTAGATTTCCTCGCTATATTGAAAATTTGTTAAAATAAAAACAGCTTGAAATTCTGCATAGCCAATTAATCATTTCATTTTACAAACTTAGATGGTTTACAACCAACCAGAAGGGAAGGGGAACATTGGAAGAAAATGTATAGTTGAACCACCTTAAGAATATTTTTTTTAGCATCGTGTCTTACTGCCCGTTCGAGTTATACACCAAGAACAAACTATTAAAACAATAAAAGTGGAGGAGCCAACATTGATAAAAGGTCATTATATTTTAAAATTAGGTGAAAAAGTCCATTTTTTGAATTCATAGAAAAGCAGCATGGCCTATTGAATATATGAAATATTCCTGAAAGCAAATCAAAGTAGAGTATATATTTTTAACTGTTTGAGGTTTAAAAATAAATGAACTCATACAGTACATATTACATAATGTTTGCCAATAAATATCATGTAAAAAGGTTTAGTTGCAAAAATGTAGGTTTTTTTTAATCTTTCAAGTGAAATTGGTTTTATAGCTTTCATACTCCTTATTGGAGGCTAACTACCAATTATAATTATAGGACTGAATAACCATGGCCCCCATCCCCCAGACCAGTAATTCAACACTTAATTGAATGTATAAATGTTATAATGAATCGATTATAAGAAAGAATGTTAACATCTAGAGGTATTTTCTATTATTTTATTAAATTTATATTTTCTCTTCTATTCATTATTTTTTCCAAGATTCGAATTCGGGATTCAAAAGTAAATATAAGATTCGGATTTGCAAAATAGTGGATTCACAATTAATTTCCTCTCTGAGGTGATATTCAGTTATACTATGGCTATATCATATAAGCTACACCATAGTGGAACCAAGAAAGGTAACCTTATTACTAGAGATGGGTCGAATCCGAATCCTAGCAAATTGTTAGAGATTTTAATTATTTACAAATAGACCTACATTACACAATATAGGCCTAAACTGTAAATTAAGATTTATTTCAATCATGCTTTCAATTTTAATCAACCCAACCACCCTTCGCAAAATACAGGTTAAATCCAGCCAAAGTAAACAATCTACTCATATTATTGTTTGAAAATCAAATCAATCAAAATTCGAGTGCCTTTTAGTTATTTTTAAAAGTGTTGTTAGGATGAGTTAGGTTTCTAAGAAAACGTGAAATAAACAGATTAGGTCTAGTTATCCTTTGATCAACTTTAATCATCATTGAAGGATTATAATTTATTTTAGTAAGAAAGCAAAAATAAAAATACAAACGGAGATATTTAATAAAGACTAAAATAACATGTTTAACAATTAAACATACATTATTTAAAAATATATATATATTTGTTATGTGTGGAAAATCTTACGTGTCTACTACCCTACCCTCCCGCCTCTATGGGAAACTTGGACTCGACCGTTTCGGCACATGCTCACTTCTAAACTTTCACCTCACGAACAATCTTGTAAATATTTTAATGAACACATTCAAACTCTTCAAAAACCGAAAATCAAAACCAGAATTACAAATAAACTCGAAATAAATCAAACAAATTCCGGCTTTTTTTTTTAACAGAAATAAGAACACATTACACATGATACAAAGTCAGCCGCCATTACCAACGATACAAGGTCGGCCACCATGACATATATTATATTTACTCGTGAGAGTGATGAATAAAATAAAGATACTGTTAATTCTTACTACCCAACTGGTTTTAATTATCTACAACTATTCAAATAACCCCAATTTACTCCGATAAAACTGTTTATTTATGTCTACCGGCTTACGTATTTTATATCGATTGTTTGTTTAAAATCGAGTCGGGTGATATTATCACTTAGTAAGCGCTCTCGAGTTTTAAACGTCAAATAACGACTTGCTAATTCATTATTTGTTTTTAAATTGATTTTAACTAAGAGTTTATTATTTAAAAAAATATGTTATTGAAGTAATTGTAAAAATATTCAAACGTAGTCCTGCCTTATAAAATGGAAATGAACATTTTGGGGTCGAAAATATGTTCGTGTTCTCAGAAATCGATATATCGCAAGAATCGATATTTCTTGTTTTCTATGCGAAGATAAATAATGGATATAATAAAATAATAATAAAACATACTTAGGCATTATTGAGTTCACCATTTCCAATGTATGTTTAATTGTTAAGCATGTTGTTTTAGTCTTTATTAAAAATATTCGTTTGTATTTTTATTTTTACTTTCTTACTAAAATAAATTATAATCCTTTAATGATGGTTAAAGTTGATCAAAGGATAACTAGTCCTAATCTGTTTATATTTCACATATTTTTTTAGAAACTTAACTCATTCTAACAACACTTTTAAAAATAACTAAAAGACACTTGAATTTTGATTGATTTGATTTTCAAACAATAATATGAGTAGATTGTTTACTTTGGCTGGATTTAACCTGTATTTTGCGAGGGGTGGTTGGGTTGATTAAAATTGAAAGCATTATTGAAATAAATTTTAATTTACAGTTTAGGCCTATATTGTGTAATGTAGGGTCTATTTGTAAATCATTAAAATCTCTAACAATTTGCTAGGATTCAGATTCGAGCTTCGAAAATAAAATTTAGATTCGGATTCGAGAAATAGTGGATTCGACCTATCTCTACTTCTTACCTTTCAGGGTAAATGTAAGTGTACACAGCGATACACACACAAAAAAAGGAATTATTGTGTATTTTAACTGCCAATATTTTGAATGGTGGAATTATACATTTCTTAAGCATCAAAACTAAGGTGAAGTTTTCAAACCTTCAAAAACTCCTACTTAAGTTTTCGAAAGTGACACCCAAAGAACAAATTTATTGTTGTATGAACAAATAAAATATCTCTCGTAACATTTTCTATAATGATAGTTCTTACCCTCCCCCTCCCCTTCTAGGCAGAAAGTCCCATGCTCTTAAAGCCCAGCTGTGTAAAATGCCCCAAGTTACCTCTTGGACCCTCTCTAAAGTGGCTAGTAGGTCCTGGCCCCTGCCGAGCTTATCTTGCAGCTCATTCCAGCACTGAGAGAGTGACTCATATTTGGCGGCCAGCTCCCGCTTCTCTCCCTCCTCAGTCCGCAACTTCCCCTCCAGCGCCTTCAGTTGACTCTGCATCTGAATACAATGCACCACATTAGGCTTGGTGGATTTTAAATTTTATTTGAAGACTTTTTAATATGAATTTTATATAAACAGACAGCTACATTAAAGCAAAAATCACTAACTTAACTTAATATGGATAGGACATATAAATAATTAGTTCATAAATTTGTATTTGAAAAGTATATGGAAATAATGTTATATATGCACTGACTAAGGCACAGGAAAGAGGGAAAGGAACAAATAAAAAAAAAAATACAATATGGCTTTTACAGTAAAAAAATAAACACAGTTCACATTTTATATTGCTGCCAGTGTGAAGTGTATTCCTCTTTACATTGTAAAAGACATTATATTCTTTATTTTATTTTTTATTTCCTTCTTTCATATAATTTTAGTAATATTCATTATAGTTCTAGTAAGGAGAAACATGAAATTATAATATTATGAACATACTTAGATGTTACATTTACTTAACTTGATTGGTATACCTTCTTTTGGTCAATTAAATCAAGATAAAAATAAGAAAAATAACGTGCAAGATTATTTATATAAAGAAAGACCTAATTTATCATGAATTATGAAGTCAATTAAAACAGGTACAACAACACTTTTAAAAAGTCATCAGTAAGATTGTACAATAATAATGTTCTGGAATTATTAAATTAACAGATAAACACAGAACGAATAATAATCTGTGATGATTAAAATATTTTATGCAATAGCAGGTTATAGGATTGTCTTATAAGAAAATTGACTAGTGGACAAATTGGCAATTTGACTAGATTTCTTGCACATAAATCTATTGTACTGTGCTAACATCGGGAATAACATCCTAATCCCAATTTGAAGGTAAGCTTGATAGTTTAAGTGTTTTACCTAATATTTAACTTAGTAATTATCTAACTTTCAATCTAACATTTTTATTTTTTATAACCTAATCAACTATTCAGATGTCAGTTTTTGTTTAGTATCTCTTTATATCATAATATTTCATGCTAGTTATATTCTTTATGAGAATCTATTTAGAATGTTTCTTTACCATAACTTAAATATTTATTATTTTTGCACTGGTTTTGTCTCAGACCTGAAGTTGACATAATCACCGAAACATGTAGTCACCCAGCCAAGATTAACATAACTGTCCAACACTAATTAAGGAAGGGAATTAAAACCAAACAAATAAGGAACATCACGTTATTATAAACTTTTAAGATGCTAAATTATACTTAGGTTAGGCTTCTTTCCTATTAACCAATTTGTAATTATTTATATTATCCTGTTTTTGTAATAAATCAAAAGAGAGTATAAGAATTACCTGGATTTCACACATTCGTTGATTTTCAAGTAAATCTCCTAAATAATCAATTATCTCGATACTTAATGATACTTAACACAGGCAAAATTTTATAAACAATTAACTTGAATAACAAGTTCACTAATAGATTGTTAATACCTATTTTAATAATTTTGTGAAAGAAGTTACTTGTTATCTCATAACTTTCATTTTAATGTTTCATGTTTATATTTTATACTGTTAATTGTCTTTGTTGTAAGGTACATCAAGAACAATCTAGTCACACTAATTAACCTTTCTATTAGTCATTTTTATAACTGTCACCGCCTAAAATATTTTAACTATTACAGAACAAACTATCCTTGTTAACTTGTTTTCAAACAATTTACTAGTGAATTTATAATTAATTCAACTAAGAAGTTCATTATTAATGGCATACCGATTTACCTATTACTTTTGATAAGTCATATCTTTCATATAGACCTTAAAATATTTTATGTCAAAGTTATTGAAATTTATTAAAAAAAAACAACAGTAACTACAATCTAGTCAAAATGCCAGTTTATCCACTAGTCAATATGCTTATCATTATCAGCCAATCCTATAACCTGCTATTGCTTATAAATATTTTAATCATCACAGATTATTATTCTTTCCAAGTTTCTCTGTTAATTTAATAATTCCAGAACATTATTATTGTACAATCATACTGATGACTTTTTAAAAGTGGTGTTGTACTTGTTTTAATTGACTTCACAATTCATGGTAAATTAGGTCTTTCTTTAAATAAATCATATTTTTATCTTGATTTAAATGACTAATCAATTTTAGTAAATGTAACATCTAAGTAAGTTCCTTATATTATAATCTCTTTCATATAACTTTTTCAATAAATAGTATAAATTAATTCAAAAAGTGAAAATTGTTTTTTGTTTGAGGCTCCTATATATAAACATTGTTTATCGTGTTTGTAAGTTTAACTGAATGTATTATTTAGTGCTGGCACCATACGCATTGTCTTTGAAGGTTATTTTCTGTCTGTAGTGCGTGTTTGTAGTGTTGTTTTGATAATTTGGTTCTTATCTAAGTTTGCAGGCAATGGCAGATATCCCTCAGCTTACTGTCAGATCTGAAACAAGTGGTCGCTGTCTGCAATTAGTAAACTATCATCCTTGAACAATTCAGCAGTGCTTTAGACACATTTCACATGTGTGTATCTTAAATATTATATCAACAAACAAAATAATTGTATGGATGTGTTTTAAAAATTCATTAACCCTTCTTTAAAATACAATCATATCAATCGAAATAAAAATAAATGTAAAAATGTTTAAACATTCTTAAACTTCACATTTTACAGTCAAATTAAAATATAAAGAGAATTTTCCACCTTAATATCAAATGAATGACAGTACACTAATGCTACTGACAATCGCATGTTAGCCTGAACAAACAACCACCACCTGTTCACAACACTTCACACTGGACAACAAAACAAATTATATGAAGAAAAGCTTGGAGTAATCAACAATTTCAAATATTTGTTGAATACAAAATATTGTGCATAAGGTAAAACAAAAATTAAAATATACATTTTATAATCAGTTTGTTTAAAAATGGAAGTTTAATAATGATTAAAGTGTGATGGGAATGTAAGTTTGCCGAGGAAACACAATTTCTATGAAAATGTAAAGACTTCTTCTCTTATCATTCAATTATTTTGTTGTTATTAGGGACTAGTGATATCACGATTCCTGTTTTAACTAGATTCTGATTTCGTAGCATTAACAATTTTAATCTTTTTCTATGCATCTAGCCCCACATAAAAAATATGCAGAAGTAGTCATACACACATTTTAATATAAATAGAATAATATTTCGGCATTTTTGCCTTTATCAAACACAAAGAAGAAAGAAGAGAATATAGATAACACAAACACTAGATTACTCCATTTTGAATTTAAAGAAAAACTATTAGAAACACATTGTCCAAGATGTCTTCTTGATTATCTTTCTAGATAATCTCAACAATTGCAGCCCCTTAAACTTTAGCCATTGTAATGATATTGATATATTTAATGATATATTTAAAAAGTCATGGATGAAGGTATTTTTCTTTAAAGTATCGTATGTAAATTATCCTTTTAAGAATTCATCCATGAAGAATCACGTGCTTTTGAAGAATAGTCTAGAAGGATTGCACCATTAAAACTTATTTTTTATTTTCAAAATTTCACTCCTTAGTATTTACCAAACAAGCAAGAGATGCCAGCTCTCTATACCCAATAGGAAGCTAGCCTTCTAAACACCTGTCGCAGGAACGCTTTTGATTTGTTGGTTTTGACACTGGTCACGAGAGGTCCAAGGGGCAAGGTGTATGTCATATATAAGCTGTGTGTGCGTATGAATATATAGAGAGTGCTGGTGAAATAGATAGAGAGCAGTCACATAAACACAAGAGAGTGCCGGCGACATAAACCTAGAGTATGTGTAATATCACGACAGTAAATAATTTGTATTTTAAGTAAAATTGTATAAGAAGATACAATCACTACAATAAATCGTGTGCAACATCAACAGTTGTATTTATTTAAATAAAACAAACAGTAACATAATAATTGGCGCTCGACCACAGGGCTATAAAAACCAATTATTTCTCAAACATTTCGTAGTTATGTAATTGGCTCCCAATCGCGAGGCAGTTATATCATAATTGGCGCTCGATCACGGGGTTATAAATACCAGTTATATCCCAAACATTCCGAATCACTTATCCATACTAAATCACAGCATAGTCTTACCTTCCTTGATGTGAATCTGTTCCTTGAAAACAACCAAATTCGCACCACTGTACATATAAAACCCACCAATCACCAACAATACCTCCACTACCATAGCAGCCATCCTTCATACACAAAAGGGTCTCTACCATTACGTCTTGCCACCCGAGTCAAAGGGACAAACTGATATGTTCAGAACCTGATGATTTAACTGAATTTTGTAAACAAATCTCCACAGCTTTCCAAAATATAGGTTACTCCAAACCTTTAATAGACATCCAAATCTCCAGACCACTATCCAGGGATTACTATGGCCCCCCTCGCCCCCCCAAAATTGAGAACATCCCTCTCACAACACAATACCATCCTGGTCTACAAAACGCATAAACACCATCCTTAAAAGTGGTTACAAATTCCTAACCAGTTTCACCCAGACCCAAAACCTTCTTAGTTCACCCCCAAGAGTCACTTTCAAACGGCCACCCAATCTCCAAAATATTCTAGTCCATTCCCAAACTTCCTGACTCAAAGAGAATTCGAGAATAAAAACCAACTACCAAAGGTTCATACCCCTGCGGTAGCACCCGTTGCAGCACATGTGGAATCCACCTACCAGCTACATCCTTCAACAGCAAAGTAACCAAATTGGAATACAAAATTCCTGGTCATTACAATTGCAAAACAAATAACTTCATCTATCAATTACAGTGCAAATCATGTGATTCAGAATATATAGGCCTTACTACAGGTTCTCTCAGACACCGAATGAGCAATCATCGTTTTGACACAATTCACAAAGATCCGAACAAACCTGTACCCATNAACCTGTACCCATCCATGCTACTACCCACAACCAGGACTTTCATACCTGCTACACCACCAAATTATTAAGAGCATTTCCCAAACAGTGCAATAGTTCTCAACTTAGACAGTGGGAACTGGCCCACCAATGGATTACCACCAGGCCTCAACAAAAGATAGTTTCTTTCTTTATTATCTTTCCTTATTAGATTATCATTTTTCAAATTATTATCATTATTAATTATTATTATTCTTAAATAAATACTACCCACAACGAGGACTTTCAAACCTGCTACACCACCAAAATATTAAGAGCATTTCCCAAACAGTGCAACAGTTGTCAACTTAGACAGTGGGAACTGGCCCACCAATGGATTACCAAATCAAGATTACCACCAGGTCTCAACAGAAGATAGTTTCTTTCTTTCCACAAGATTAACATTTTTCAAATTATTATTATTATTACTATTATTATTTTAAAATATTACTATTATAATTTTTTTTAAATAGGTCTATAAATACTAACCATATCCAAGAAATTTATCTTTACTCCCAAAAACAGTTGGCACAATGTGTTTCTAACAGTTCTTCTTTAAATTCAAAATGGAGTAATCCAGTGTTTG
>CABFWB010000177.1:419148-434239 GCA_902151455.1 Timema bartmani
GGACTGGATAGAACTAGCTCAAGATAGGGATAGGGTGTAATGAGAGGGACTGGATAGAACTAGCTCAAGATAGGGATAGGGTGTAATGAGAGGGACTGGATAGAACTAGCTCAAGATAGGGATAGGTGGCATACTTTTGTAATTAACTTTGTAGATAGTAAACAAATACTAAAAGTGTTTGATATGTACAAGATTAGAAGAACACAAAGGACATGTTGAGTATGTTTACAACATGGCAATAGTGAAATAGAAAGGTAAAAAAACTAATATGGACACAATTTTAAAGTTTTCAATTTTGAAGTTTTGTTTAAATGCAAGAATTTTCACTTAGTTCATTTAATTTTACAAATTTAAGAGCTAAGAATTGAAGTATTTAAAATTGCAATATTAAGATTGATTCTCGACTATTTTGCTAACAATAAGAATGGAGGGTATTGGAAAGTTGAATATGACATCACTAGTTGTTAATATTTAGAAGTTTGAGTATGTCTCCTGAGCATGTAGAATTTAAACGACTATTAGTTTCCTAGGCTTAAAATTTGTATGTTAGCCTCGGTTGTTTATTAATTTTTAATTTTTAAATCAGTTTAGTAATATGGCAAGGTTAGTTAGTATTCACTTTTTAACAAATTAACACTGCTAAGTGTAATTTTAAACAATATGGCAACTAAACCAGTTAATTTAAATGTCATCGTCATCATCATCATGAACAGTTTCCAGCCTGTAGCCAGGTCCGTTTAGTAAGAATGCCTTCATTTCCCTCTATTCTTCCACCATTCTTCCTCTTGCACTCTTGATTCTATCTGTTCTTCCCATCACTTCCTTGGTCTCCCTTGCAGTCTCTTCCCTACATACTTCATATTTTTTAATCTTCCTGGAATCCTCTGCCCTTCCATACACATTACATGACCATACAATCACACCCTAGCCTCCTCTACTATCTCATGCTGCCCCTGCACTCCAATATTTGACCGTACATCTTCGGGTTAGGTTAGGCTAGGTTAGGTTGGTTATGAGGAAATTACTCTTCCTATCTCTTCTGGTGACAGCTAGCATACCCCTCAAAAACTTCCATTTTCATGGTCTCCACTTTCCTCGTTTCTCTTTTATCTAAAATCAAAGTTTGCGTCATACTATGGGTATGAAGTATACTCTATACAACACTACCTTACACTTCAGGGGCACCTCTCTTTTCCATAGTAGGTCTCTTACAAACCTGTATAAAACATTCTTTCCCTGCTGCCCTCGCGCTTCTTTCAAATCTACTCCATCCAGTTATATCACCTTTCCTAGCCTTGTTCTCTGCCTTGTCATCACCATCACCTTCACATTTCGCCATATTAAATTTCATTCCGCACCTTTTCACTTCCTCATTCCATTCTTGCAGCTGTTCTTGTTCTTACTCTTCCCCTAATATCAAGTCATCTGCAAACATCTTTGCTTTCATTTTCTCCTCACCCAGTTTCCCTGTCACTCTATTCATGATCATTTCCATCAACAAAACAAATAGTAATGGTGAGAGGGCACTTCCCTGCTTGACTCCATTTTTTAATTGCAACCACTCTGTCCACCCTTTCTCCGTCCTTACACAACTCACATTACTAACATAAATATTAGTTGGTCTCCAAGCTATTCCTCTTACTACTCCAGCCCCCTCAATAGCTTTCCAGGCTTGCTTTCTATCCACAATATCATAAGATTTTTCTATATCCACTAATGCCATAACCAGATTCTTTCCAAACTCATCTCTCTTTCCATCAACTGTCTGGTTTCAAATATTATATCTATTGTCAACCTCTTCTCTCTGAACCCTTGTTGCTCCTTTCTCCATCTTCCCTTCACGCCTTTCCCGATTCTTTTGTACAAAATCTTTTCATACATTTTCGCCCATTGACACATCAGTATAGTGCCTCTATAATTCACACCTCTTCCTATCTTCTCTCTTGGATAATGATGATATAATCTCCCTTTATTCCAATCCCCTGGCACTTTTTGTAATTTTTACACCTCTTCCTATACCCTTTCTTGGATAATGGTAATATAATCCCTTTCTTCCAATCCTCTGACACTTTCTTCTCCCTCCACACTGCCCTTACTACTCTATACCACCATTGTAGACCCATTTTATCTGCTGCTGTTATCATTGCCGTGAGTTTGTCCCCTCCTGGTGTCTTTCCATTACTCCTCCTTTTAAAGGCCTCGTCTACCTCCTTCCAGGTTACGCCCGCTACTTCCTCCTTCTCCATCTCTTAAATTCAGTTCCTCTTCTTTCTTCCCTACCAATCCTTTACCCTCCAGGTTCAACAATCTTTCAAAATATGCTTTCCACAGCTTCTTTACCTCATTGTCCCTCTCTATTCTCTTACCATTTTCATTTATCACTCAGAACTCTTTCCTCCTTTGGTTCACTTGACTATACAATATTTTCTTGCTCCCTTCCACATCAGTCTGTAGCACTTTTATCCACTCTTCCAACCACGTTTTCCTCCCTATCTTCTCTTTCCGCTCATTATTTCACATATCTCCTCTGCCACTTCCACCATGCACTTTTTGAACCTTTGTCACTCTTGTTCTTCTTTTATGTCATTCTTTGGTAGTTTGCTCTAGTAGTGGACTCTAAAGAACAAGTGGCATGCAGTCGCTATAATGCTGGTTGTCTAAGAATTTTTATTTCTCTATAAACATATGTATCATTCATATGTTTCTAAGTGTGAAAAAATAGTATATGCTTGATATGGTATTAATAGGGAAATCATCAAACTACATGATCAATTACCAACCACCAGTTATTTATTTTATCTTAAAATGTAATAAATTGTGGTACCTGAGAGCCTGTCCTAAACTTTGACTGGATGATATTATGGCAGCAATAATAAATCATTAAAAAATATTGTTCATTAAAAACTGAAATATGCTGTGGCAACTATTTGAAAATGGGGGAGTGAGAAGTACAAGGTAGATAAGTGCATTAGACCTTTTGATATACATTCAAGACGCTCTAAGAGAACTAGCTTGTTAAAAATATCCCACAACATGGCAGTTCTTTTAAGTGGAGAGCCCTCTAATTGGTTTCCCACCCTCCCTCCACGCATATGTGGGTACATTTTCTCATCCCTACAACATTAACGTAGTGTTGTGTGTTTAACATACACGGGTAGTCAAAAATTGTGTAAAAAAATTAAACATAATATAATGGTAAGGAGGGTTGACTGAATAGGAAGTTTGCCTAACTATAGAGGCTGAGGTTAAATCCTGCCTAAAGCACTAATAAAATTTTAATTGTATTTTTCTATCCTTGCTTTAGTCAAACAATAGTGTAGTTTCTATTTTAAAATTCCTAAGCCCTTTTCCTCTTTAAATTAAGCTGTAAATATCCTTTTTAACTGTACCACAATATATAGATTTTTAAATTATTTGTTTGACTTTCAAGTGCCCAGAACAAGGTTAAATGAAGGAAAAGTGCTGAAATCACGTCCCTGGTCATAGCAATAAGTGTAAAGCTGTGAAATGTGATCTATTAGAGATGAGAAGCTTTGTACAACTAAGCTGGGGAGGACAATAAGCAAACAAACGAGTTTCAATGGCGACTTAAAGCGCCGTACATCCATACCTCGGTGACGATGTGAGGGAGAGACTTTTCTATACAGCTATAGGCAAACTCGACGCCACAAACTTCACACGTGGCCTGCAGGGGGAAACATAACCTTACCTTTATAACCATATTTCATGCACCTAAATTAGTAAGTAATACCAACCACAAATACAACAATATCCCTTTTAGGCAAAACATTATAATCATACTTGTCAAGACCAAATTACTGTGAAATCTTCTATAATATCTTATAATCTAAATAATTTCACTGTGATGTATTTTGTAGTTTTATAAAATAAGGCTTTAAAAATAATTACTTTTTATTTACATTGCTTTTGCTGGACAAGTTTTAAAGAACCAGTTTAAGGAAAACAAGAAAAGCGAGCATAAGGACCTGAAACAGTGGAAACACAGGCTAACATGTAAACCTCATCTGGTTTGATTTTCCAGTAACGGGTAGGTTAGGGTATGAGTACCGGGGGTACTCTTTCCTATATGGTTTTACACTCTCCTTCCACATAAATTTAGGTGTATTTCTTCTAAAACTCAACCTTTATTATCCCTACCTTTGTAGTGTAAATATGTGAATATTCCGAATTAGCAGTTAATATATGATGTGCATGTGTTCGTGCACACACAAAAGAAATATACAAACGGTGCAAACATGAACGAGTGCCAAAATTTGAAACAAGTCTCTTTTAAATAAATTATTTAAGTTAAAGGATGTATTTTTTTCTTTGCATCTGACAATCAATATGTGCTCTCAGCATGGTAGGAATGACGAAGGTAAGATTTTAAAGAGAATGTATCCTCATTTGTATAGAGGGAATGGGAAACCACTAAGGAAACTAGCAACTGCAGTACACCCGCCAGGGATTAAACACCGATCTTATTGGCAGAGTTGCCAGGTTGTTATAACAATGTTCCACTGTATCTTTTATTAAGACTGGCCCTTTTGAATAGTAGCTTAATAAATTGCATTATGTCGACATACTGTCAGTATAGCAAAACATTATACAACACATCTCTGGAGTTGGTTAGAATGATATTTTACTGTACATACAAACAATATTTATTATTATTATTATTATTATTATTATTATTATTAGCACCGCGTCTTACTACCCGTTCGGGTTATACGCACTTACGCTAATGTGTAATGGTAGGGTGATTGTGAGATGAAATGGAGGACCTACAGTTTAACGTGGAATCCGAACCACGGTGGAGGCCTGGCATTCCTCACATTCACAAGCTGTGATTAATACACACCTTGTCAGAGGTGAAGGAAGGGTTTAACAATATTTAAAGCAACTATTTGAAATAACGGGGGTTCTTCTAGTTTTAAATTCCCATAAGGTTCAGAGCACAGGGATATTTAAACACAACATTTAACCCAAAGCGAGTACAATTTAACAGTCCTTATGTTTGGAAATTTTCCATTCAAGTAATACAGCTACCTCTACACAAACAATAAACCCTCAACACTTGACATGTAGTAACACGACCCTTCTGATCAGAAGCAAAGGCTGAACCATTGTTTAACAATTTCATAAGCTTTGCCATAGGTTACACCTTAATTTCCTAATATTATTTCTTTCAAATAATATTTTGTATATTTACACACTGTTTATACTGCTAGGGTAACAGTCTTACCTTGATTGATTACACTACAATCTTATATTATAGGCTACACCTTAGTAGACCAGAACAAGGTAAGCTTGTTAAAGTTAAGGAACAGTGTATTTTTACATCGATTACTGTTTACTGCTTGGGGCCCGAGTCAGTTTTTTATTCAAGTCATATATTTTCCACTACTGGCTTGCTAGACCTTTTGTAGCTTCATATGCCTTATACTCTTATCTTAAGACAAGCAAAACACCTAGTCCCTGACCGTCAAGGTATCAATGTGAAAAGGTAAACCCATATTTTCATCAAAGATAAATTTTCAGCCATTATTACGTTTCGAATTTATGATGAGGGCGATGACCCGTGCATGCCCCACGATTGGGAAGCAATTGTTACGTTACAATCTATGATTGTAATTAGTTGATGATAATTATGATGATATTAACATTCTTTGCAGTGATGATTTCTAAGTGCACGGTGGTTTGTAGGTGCGTAGTTTCTAGCACTCACTTTAATGATAGTAACTTGAAATTATTCATACACTTTTTGAGGGTTTCACTTATTATATTAATAAAAACAGAATATAATTGATTTAATGCTCTTATACTATTTATTAAACTGATTACACACTCTTAAGATTGTAACTTTAACATTAGAGCGACATAGATCTTGCTTGTGTGACTAACAGACGCGGACCTGTCTTCCGCAGTTTCTTTTCCAGCCCTTATATAAAGCTGCCCCCTCCCTCTGCTGTTGGAAGTAAAACCTGGCCACATTGGCATGCTTTTTAAATAATGAATGAAACTGAAATTTTCTCTGCATATATTATAGTCGTCATAATTTTTAACTTTACTTTTTGAAAACATTTTATAGGTTTAAAACAAGCTAAAATAAATAACAATTGATCAAAATGATATTCATAATAAAATATAACTCGAATTTAGTGTTGAAAATATTACACTTCAATTTTGCCTAGTCATTCATGGATGTAACATAATTCTTTTTATTTATTTACTGTTTAGTTTAAAAGATAGAAATTATACTTTATCCATGATTTTCAGATAAATAAGAGGGGTATAAAACAGTATCATTACACCATGCCGGGAATCGAGCCAAGGATTCTTATCTCTGTAGGCAGACACGCTACGGACTGAGCTAAGGTGTTAGAACATTTAAGGAACAGTGTATATAGATTAAAAGTGAAGAGAGATCCTTTGATCCTAAAGATTTTTGTGTTTTAAAAATTATATATATATTTTTTAAAGCATATTTGAATATAAACTTGGCTAATCTCAACAAATTTAAGACCAAATTTAGAAAGTGTGGGAATAAAGTTTTTATATATTTGGGAAAATACTAAAATAAAAATGTAATATTCCACTAATAAAAACCACCAGAGACAGTTATTTTAAGCTGAATTATAGGGGGGAACTGATATATTTTCTTTTTTTGATTCTGTACAGCTCAGTTAGTAGGAAGGGTCAGCATATAGAGCTAAATGAGTGTGTGTGTGTGTAATTTTCTAATATTTTGTGATCAGAAGTGATAATTTGATATACACCAGAAAAATTAATCATACAAATGATAGTCTGACTTTTGAAATAGCTTTAAGTCATTACAATTATTCATACTAAACAAATAGTGTTGGTAGGGTCACTGAAATATTGCAAATTTTTACAAACTTTTACTAAGCCCATTAAAATTAATATAAACATATTTTTCAAGTTCAATGTAGTGTTTTTTTAATGTATTATACATATTCAAAATAAAAAGAGCTTGAATATTTTCTCAAAATTAATTACATGGCCTTTTATATGCAAATATTGGCCAATTATGCAGATTTTATGCCAATTTTAATGAGAACTAACAATATTTAAACTGCACACACTTTTACTTAGCAGCAGACGACAATGTTTTTTTGTGGGAAACAAGCTTAGAACAGGCAGGGTCTAGCCAGTTGGATCCCAGCTTGATGGGCTAGAAGTGTGAGGGTTGGTTATTAAGAGCTTAGTCATTGTCAGCACCCGTAGCCTCAGTTAAGGAAGGTTACCACCAAAAGAAGATCTACCTGAGGACCTATGAATGACAACCCTGCTACTCAGGTGTAGGCCATGACAGGTTTAGTAAGCTGGTGGCCGAAAAATACCAAAACACTCAGGAAAATAAAGTATTTTAATGACTTGTTTAAACAGTCAAATTTCATTAGTTGTGTTTGGCTTGAGTTTTTATGTTACATGCATATTAATTATAATCCTATGTTTCTTTATGTAAATAAAAATTAAGTTGATCATGAAAGTTATAGTGGAGAAAGCTAGTTTAAAAAAAACCCCAACAGACAGACACTTTCTTACTAAGACCGTAGCATCAGGAGGGTTTAGAATGAATGCTAACAACTATAGTTACTAACCTCATGAGAGCCCTCCAGACGTTCCTTCTCCTCTCTGAGGGCCTGGATCTCTGTCTCCTTGACCTCCAGAAGCTGTTTCCATCTAGCCTCCTCTTTCTCCACATGATTCTGCAGCCTGTTCAGCATACCCTCCTGTGACACACAAAACTTTACCACTGCACCTCTGGGAGGTAACAACACAGTATTGTAATGGGTATTGGTAGTTGAATTATTTTTCAAAGGACCACCTACCAGGATGCTGATATCCTTTTAATTTGTCTGTCAATCCTGCATTATTTAATAAGTGGTTTGATGATTCAAATTATGGTTAATGTTAAAATGGAGATGAAAGATAACATGTTCTTATGGGACTAAACTAGGGCTCTGCAAGTACTCGTGTTCCGAGCTTCGAGCTTAGTTCATCGCTTAAGCTCGAGATTGAGATCGAAAGTTTTATAAGCTTGTCATTTTCAAGCTTCCACTTGATGTACTTAATAATCAATTTTTAAAACGCAATAGTAAGTATCGTATTGGCCCGAAAATAGGCCGCCACCGAATATAAGCCGCACCCTAAATTTTCGATCACTTTCAGAGAAAAAACAATATTCCCACTTAAATATGATCAGTGTGTATTAAATCATTTGAAAAGAAAAATTATTTACTGGTAGAGGCTTACACTTAAAATTAGGTTACTTATATAAAATTACTTTCAGAGAAAAAAACCACACTATTTACACTTAAAATAATGTAATTTGGAAATAAAAAAGTAAGTTATTCATATTCAAAATTAAATCGATTGGGAAAAAAAAGGTAAGTTATTCATATTCAAAATTAAATCGATTGGGAAAAAAAAGGTAAGTTATTTACACTAAAAATGAGACCATTGGGAAATTAAAAAATAATGATACACTTAAAATGTGATCACTGAAAAAATAGGCTAAAAATGACACTTTAAGAGGAACGAAAAATTATTCATCACTGCTCTCATCAGTGTCACTTTCTTCACTCTCATTGGTCTCTTCTGCATGGTCCTCCCACAAAATATCATCTTCTGTGCCATCCATCTTATTGGAGAGACAGCACTTCTTAAATCCGTGGACAATGGATTCAGCAGATATCCTTCCCCAAGCAGTTAATATCCACTTGCAAAGCAGGTTCAACGAAGGCTTCTTAATTTTGCCACT
Source organism: Timema bartmani (assembly GCA_902151455.1). NCBI lineage: Eukaryota > Metazoa > Arthropoda > Insecta > Phasmatodea > Timematidae > Timema > Timema bartmani. Next base: position 427,937 of record CABFWB010000177.1, read on the forward strand.
GGGGGTTAAGGGATGATCTCCTGACAAAAGCCAATCTGAATACTCCCTTCGGAGGTTGTCCTTGAAGGGTTTATTCACAACCACATCAAGGACTTGTAGTTGTGAAGTCATACCTCCTGGAATAACAACAAGATCTGAATTTGTTGCCTTGACTTTATTTTTCACATCTGGAGTAAGATGCCCTTTAAATGCATCAAGCACTAGCATTGCCCGTTTTTGTAGAAGAGCTCCAGGCCTTCTATTCCACACGACAGCTAGCCAATCACACATTAATTCTGCTGTCATCCACCCCTTCTCTTGACACCTGACAATGATTCCACCGGGCAGGGTTTCTTTCGGAAGGGTTTTTNACATTAGTAACGTAATAGAGCTTTAAAACCACTTTTGACTGGTAAATTTATTCAATATTGTCGTCCATTTTGAATTATACTTGAGTGAAGTTGTTTACTTGTATTGCCATGACAAAGCAATGAAAATAAAAATAACTAAGAAAATTACTAAATAATCGAGTGATTCTTGTTACTATTTTTACCTGGTTCCTTTCTAAAATAATAATTTATGTTAAATTAAAAATGTAATATCATGAATATATTATTATATTAAATTTTTCAAACTTAAGATATTAAAACTTGTATTAATTAATAGGTTTAGGTACAAAACTAGCTATAGCCTAGTTACTATTTAGTTATAGAATTATGTTGGTTAGCCTGTTTGAAATCAATGTTGATCTTATTTATTGCAATACATATTTTACCAAACTTACCATATTTATCTTAAAAAAGCATTGACTATTTCATATTGTTTGCTGAAAATATTATTTTAGTCATATTTTTAATTTTAAGGTATCAGCATCAACTTTTATAAGCCTTAAAAATTGAAGTGAAGTAAATTTCTCAGTAAAATAATGTCTAACGAGAGCCCTTACAAAATGCACATACAACTGTGCATAGAGGAATGAAAATGGAACAGAAGATGCGATCATGCACAATTACACTAAGGAATAATAAACAAAATACGAAACACTTCAAATTTCTAATTGTTTACGATTCTTACATTTTCTTATACTGTAAATTAAGTTACTGAAGCATATTTTGGGGAAATATTAACTTATTAAAACGTCAATTTTTATTAACTTTTTATCAAAATGAAAAAGTAATATTCCTGAAAATTCAAACTAATGTGCAACTGTGGAAGTTTGAAGAAGTGGGAAGTGTAAAAGTGTAAGAAGAAATAGAAAAGTGTGTTTATTTATATCTAGACCTAACCTAACCATCCTTTCAGTTTGGCTTCCTTCACTATCACTTTACATCATTGTACAGTGTTTCTATACTGTCTTGTTATACATTTCCAAGCCATCATGCAATTATCCATTTTGTTAACTTTTTTTTATAATTGTTAGTGTAAGTCCTTAAAGACATGAGTTTGAAACTATTTTAATTACTTTTTGATTTGATTTTTATTTGGGTGTTGTTCTTGTTATTAAATTGTGTTTTATAAGTGTTATTTCTAATTTAAAAACTGATATTTTCATTATTTAACTTTAAATGTATTTACTATTTATAAAAATGAGTGTCATTCATATTTTAAGAAATGTGTTTTAATATACTTTTTAACATTTTAAAATAATGAATATACTCGAACTCGGGAGCTTTTAGAAATACTCGACTCAAATGAAAAAACCCAAGCTCGCAGAGCCCTAGATTAAACCTCTTATATCTGAAGTTTTATCAGTAAAAAAAAATCATAATATTATTATCTCATTTTCAAGGACATTTCAGGTGAAGTTTTGCAGTTTTGAGATTAAATAAAAGATGCCATTTTAACAATTTCACAATAGAAAATTATAAGAGAAGACTTACAGTTTCCTCAATGATGGTCTTGTAATGCGCGACCAAGGCCTCCAGTTTGGCATTTTCTGCCTCGAGAGCGGTGTTGTCGACCTGCACCAGCCGGGACTTGAGATCAGATAGAAGAATGCAAGCGCGACTCTCGAATTTCTCTAGCCACTGGTCAAACGTCTGTACCAGAATACAGCCATTATTGATTTATCAGATGCTAAATTAGTTCTTAAAGTCAACTTCAAATTCAACAAATTGACTCATAAGAGTGAAAACTATGTTTGAGTTTAGCCTTTAACACCAATGAATGATGTTTTTGTGTCTTTATTAAGGTCTGTATTCCCTTTAAGATTAAAGAGTACTCTTTCTTTGAGCTAATGGTTGTGGCAAAGATTAAGTTTTAACACATGGAAAAAAAAAACTTATTTTATTTTATTCTTTTCCAATTTATAAATGCAACCATAAAAGAAAAAAAGGTATTTGAATGGGGATCAAAACTCGTTAAATGTAACAAAACATTTAACTTTATTAGAAGTGAAGGTAATGGAAAACCTTATCAGGCCCTGGTAAAAATAATTGACAGTTGGCAATAGACTGAGGTAAATGACCAATTGTAACTAAATATTTTGGACAAATGAGTGTGGTGCTAAAACTAATATAAAATAATTCTGAACATTGTTTGACATGCAGCCAAATTAAAAGTATTTTATACTAACTAAAATCTATTTTGATTCAGAATTATTTTTAAAATGAGAACCAAATTATTGTTATGAAGTGTAAGTAAATGTGAATTGACTTGACTCAAGACTTTAAGGAGCTTTGCACCATAGCTCTCATTGTTTGATGAATCTGTTGTGTATCTGAAGGATGCCAAGCAAGAAATAATTATACTAATTACAGCAATGGTGATTCCTTACATTGACATCCTCAACAACGACTTCAGGGAATATCCTCTGTAGAAGTGTCTTGGTTATTGTCTGCTCTTCTAGCTTGACTCTCTCTGTCGCTTCCTAGAACAAGGTAAAGCCCCCATCAAATAGTGGAAAACTCTATTAGGTATATGATAAATGTGTAATTATTCAAATTACACTGTTAAATGATAAATATTTAATTACATAGCATAAGAAATTAAAGCCTACACTCTGGTCTACATAATCTAGATACATCAATATTGCATTTAGTCTTCACACTGTATTCAACTAATTTTATACACGAAAAAAGACATAGGAATGGATGAAAGGAACAAATAGAGCGAGACAAACCAAATGTGGTGTCTATAACATAGCTGCCAACACGAAGGAAAAAATTAGTAATTGCATTAAAACAAATAACAGCTGCCAAATTTTACAAAATTATAATTAATGGTCCCTATTCCAGTTTACTTTTTCTAGTTGAAATTTAAAAAAAAACATCAAACGTCCTGGTTATGAGATTTTCTTTTCAACTTTGTACACAAAATTGATCAAAATAAATTATGATTCAGTAATGTTTAATTAATCAGTGAGCTCGGTTGACATTACAAAGGACGATGCGATTAAAGAGTGTCACAACAGCAAACCAATATTTAGATAGTTGATATAAGGTTATTTTGTAAAAATGGTAAAATAATCAAAGTTAGTATAAAATTGTTAAATACATTATATTTGTGTACATATTATGGAAGATTCAGAGAAGATGGAAACTATATTGAAACAAATACAAGAACAATGTTCATATTTTACAATGCTGCCACAAGAAACAGAGGTAATAATTTATTTATTTAGTGGAGTTAATTTGCATGCAAATCCTGCTTATTATTTCTAGTGACCCAACAAGGCTGACAGAGTATACCTGAACAGGTAGTAAGATGTGGTGCTAAAGAAATGAAAAAGGGCAGGCAAACTGGAAACATTAGAGTTTAGCTGAATAAAGAAATATGAAGAAATCTAAACTCTTTGATTCTTAAAGTGCCCAAAAGTAAAACCTCTTTTTCAGGTTATAGTGTGTAAGGTCAGCATGGTGACAGCAGGGAACATCACAAAGATATGAGAGTGGAGTATAGATGTTACAGCTAGAGCCCGAAATCCGTTAAAACCTAATTTCACTAGGTAAAACTAGTTCCAGCAAATAGATGTCATCAATACTAGTTTTAACTAGTTAATTTTAGATTTAACTGTTTACTGTCAGTGAAATTAGTTCTGAGGAAAAGAATATGTTAGATTAATATGTCAAAACTAGTTCTCAGTGAAATCCATAATTTAAAATTGTTTTTGCAGGTTCTAACTTGTACTGGGAAGGTGAGACATGTTCTCTGAGCTGTGTACGTTCTACTTATCTTAGTGTATTATCTGCGGCTGACCAGTGCGCCTGGCTCGGTAGTCTTTATTTTTGACAGTGTTAACCATGTGCATTGTTTTTTTCTATATCATGAGTGCTGAAAATCAATGTGAGGAGGATTTTGGGTTAAGGTGGTGTTTCATGGAGCAATTACTAAGTCAGAGAAAAATAAAAAATCATTACATTATAATGACAAGAGAAGATTACAATCATCTTTTAGTGGAGGTTGAAGAATAAAAATCTGCCACGAAGATGACACCTTTGCAATACCGTCAATTGAAAAGATTTTATATTATTGAAATCGGTGAGGTGAAAAAGTTGGTCTCAGTAGTTGAAGCTTTAAAGTACTATTTACCAGTAGAAGAAATCTATGATGTTATTGAAGCAGCTCCTGTAGCTGTAGGACATGGAGGTCAAAATAGGCTGAAAATGGAAAATCCAAGAAAATACGCCAATGTAACTACAGAGATGATAAATATTTTCTTATTGATGTGCAAAACCTGCCAACTGAAGAAAATTAAGAAAAAGAAAGGCTTGGGTAGCAAGGTCAGTCTTCATTTGGAACTGAACAGCCACTGCCAGGTGTACCTCAATGACATGCAATCTCAGGCTGATAGTGGGTTCAAATTCATTATGGTCTATCAAGAACATTTGACAAAGTTTATATTACTGTGACCATTGCAAAGCAAGCAGGCCGAAAAAGTTGCCTATCAGATGAATGATATATTTCTGACATTTGGACATTTGCATTTTACATTCAGATAATGGTAGAGAATTTGTCAACTGGGCCATATCTTAGCTAACTACCCTCTGGCCAGAGTTAAGCATGGTACACGGTAAACCATGACATAGCCAAAGCCAGGGCTCAGTAGAACGACCCAACCATTGAAAATATAAATTGGTCCGACGGTCTACACTTTGTGCAGTTCATGAAAAAGAGAGCACTTCATTCGAGGACTAAACACTCATCATACAAAGATATGTTCCGTATTGAGCCCAGAGTTCAACTCGCTACATCTACGCTGCCATCCGAAGTTATAAAAAATTTCTAGGATGAGGATGAACTTCGAGAAATCATCGAGCAGATGAATAAAAGGCGGAATAAAATGAGACCAATGATGAGGAGGAAGAGTAGATGTTGGCTGGTTCTTACTAAAAGATGTATTCAACTAGAAAGGAAACTCATGAAATTTTGTCGAAACAGGCCAAGATAATTAAATTTATTTCTGATGAAACACGCCCTCTCGTTAACATTGGAGGTAATGCCACCATACCTATATAGGATGTAAACAGATCCGAGGCAGACCTTCCAAAAAAAAAGTAGGAGTTGTGGTTGGTAAAAATAAAGAGGGCCTGTACAAGATCGGGATGAAGGATGGAGTGCTGGATAAATTATATTGCAGGTAGGTTCATTAAATTTTAAAGTTTGAATTACATTTTAAACATAAATTCTAATGAACTGTAAACAAATATTTATTTCAGATCTGAATTAGACGATTTCTCTCAAGTATTCTTGATCAGCGATCGGGTGCCCGATCATCAAATTTATCTAGGACTGCAGCGAGAAAAACAGCTACCGGAACAGGGCAAGGGTTTGTAGTCTGTTCATATATGAAGTGAGCTTCAAAGCAATACTTCTGCAGAAAACAGAGGCATCTTTGCAATTCCAAGTGTCATAACAGCACGCCTTGTTGCAATAAGTGAAAAAAAAATGTAATTGATGCTTTAAATAATAAAATGTTTCATAGATTAGTGTTATTAGTTGTCACCAGAGACAACTAGTTTTACCTAATATCTTGTTTTAATGGTCAGAGACTTTAGTCAATACTGTTTTTAACTGGTCAGTAAGGGCATTGACTAGAGGATTTTTAGTGAAATAAGTCTACTGCATTTTGTAGATTCGAGAATTATCTAATTAAAACTAGTATTAATGAAATAGCTTTGCTGGAACTAGTTTTACCTAGTGAAAACAGGTTTTAACAGATTTTGGCTTCTAGCTGTAACATGTGTTATATACCTCACCACCTCTCCTTTCTTGGTCTGGAAGTCAAAGTGCGCAAGGTCAGTTTGCTGAGAGCAGGAAACATTACACATGCAAGTGGAAAACCTCCCACTCCCCTCCCCTTTATTGCTTGTCTGAAGAAAGTTA
>CABFWB010000178.1:0-19046 GCA_902151455.1 Timema bartmani
CACGGTGGAGGCCTGGCATTCCACACATTCACAAGTTGTGATTAATACACGTCTTGTCAGAGGTGAAGGAAGGGTTTGTCGAACGTGTAGTAAGACGCGATGCTAAAAATAATACGAAAAGAAAAAAAAAACTCTGGACAAAACATTGGACTGCAAGCTATAAATGGTGAGCCCTGTGTAAAGTCTGTTCATCGTAGGAATTGTTTTCTGAAAGTCCTTTTTTCCTACCAGAAAGCTATTATATAGTAGGATTTTGGTAGGAAAAAACACCTTTCAGAGAGTTTCTACCGTGAATGGAGTATAAGCAGAAAGAGTGAAACGAATAAATAATCACGCTGAATTGATCACATTTCAAAATCTTTTACTTTTTATTTTTTTCTCCTTCAAACATTGGCTTAGGTAACCACTGCATAATATTTCTCTATCTAGGTCGCATCTATCCTTTACTAAACACCAATTGGATTACTTGATGTCGAATTTATAAAAAAAAATGCAACCTCATTCCTCTAAAATACCCTTTAAAAGGGTCTGGAAGAATGAACATAATTTCTGGGGAAAAAAACCCAGGGAATTTTATATTAAGAAAATTGTGTCAACCTTGATTTATTTAAAAAACAAACAGGCTAGAACAACATAGATTAAATTTAAAGGTGCATCCAATTTCCGAACATTTGCTGACGGAGAGCCCTCGTTCTTCCTTTCGCCAGGAAGACAAGCTTTTACTGCAAAAAAAAAGTTTATTAATCTCTCAAAAAATGTATAATGAAATATGCACGCACACTTTCATAAAACAGCTTAGCATTATAAATATATATTTATACATATTTTTACCAACCAAATAAATGCATGATAAAACGAAATCATGACCTTTCAGAACTAACATTTTATTTGAATCATAAGTTGTTTCACATTTGCCAACAGAATACTTTGAGGGCCACGTTATCAGTGAGTGCGGGCCGCATTTGACCCGCAGGCCACCAATTGGACTACACTGGTCCATGCTAAGGCGTTACTCTCACAACATGAAGGAGGGACGATAACGGAGAGATTAGGGGCTAAAATCTCAGTGGGGTGTATTAAAGAGGTTTTTTTAAAAATGGTTTTCCACTCTTTGAAGATTAAATAGGGCCCAAGGTTTTAATATTTTTTAGCTACATTAAAACTATTTTTATTTTTTATTTAAATAAGCACTATTCTTTTTCTATTAAATCTATTCCTGTGTCTATGCAGCCTATATTTTGGAAATGACTTATCTTCTAATGGAGTTTTCAGTAAATCTATTTGTGAATGTCTTATCTACTATTGGGGTAACAACACAGACCCGTGTACTCTCACACACATGCATGCATGTTTGCTCTTCGTTCTGCATACATATATATAGCTCTTATCCACGTCATTAGTTAATCCAGTCCGTTTGCCGGCGAATTTATAGTCGTAAACCCCCCTCCCCCATCAAGCTCTGTTTCTCTCACACACTGTGTTCTTTCGCTCTTCCACGACCAAACATAGGCACAACGGTTGATAGAGATAACACATTTATAGTCGTGAACGTGATCAATCGGGGCTTCTGCCCCCCTCTCCCCTTCCTTTCACATCAACCTCCTACCGATACCCTGCAGCTCTTACTACCCCCTTATTCCTCCCACCCACCCATGTCACCTTCCACTCTATAGGAATTTAAAATAATTCCCCTCCCTACTCTTCCCCCCGATCTATACACTCGCTAACATGCATGGGTTTTTTTAATCTTAAAAAAAAAAATGCAAAAGCTATTTATTTTGTGATATAATAATTTTATTTCAAAAGCTATTAACTGTTTCGCGTGATAAGCCAGTTTCTACATACAGAGGGTGTATTTTTCTTGAATCGTATGAGGTTCATGAACCACCTCCCATTTTGTTTTATTTGTTTTGCGATAACTTGTTATTCTGTAAAGATACAGAAGCTGAGATAGAGAGTTCTGTTTTCAAAAGGACGACATTTTCGCTCAGTTGGTAACGTGTCTGTCTACTGAGCCAAGGGTCCCGAGTTTAATTCTTGGCATGGCCGAAAGATGTATCATTAGTTAAATGGTGGATTTCCTCTTTCACAGTGATGAATTAATGGCCGGGGGCTGGATGTTGTGTCTGTTATAGATTTAAGTTAGTTTGCAAGTCGTGTATTGGCTAAATACCTCAAATAAATGAAAATTTAAAAAAATGTTCTCAAAATGGATCTTAACCATCTTTCCTGCTGGGTGGATTTTCCTAATTGGTTCCACACTCTCCCTCCACGCTAATATAGGCAATTTACTTTAAATTCTAACTCGTTGGAATGATATATGACAAATTTACAAGTCCGTTTTTGATACAGAAGTTTTTCATAGCTTTTTCGGTCTTTGCTTTTATCATTCGAAGTGGCCTATATTTTGAATGTAATAAGCGTAAAACGTGCAACAAATTTAATCTACAATATTATAACGAGATACATCTCTACCCACAAGAAATACACATACAAAGTTTTTATCTTCGAATTTGTTTCGCATTTAAAAAGTGATTTTCGCACACTTATCATTTTATGGTAAATTTAATTTAATTCTTTTGCGCTTCAATCTTCTGTTTGGGAAAATAGAAATTTATTCTGGAAAATATAATAAACTTTATATTAAGACAAAATGGAAATAAACTGAGTTTACGGACAAGGTATACACCAGACCCACAGCCTTCAGGTCAAACTGTATACCCTCATTGGGAGAGCTTGAGTCCTTCAACACAAGGATCGTCACGTGCAGTCTTAAGTGACAGACAACATCGCTATCAAGAAGGCATTTTTAAAAACGGTTCACTTAAACAATGGTTTCACTAGAAAACAGTCATAAATTGCTGTATAGTTTCAATAAACCGGCTTTCACAAACCAAGCTTCAAATAGTAAGCCCAACCCCTTCCCATAAATCAACTCCCACGAACGGGCGAGCCTACTCGGACTACATTTTTTTTTAAAACAATAGCATGTTTGCAAATTGTTTGGTTGTAAACAATCTTTCAACATGTTCGATTAGTTACTGTCTAAAAAAGTTTTTGTTCATTGAAAGGGGGTAAAAGGGTGTGTTGGGAGGGGTGGGGGTTACTGGTAACTAAACTATTATGTTCGGATCGCCAACCCTTTACAGCGAACAATTTGAAAGTGAGCTGTTTCACTTGGAAGTGCTGTTATCACTGAGGACTGCAACTATACTCCATTCACGGTAGGAATTACTCTCTGAAAGGTCTTTTTTCCTACCAATATCTTACTATATAATAGATTTCTGGTAGGGAAAAAGGCCTTTCAGAAAACAATTCCTACGGTGAACAGACTTTAGCACTCCACAGTGCCCAAGGACTCAACCTGGCTCAAGGAGCGCGGCGTAACTCCCGTGAGGCTGAGTGAACAAGGTTCATGTCCCATACTAGAGGATACTTTCCTCAGTATAGATCGTCTTATTGTTTCCATCCCACCTGTAAATACCTGTAAAAACATTAACCCAAGAAAAAAAGGTTATATCGTACCTTAGGTTTTTTTTAACCGCGTCTCACTATCCGTTTGGGTTATAACCTACGATAGTGTGCTAGGGATGAATAGTGTTGAATTCAGAGGAAGTGTACCTGAATTGAGCATGGAAGGAGAGTGGAAATAAAAATATGTAAGAAAAATACACCCACGATACAATTCGACCGGGATTAAACTGTGATCACACACCATAGGGATGTGAAAAAAGTATCGATACTTTACTGAGATCGATATTTTTCTTTCAATGCTAGTATTTTTTTACTCGATACTTGTTTCTGATACAATAACTGATATATTATTACTCATACTCCAGTATCGGATCGGTATCGAAAGAAACGACTTTTTTGTTATATTCACACATTCTGGGATTAAATATTTACTATGGTTAAAGAAGCGTACAAAATATATTGGAAAAGCATATTACTAATCATATTTAGCTATTAAATAATTTATATCGGCTAAATTTTCATAGACATTTTAAAAGCTGGTATGTTAAAACCTTTTATAGTATTCATCATATAATATTATTATCTATCATACCTTCCGAGTTCCAACACACAACCACACAACATAGACGTGAAGACGTGATAAACCTAAATATACCATATGGTTAAATCATTATAATTTTCACTGTTTGAATAAATATGAAAATACAATTATTATAATGTAAAAATTTAAAATTTTATTAATATAGAAAAAAAACTTTCTAGATTAAAATCTCGATGCCGATACTTAGGGTTATCGATACTTTTCTTTCGATACTAGTACAATATCGATATTTTTCTTCTGATACTTTTAATGAGTACAGTATCGATACTTTTCTTTCGATACCACATCTCTATACAGCCACCGGCCACCGAAGCTGTTTCACTGTCGCTGTTGAGGGCGCTAAATATCTTGGACGACCTCTTAAGAGAAACTTGCTAGAAACCAATATAAATGTCTCACAGGGTTGTTATGACCTGACAAGGAGTCCCAACCGCTGATAGCACAGGTACTTGGAGGAAACTAGAGTACGGCTACAAATACTCAGTGGTATGTAAGTACAATGGACATAGAAAAGGAAGGTTTGCCCACCGCCCGCGGCGTTAAGTGGGAGGGTGATTCTGTGGTATGGCGGGGTAGGTGGTCACACGAGGATCAATACCGCGCACAGCTCGGCCTGACCTGGCCCCTCTGACGTGGGCTCCTAGCCCTCCTGTGACTGCTTGGTACCTTCCACTAGATGTACCAAAAGAACATATTATTATAGCTCGCTCTAAACTGCCATGTGACTGCTTGGTACCTTCCACTAGATGTACCAGGAGCACATGGATACCTCGCTTTAGTACTCCATGTGACTGGTACCTTCCACTAGATGTACCAGGTTAACATGAGATACCTCGCTCTAATCCTCCATGTGACTGCTTGGTTATACCTCCCACTAGATGTACCAGGAGAACATTGTTACCTCACTATAGCCCTCCTTGCAACATCTTGGTATCTTCCGCCAGATGTACCAGGAGAACATTGTTACCTCACTATAGCCCTCCTTGCAACATCTTGGTATCTTCCGCCAGATGTACTAGGAGAACATTGTTACCTCACTATAGCCCTCCTTGCAACTTCTTGGTATCTTCCGCCAGATGTACCAGGAGAACATGATATACCTCGCCCAAGCCCACCATGTGACTTCTTGGTACCTTCCACCAGATTTACTAGGAGAACATGATATAACTCGCTCAAGCCATCCATGTGACTGCTTCGTATCTCCCACTAGATGTACCAAGAGAACATGATATACCTCGTCCAAGCCCTCCATGGGACTGCTTGATATCCTTTACTAGATATACCAGGAGAACATGAGATACCTCCTTCTATTCCTCCATGTGACTGCTTGATACCTTGCAGTAAATGTACAAGGATAACATATTCTCCACATGACTGCTAAGTTGTACCTTCCAGTAGATGTGTTCTAGGAGAATATGGATATTTTGCTCTAATCCTTCCAAGTGGCTGCTTGGTTGTATCTTACACAAGATGTACTAGGAGAACATGATTATAGTTAATTGCCGCACTTATAAAAGTATGCCTTTATTCCTAGTTTGAACCAATTCCATACAGTCCACTCCATTACACCCTTTTTCTCTCGGGTACACTTTAATGTTATCCTCCCATCTACGTCTAGGTCTTCCCACTTCTCATTAGGTTTGCCAGTAAATAACTTAAACGCAGTTCTAGTTTCTTCCATTCTTTCTGCATGTCTTGCCCACCATAACCCGCGAGATCTTATTACCCTGACAATGTCTGGTGACAGTATAGGGTATATAATTATTCATTATGTAACCTCCTCCCATCTCCATTATCTCAATCTCTTTTATGATCAAATATCTTCCTTAGCACTTTGTTTTCGAACACCCTAAATTTCTGTTTGTAATGTAAGGTAAGAGACAAAGTTTCATAACCGTAAAGAACAACCGGAAAAATTACTATTGTCAAAGTTACTCAATAAACACGGTTTGGATTCTATATTTATCGAATTTTAAATCCGAATCCGAATCTTAAATTTAATTCGTTTTATTAATGACTCAAAATTGTTATATCAAGTCAATAGCTTCATAGAAATTGTGTTCGAGATAATTTTTTTAGATTTTTACGAAGCTTGATTCTCTCGATCATCATATAATTAGAGGGTGCAAACGTCCCATTTGTTATGAAATTAGAAATTTTACAAGCGAGAATAATACGAGCCCATTTTGTAGTATATAGATAAATTGTGTATAAACTAACGATAATTCTATTTTTTGTACAGAGTATTATCAAACTGTGCTATTTGGGTTTATCGGGTATATCAATTTTTAGTATCTGCTCGGTGTGAGGATGATCTTAAACATTGTGGTCGAGCCTTCCATGACTCGCCGGAAAATCTGCATAACGCAGCGAACATGGCAAGAAAAAACATATAAATGTGACAATAATAGTAGACTAATAAACAAGTAACACACTACACCAATATAACTGCGAGCTGGCTGAGGCTGTTTTTTTTTGCTCCAAGTTTTCCTATAATGCCGATCGGGGGTACGAATCTTTCTTCCGTTGAGATTTGTGATCCAGAAAGTGTAAACATTTTATTTCTATCAGAATGAACGCCACTGGATTTAAAGGTATCCGAAGTAGAATTTTTGTGTGTGGAGGGGGAGGGGGGGGCATTTAAAAAAAATAGGCTAAAAACTTTTTATGAGCAAAATTGATAGCATTTTACTATAATATAAATATTATTTTATATGTATTGATAATAACTATCAAAAGTGACAGCTTTAGGCCTATATAACATGAGTTGACGTGTGAATACATGATATTAGATCAAGTAGCTTTTCTAACTTTCAAATAAAGTTTTTTTCTATGAAAATTGAACTGTAGTTTTTAAAAATCAATCAAATGCTTAATTAATATTTATGTATAGGCCTTACTGTCTAGTGAAAGTACTTATTGACCAACTTGAAATACACAGGGAATGACTAATTAATATAGTAATCTATATTACTATAAAAGCTTACGAAATAAAAAGTAAGACTTTTGGTAATTGAATAAAGCCAAGTCATTTAAACTTTGTTTTTGCCTAGATAGGAACAATGAAACCAGGCCCTTGATACGACTCAGCTAAATTTGGTTCCAAATGTACCAGTTAACGCTTTGAAGAAGTTTGCATGTTTGCATTACTGGGGCAGGAAGGCGCTCCGGGTACTTATGTACCCCTGTACGTACATGTAGGAAGAGGCATGTAGGAGCATGTAATTTCCTTTCACTTCTTCCTTCGTCCCAACCCTTTACTCTTCGCTCTGTTATTAGGGTAATTAATCACTAGCTTCTCATTCTAATGTCACAACTACCTTACTCCCATCCCTTATGACACCAACTTATCCCTTCTTCCTTCCATTTTCTATCTTTTTTTTTATTTTACTCTCGCCTTCCTCTTGTCTCATCTTACTCCATTCTCTAGGAAGAAAATTGCTACCCCCCATGAACGGAAATTAATTATCTGTATAATTCCGTTATCGTTGTACCCAACCTCCACACCTCTTCGCTGTTATAGTTCTTGTCACGTGACGAAGAGTAACGTCTCTCTTTTGTCAACAATGAAGACTCGACGGACGGACAAAATGGCCGACAGCATTATCCGTAATGGCGCGTCTACAATCAGCCGCACCCACCCGCTTGTTGTAGAATATTGAGGTTATGCCCGACATAAAGGTTAAATACATCTTCACGTTCTCATATAGTTCTTCCTTTCTTTTTTACTGGAATCTATTTAAATTTGTTTTCTTAAGTTACGTTTTATTACATTTCACTCTAGGTGTTCGCTTTTGACCTAGAAAATAAACCCAGCTCTTCTTGAGGAACCTAGCAGTAGGGTCTAGGCCAGGGGTGTCAAACACACGGCCCGCGGGAGTGTTTAAACTGGTCCTACCAAAGTATTACTCGAAATATTTGGGTTATACGTATCCCACAATCAAAACGAACGCAGCTAAAATACTATAAATGTTCGGAAGTACTTACATTAATTCGTTAACAGTTATTCTCCCTTTTAAAATTGAATTAATCCAAGTTAAGTCAGCTTACATAGGAACATTTACAAACCACAATGAGGATGGTTTCAAGTCAAAAAAAACTATCCAGATTTTGATAATTTAGTAAGTGGGAAGCGATGCCAGATTTCCAACAAACAGTAGATGTGATAAATTATCATCCTGACATTTTGTTTTAGAAGAAAGAAATTTGAATTTTGAACTAAGTTTATTATTACTATCTTTGTCATAACTATTTATTTTATTATCTTAGCAAATATTTTTAACATTGTAAATTTATATTATTTTTAAAAATTTGCCTTTTGCGACCGCATTGAAAGAAAATATGTTTGTAGAAATCAGTATACTACTTTAATAATGAAAAGGGGTCTAGTGGAAAACAGGTAAGCTTTTTAATTCTGTATAAACGTTTAAAATGTATAATATAATAAATCAAAAACCTATGTGCGGCCCACAATGATTCCTTAATGATATAATTCGTCCCTCACACCTGTTTATTTCCGTTTTGGGCTAAGTTTTTATTCAACAGCTGAAGTAAATACCATCACTTTAAAAATAAAACAATCATGTTTTCCAAATAATTAAGTATACCAGTCCTCGATAATTACTGTTATAATATTAGCTATATTAACCAAGTAGGGCGAGGTCTTGTTTTTACTCGACTTTTTGGTATATCATTAGTCTTTCTGTTTGTTCCACGATTACTGACAAAACTTGGAACAATTTTAACGAAATTTGGCAGGAATATTCTTTGAATCTAGGCTGAGAAAAGTATGTATTTTTTTTTCCCATGTTGACACTTATTGCGAGACTTACGTCTTAAACCACGTGAACAACAGAGAGGTCTACTGTTAACAGAGCTACTAGTAAGATTGTGATAACGATAATAACATGGAGAGAGTGAATTATACTGTTCACGGGACTACTAGTTAAGTATTTAATCTATTTCTAGGAGTAGGTTGATGTATTTTCCACTAAATTATTGTTCCAATAGATATGACTTTAATATTATTAATCTGAGTTTAAAACTAGCAGTTTATTCATTTATAAAAAAGCATAAGGTAAATGGAAACATATCAATTGGAATTACTATAGTTAGTTTTATTTCATTAGCTCCTAAAGGCATCAGACGGATTTCACTACTTTATTTCTGTCATTTAAAAAAAATAAACTTTTGAGAATGTGTTCCCTTGCGTTTTATTATATCGTATAGATTTCTCTCCCATATCATTTCTGTCTCTGGATGTCATAACAGTGTCACTATGGAAAAAAGTATAACACCTTCTCACAAATTCAGAGGAGAAAAAGAACATATAAAGTTATCATCGACCTTTCACTGGATAACTTACTGTCACTGAAAATGTAGTTTTTTTGTTTTGTTTTTGTAGCATTCGATTTGAGGCGACATTTTTCAAAATCTAAAACTTTTAACAGATATTTGGTTTTCCTTTTATATTGGCCACGATCTCATGGACACATTTTGTTTGGAAAAAAAAAAGTAGACGAAATAGAACCAAACTTCCCTAAAGGCAGAAAACAATGTTAAAATGTTGTGTGGCAAAACTTTGTTTAAGAAAAAGAGAGATAAAAAAAAAGGATGGATAATGGATAGAACTGCTAGAAACTTTCCTTTAGATTTATAAAGCAAACCAGAGCAACATTCAACCGACAATTTAGCTTTAGAAAAGTTAAAAAGTTTTATTTTTTGTAAATATTGAGCTACTTCAATGTTATTCATATTTTAATTAGCGTTTCACAGTAGGTCAATACCAAACTTGTAGTTGCTTTCAAAAAGTAAAATATCATTTATGGTTAGCCTTGTCATAATTGATTTCTAGTTGATCAGAATTTATTTAAATCAGGGGTCGGAAACAGGTCGATCGCGATCGACCTGTCTATCTCGCAGCGATTTTCAGTCGATCGCGTAAGAAAACAACACGATCACAAAAAGGTAAAGTCTGTTCAGCGTAGGAATTGTTTTCTGAAAGGCCTTTTTCCCTACTAGAAATCTATTATATAGTAGGATATTGAGTAGGAAAAAAGACCTTTCAGAGAGTAATTCCTACCGTGAATGGAGTATAAGCATACTTTGCACTATTAGACTATGCTACAGCAGCTTATAAGGGGCCATAGGGTAGTTCGTAAAGGCAAAACTGCTACCTTTCAGGGTAAACGGAGTGTACATTTTATTTATTTTATGTATTTTATATAAAGGCAGGGACATAAATGTTGGAGGTAACATTGAATTTAAGGAATAAATACAAGCTGTATAGGAAAGAAAAAGAATTAATAAAAGTAGAGTGGAGAAACGAAAGGTGATCGCAGGACCTTTGGTAAATGTAAAAGTCGATCAAGGCCCCAAAAAGGTTGCCGATCTCTGTTTTTAAATAATTCGTGTAACTAAGGGGACTGAATATCCGGGAGATGCCTCATCTATTTTACCGGAAATAAAATTAATTGAATTCTGAAAGATTGTTTTTGTTAAATTCTAAAGACAAATTCCGGCGAGTAAATCTGAGGTTTCCCAGAAGCATAGCAGTAGTATAAAGAACCGTCTAGAAAATACAAACATGTTTTTCTGTGGTCAACATTGATAACATTTTTACTACATTTTTTTTTTATCCATTCATATATTTCATTGGCAAACAAATTTAATCTGTTGGGTTTCATTCCCTTAGAATTTAACATATTCTTCATCCCTTGAGAATGGAGTCCGATGCTTCAGAATACAAGATCATAATTCGAATCCCGGTGATAGCTTTAAATAGGTTGTAAGCAAAATAAGACATTACATATTACTTCCAGTCCGGGATAACCGCTTTTAACAACGCTCATATTCGCTTCGTTGGTCGAACGGTCTAAGGTATCGCTATCGTAATAGATTGGACCACCGATTACGGAGATATTGGGGTTGGAATCCCGGTCAGGTGTACTTAGGGTGGTATTTGTCTAAATGGTTTTCCACTTTATTCCCACGCAAATGCGGGTAAGCGTCTTCTAAATTCATCTTTACCTATCCCTAGCTCATTAACGTAGTTAGTACATATGCTTGTAGCCCAAACGGGTAGTAGAATGCAGTACGTTAATGTGGCTGGAACTAGGAGGGGGGACTTTAGAGGAAGTGTACCTAGATTTTCGTGGAGGGAAACAATCCCCCAAGTACCGTCCTCCCTCCCAGACATCTCCATCAACGGCAAATCAGACGAGACGTTCATCCCACCTGCTCAACGATGCGGGCGGGGTGTCATTATCTTGTTGCGGTTTCGACTAAACTCTGCACTGAGTGCCTTGAGCCGTCCGTATACCTCTTGACGTCCTTTAGTCTCTCTTGTTCCTCTTGGTTTACCTTGCTCTACCCATCAGCCCCCCCTCCTCCTCCAATGGTAGAACTCGCACGTGACCAGAATGGCAAGTGGACTCGGAACTCCACAGCTGAGTGGTCCACTTTACTATGGGCTTACTACAGCGTTGCCAATCTAACCACACTCCATTCTTCAATGAACCTTGTCTCACAAATAGAAACATCACTTGATCTACTTTTACGTGTTCATACGTCAAGTCGTGTGATCTGTAGCTCTCAATTTAATAGATATTATCAATACATATAAAATAACAATCATTAATTAATCATTTGAGTTATTTAAGGTTCACTTTATAAACCAACTGATTAAATCAGCACACGACTTATAAACTAAGTTAAATCTAGAATAGACACAACACCCAGCCCCCAGACATTAATTCATCACTGTGAAAAATGAACCTCATATTTACCCAATGATACATTTTTCGGCCATACTGGAATTCGAACCCCAGGACGTTTAGCTCAGTAAGCAAAGTCGCTACCGACTGAGCCAAGGTGACCGACAATAACACCAATAGTATACTAAAATGTTAATAATGATGACCGCAATAAAATATGGGTGTATGCTACTTTATAAAAATTATTTCTTGCTAAAATCCTACTATACACACGTTGGGTGGCTACATGTTGTTTTGTTGTCTAGCTTGAACTTCAAAAAGTGTTCATTTCGAGTCTAATGGGGCAAAATTCTCTAGTGTATATCCCTATTCCTTTTCCCCAAGCTATAGTCGGTAGCGCGTTGGCATATTAGGCAAAGTGTCCTCGACTCGATTCCCTTCATGACCAAAAAACGAGTATCCTTTTTTTGAGTTTGGGGTATCCCCTTTCACAGTGATGAACTAACTTCCGGGGTACTCGGCTTTGTGTCTGTTCTAGAGGTATTTTTGTGTGTGTTTGCTATGCGTCTAAGTATATTATTTGTAATTCTTTCTTAAAGCTCAACATAAACTTATTCACCTCAGTAGTCGAATGGTCAAAGGGTCGCTATCGCTGTATACCAGAATGCTAATGACATGGAGATCGGGGTTCGAAACCTGGTTGGGTAGTTTTTCCTAAATGGTTTTCCAAACAACTGCGGCTACACTTCATCTAAATTTGACCTTCTTCATCCCTAACACATTAGAGTAATTGTTATATAGGCGTACAAGCCGAACGGGTAGTAAGATGCGGTGTTAAAAGATCTCATTAAAATTATGACTTTGTTATAAGGTAGAAATGGTAGCAACGACACTACAACTCATAGTTTGATTTATATCGTCATCAAAAATACAGTAGTATACACTGTATATCTCACTCTAATTAGGCAGCGCCCTTAATGCAGAGAGAATGCAATGTATATGAACTCTTTAGCGTGAAATGATAATAAGCCCCTTGCTGCGTTAAGTTTACATATACAGGGTGGGCACAAAGTCCCGTCACCCTCATAATAATCAAACACTCCAAATATTTCAAGCAGTATTTACAACTTACAATGAAAGTTAATGATCCACTTTTGCAGTACAAACTATTAACTATCCAAAGGGTCAATGTGTGCACCGTCATTCTCATTACAAAGAATAATACGCTGACAAATTCTGTAGGAAACTTTTCGTAGCATCGCTGGAGTAACACGATTAAAAGAAAGTATTACAGTATCTTTTGAGTCCATAAGGCTACATTCGTCAGAAAAGATAACTTAACCACGCTTTGGAATCGTGACAAACGTCTGAAACAGTTTGAAACATGCTTCCGTCCTCTGATCATGCTCATGATTGGATAGTTCTTGAAATAACATAGGGTGAAATGGGTGTATCTCTAAAACCTTTTTTAATAATATGCTTTCGCACTGTTGACCGTGGTATACCAGTTCCGCAGATCGTTTACGCGTTGACTTGCGGGGCAATCTCTCCATTGACTCCTCGACTAGTCTCTACTGTTCTCTTCTGGTTGGAGATCTACCACTTCTTTCTTTATCCTTTATACTAACTATGATGAAGAGTGTATGCTCCCATCTCAAAAGTGTTTGTTTTGGAGGATGATACCGTTGAAATCGCCGCAAGAAAGTCAGTACGCACCTCTTCACTTATCTTTCCTCTTTGTTGCCGTTCATGAACCCAGCAACTAGCAATAACACACTATTCAACAGTGTGGTTAGAAATATCAACCATCATTTTGCCTATATGATCTGAAGCAAATAAATATATTTTCCAAAGTAACTGTTTACATTTAATTATTTAGATAGGGGTAATGGGACTTTGTGCCCATCCTGTACAAAGAGCGCGAAATACAGAACTACGGTCTGTATAGAAAATATGTAATTCATCAAAAGGAGTCGAATAAAATACAGATATTTTGAAGCTTCGTTCGATATTATCAGAGTTTTTTTTTTAAATTCAACATCTCACTACTTTTGGGGCGTTATCTATTTCGTTATTGGGTCTATTTCCACCTTCCACACCTTAATAGTGCGTGATAACGTATAATTCGTGAAACTCTTATTTTAATTTGTTTAATCTCTATTAGCTCCAACGCTTCCCACTTTACACACACACACGATTTTATATTTCAGATGTAATCAGAGTTTTCTTGCAGGGAACGGATTAAAATTGGGAGTGGCAATTAATTTAGATGGATTTTTTTCCCCCCCTTTCTCCTTACGTCTCCTTCCTTTACCTCCAGGAGAAGAAGGTTTTGTTACTGGGGACTGGGGGAAGTTTTTTTTTTGTGGACATGAGAAAGAGGAGAACCAAAGAAGGAAGTAAAGTAGCTGGCTGGATGAAAGTGGTCACTTGCACACGAAGAGGAAGTTTTGTCGTTAATTTGGTGCTTTCTTCCAGAGTGCTTTCGAAATTTCTTTGGTCCGTCCTCTGAATGTAAGGTAATAAAGCGTGACAAGTACCTGGGACTGCTAAATATAATTTTGTGTCGTCTTTTGTCCTTTAGTTTGGTGATTTGATAGTGGTATTAATCCACGTTGCGTACTTTGTGATTTCAAAGCTATTTAGTTAAGTGGGTTGCATCTTAGCTTGATATACCTAAGCACTCTTAAGTACACTTAGATCCCATTGCATGAAATAAAGAGAAAAAGGGAAGAAAATGAAAATGAAGAAAATGTCTATGTGCTGATGACAATTTTCTTATTCATCTGACGAGTATACACACTCACTCTACTATTTATGCCTGTACAGCATTCACTTGCATTTCAAAACTAATTTTCTCTTGTTTCCTATTCTAAATAGACATATCAAGTCTTCCACGGACATTTTTAATTTGCATCCTGTCAGGAAGATTCATACTGGCCATTCTCGTTAGTAAACCAAGTTGACGAAGCTGTAGACAATTTTTAAAATAATGTTTAAAAACCCAGATACTTTTAGAAAGAATGTTCATGACTATGTAAGATACTATTTTTGGATTTATTTAAGAATTTGGTTTTTGTTTAAATGTTATATCTTTTAAACTCGCCAAATAAAACGTAAATATATTAACATTAGGAAATTACATCTTTACTTGCTGCGACGTCACAGGTACGCAACGATGCTAATTATGTATTCGAAAGAAATATATCGATTAATATATTAGTGTTTCAAATTTGCAAAGTATATTTGTCGAATTATTACATTAGCCTTACCCATCCCCCAACGAAACTCTTCACTTTGTAGATACAATAGATTTCCGCTGATCCCAAACAACAAATTAAGTTAACCGAATTGCCAACTAACTGGATCCTCGCAACTAAGACGTAACCTCTCCTTCGGTTCTCCCCCCCTCACCCTTAGTCAGTTCACGTAGTCCATTATTATCCAATTTGAAAAACATTTATTCATTTTTAATGTTTCTTCGTTTTTAAAATTTTTATAGTGTTTTTTCTTGGATAAGAATATATATATTTTAACCTTAATGTAACCATCCGAATTTTATATTATCTGAACCATCTTTGTCACAAATTAAATAATAGGCTACTGCATTTATATTTTTATTACGTCCATGACATAATTAAAAGATGGAGTAGCCTATGCGCAGAAAATATTATTTGTCAAGTTCGGCGCATGATCAGGTCACATCTTATACATTGATAATTAATAATTAATACACAGATATATCTGATTGACAAACCCTTTCCTCACCTCTGACAAGACGTGTATTAATCACAGCTTGTGAATGTGTAGAATGCCAGGCCTCCACCGTGGTTCGGATCCCACGTTTAACTGTAGGTCCTCCATTTCATCTCACAATCACCCTACCATTACACACATTAGCGTACGTGCGTATAGCCCGTACGGGTAGTAAGACGCGGTGCTAGTAATAATAAATAATCGTTTGTTGGGTATCTATCAAGAAGAACTTTCATCTGCTGTTAGTTCATGATTTTGACGGTTGAAGATTTTAAATCTGCTACTGAAAACGCATTTAAAAGAGGTGAGCATTGATAGTTCATATTTGTGGGACATTGTTTTTACAATGTTTGTTTAATCTGGATGTTCATACTTGCAAAATAACATTTACTCAATGTTTGTTAAGTCTGAATGTTTATACCTTCGGAATAACATTTCTACAGTAAATCGTATATATTTATAAAATGTAGAGGTTGTATTATGTAGGCCTACCATTTAGTCTAAATGGAAACTACTTTCACCGACTCCATCAGTGGTTTTAGAATGGCTTTTAGCAAAAAGGTCAAGAAAAAAAAGGCCCTTTTGTACAGAATGGGGCCGAAACAATGGATTAGTAATCTGAAAATTAACACTTTAATTGAAAAGTAGATATTCACTAACTAAATAAAATCAAACTACATAATACACTTTTTTCACTTTTTGAAGATAGTGTCATTCAGGTGAACTCCAAACGTCAGAACACCTCAGCACGTTATTCATCACTATCCTCAGCATAGATCGTCTGTTTCCGCCCCACCTGTATATATAGAAAATAACAGGCTCTAAAGATCAAATTGTTTCACATAAAATATTAAATACAATTTCATCATAGGTCTATTCAATAACGGGGTTTTTAATTTTACTTCCTACATCGACATCTAGTACTCAAGAGCCCGCCCCACACCACGGATAACACCTAACTTTGGAAGGTAACACAACTCGAACCAGATGTCTTAAGAGCTCGTCTCACCTCCCGGATAACACCTAACTTTGGAAGGTAACACAACTCGAACCAGATGTCTTAAGAGCTCGTCTCACCTCCCGGATAACACCTAACTTTGGAAGGTAACACAACTCGAACCAGATGTCTTAAGAGCTCGTCTCACCTCCCGGATAACACCTAACTTTGGAAGGTAACACAACTCGAACCAGATGTCTTAAGAGCTCGTCTCACCTCCCGGATAACACCTAACTTTGGAAGGTAACACAACTCGAACCAGATGTCTTAAGAGCTCGTCTCACCTCCCGGATAACACCTAACTTTGGAAGGTAACACAACTCGAACCAGATGTCTTAAGAGCTCGTCTCACCTCCCGGATAACACCTAACTTTGGAAGGTAACACAACTCGAACCAGATGTCTTAAGAGCTCGTCTCACCTCCCGGATAACACCTAACTTTGGAAGGTAACACAACTCGAACCAGATGTCTTAAGAGCTCGTCTCACCTCCCGGATAACACCTAACTTTGGAAGGTAATACAACTCGAACCAGATGTCCTAAGAGCTCGTCTCACCTCCCGGATAACACCTAACTTTGGAAGGTAATACAACTTGGAGCAGACGTCTTAAGAGCTCGTCTCACCTCCCGGTTAACACCTAACCTAGGTAGGTAATGCAGACCCGCTTCGGTGGCCACATGGTTTAAGGCGCAACTCTCTCAATAGACTATACTGCTGACGACGGGTAGAGCATGGCTCGATCCCGGTCGGGTGTACCAAGGGTGGATTTTCTTAAATATTTTCCCACTTTCTTCACGCAGATGTGGGTTCACTTCCTATTAATTCTTACTCATGCCTAACGTAATTAGTACATAAGCGTATAACCAGAATGGCGCATAATCAGGTGCTTAAAAAAAAAGAATGGTAAATCAGCTCTAAAACCAGACGTCGAATTATGGAGCAATTTTCTGTGTTCTTTTTTTTTTTAAATTGAAAGGGGGCCAGTCAATCGTAATTCCAATTTTTTTTAAATACAACCATTTTTTAAAAAGCTATAATTTACAAATTAAAAAATCTACTAAAAAAATTCCAATTTTGTTGTTGTCTAATAAATAACGCAGGTAACCTCACTTCATTACGTTTCTTGGTTCGAGCGTAATCTTGTATCTAGTACCCCGGTTAATCGAGCGTGTAACTAGCCTGCTTTCACAACATTTGACGATTGTATTTTGGACCCAGCCGGTTTTCGAACCACTCTAAAACACGTGGCTGTTCAGTTGTGAAACTTATCTACAATACGATTTTCATAGGACAGCTAGAAAAGCTACTAGATCTACTTTCACGTTTTAATACGTCAAGACATGTGATCTGTAGCTTTCAATTTTTATAGATATTATCAATAACTATAAACTAACAATAATAATATACTAAAACGTTATTAATGTTAGCTGCAAAAAAAGTTAGTATTTTCTAAAAGGATTTTCCCATGAAAATCGAATTGTAAATATTTAGTGTTTGTTATAATACAAAAGGAGGGAAAGGACTCGCAAAACATTACTATTATTACTACTAGAGACATTCTAGTTTCAGAAAATATATTGGAAAAACTTTTGCGCACTAATATACCTTTTGCTTTTTTAGAAAAAAAACCGTGCCTGCATAAAAGTTAGTGTAACATGAAAGTAGTAATAAAAAAAAAGGTTGTTTCAACTTTTAACTGCAAAATGTGAAGTTTATTACGACTTAGTCTTAAACGCGTGTAGATCAAAACTTGGCTTCTTTTAACTCCACGATTGTAAAGTGTTTCTTTTTAATTTAGCGAAAAGGTCCGGATTTGATTCCCGGCCAGTTGTACCGAGTGGTTTTTTTTCACCTAAATGATTTTCCACTTATATGCGTGCACATTAATTACTCTAATTTATGCCTTACTTATCACTTCCCAATTAGTGTAATACACATGCGTAGTTTGGACGGGTAGTAGGATAAAGTGTAAGAGTGTATACTAATACGTTCATTTACATTGCGTGTATACAATATAGTATGTAGCATATATATAGATGTTCATATATGTATATTATACATAAACACACACATGTTGTGTCCACTAAACTTGTAATGTGTAGGTCTAACTAACATACTGCGTGTATTGAGAGCTTGTTCTCACAGTAAGGGTTGAAACGTGTAGCTGTTATACTGCGTGTATTGAGAGCTTGTTCTTGCAGTAAGGGTTGAAACGTGTAGATGTCATATTGCGTGTATTGAAAGCTTGTTCTTGCAGTAAGGGTAGAGCTTGTTCTTGCAGTAAGGGTTGAAACGTGTAGATGTCATATTGCGTGTATTGAGAGCTTGTTCTTGCATTAAGGGTTGAAACGTGTAGATGTCATATTGCGTGTATTGAGATCTTGTTCGTGCTGTAAGG
This sequence comes from Timema bartmani, assembly GCA_902151455.1. Lineage (NCBI taxonomy): Eukaryota > Metazoa > Arthropoda > Insecta > Phasmatodea > Timematidae > Timema > Timema bartmani. The sequence goes on from CABFWB010000178.1 coordinate 18,943, forward strand.
GTTGAAACGTGTAGCTGTTATACTGCGTGTATTGAAGCTTGTTCTTGCAGTAAGGGTTGAAACGTGTAGATGTCATATTGCGTGTATTGAGAGCTTGTTCGTGC
>CABFWB010000178.1:26543-40063 GCA_902151455.1 Timema bartmani
TCGTCCCGTGCCCAGGGTCATTCTCCACTCATATTTTAAGGCAGAGTCTATGATGGACGTGCGGAAATCATCGGCTACATGTGTGTGATTATATTAATATCACGAGCTATCAGATAACGCAGCCATCTTCGACTCGGTAGTTGGCTTATTGCTGCCATTTGTACAATTATTATAACTGTACGAGATTGCATATTAAGAATTAAATAGCCAAAGCTATTATTTATGATTTTACGATTTCCGCACGTCCATCATAGGCTCTGCCTTAAAATATGGGTGAAGAATGACCCTGGGCACGGGACGATTCCTGGATAGCTTTAGAGGGGAAAGTCAGGCACACTATCCTTGCAACAAGTAATCTCTAGTTGTACGTCAAAGTAGGTTTAACTGTGTCCAGAGAGGTGGGGGAAATGCGATGTGATGGACCTGCAATGTATTTGTACCGAAACGCGATGTAATGGACATGCGATGTAATTGTATATATACACCCCTTCAATCCTATTGGTTGTAAGTCAGAGTAGGGTTAGCTGTGTGTAGAGAGGTGGGGGAAATGTGAGGTGATGGACCTGCAATGTATTTGTACCAAAAACGTGATGTAATGGTCATGCGAAGTAATGGACTTGCGATGTAATGGTATACACCCCACTTCTGCATTATACTGCTCAGACGGGATACCCCCATATATCTACACTTTAGAGGGGGGTGGAGAAGGGTAGGATTTACTGGAAGTTTACCCATATTTGCTTGGAAGGGGGACAAAAATTTAAGGGAAAAATCACTTTGGTCTACCCGGCAGAGATTCAATCTCGAACCTCCCCCTCGTCATAAAATTAAACACGACGAGAATGAAGCCTGGGTCTGCGAGCTCACTCAACGGTACTCACTTAGGTAACGAGGAACCCCCACTCTTCCTGAACTCACCTAGTACATGGAATCTATACCAGATGGTGCAGGCAGCACTAACCAGCTGAATGGTTGAGTGCATTCCCAGTTCCTGATGGATAGTAATCCCAACAAACTGACCTTACGGTTGTTGACAGAAGAGGAAGAAGAATTAGAAACAGCAGATGATGAAGTTTAGAATACTTTTTGTGGAAAATTAAACTAAACTTAGGAACCTATTTAGTAAAGTGATATTTTATATATTTTGCACAAAAACTTTTTTGTGTGTGTAAAAACTGCAAAATTATGGACTGTAACTCGCGTTCCCTTCATCCGACCGTAAATAGTTGGAAACATGTATGTGAGAAAATTAAAGAATATATTTCTGTAAAAATAACTTTCCCTCTTATATCTGCATTCTCTGCATGTAATGTTTATCAGCTCGAGGATTACACCGGGAGACTAAAAGCCACGTATAATGAAGCGAAGGAAGGCAGCCTTTGCTTGTTTTGTCGGGGGCAATCAGTCGTGATACAGGTGTATGGCGCTACTAAACACTGTCTCAGCCAACAAGCTAAGAGACGACGAACTTGTCACCCCATTGTCTCAGGGAGACAAGAAAATGAGATGACAACACCTAGATGTTTTATCTAAACATGGCGGAAGCGAGCTGTTTTGTTATGATGTGCGCGGATTATCGGATTATCTACTTTCCTCAGTGCTTTGACTTATCGCTGTGAAAACACTCGACAACTAGGAGGAGACTCGAGGTTCGGAGACTAAGTAGAGTACACGAGGGAACAAGTTGTGCTCTCTGGTCTGCCGGAGCGTTGAGACTTTGCACAAGTCAAGAAATACCGCGTTATTTAACAAGTGGTTTTGTTATCTCAAAAAATATGGTTCGTGGTGAAGGGGAGTTGAAAAGGTGTCAACATGGCCCTATAGGATTTAAAATAAAACCTTTAATTTATTTAAGATTTAATTATTCAAAAAAAAAATAATGAAAAGGTGAAACTAGTTTATTTTCTCAGTTAAACGTTTCACGTGAAATATTAAAGTTCAAAATAAATGGTTATAAACATAAGTCTAGCCTTTTTCAAATCAATATAGTCATTTTTTAACAGGGTCACAACAGAATATTCGGAGATAATTGAGGATTGTTTTAGTGGTTTCACCCGCCTCGGTGGCGTAGTTGGCTAACGCGCCAGTCGTGTTGAGCCAGACCACCGAGGACGGGGAGATCGAGGTTCGAATCTCGGTTGGGTGAACTGGCGGTGGTTTTTCCTAAATGGTTTTCCACTCTCCCTCCACGCAAATGCGGGTTCACTTCTTCTAAATTCAACCTTCCCAATTCCTAATCCATTAGTGTAATTAGTACTTAAGCGTATAAACCGAACGGGTAGTAAGACGCGGTGCTAAATAATAATAATAATAATAATAATTTAGTGGTTTCTAAGTTTCAGTTCTTCCTCTCCCATAAAAAATAAATACTTCAAGTGTAAGAGAACACCAACGTGGGTAGTGTAGCACTTACCATTTTCAACGTCCGTTATTTGGAATAAATATCATTATACTAAGATTTATGTTTACATCTCGTGTGGTTGGTTACCTTTATTGCCTTCTTTACTTATTTTAATAACCAGTGGTAAATCTATATTAATTAAAGAAGCGTTTGTCTGTCATCATGGGCGTTGCACCATATCTACCGCGTGTAATTTAAATTACGCAGTCCTTGTGCACGAACATGTGCATCACGAAACATAAATTTTAAATTTTTTATTAGATTTTCAAGTCAATTAAAAACTGTATCAGAATAAATAAAACGATTTTTTTTCCTGTCTGTTTGAATAAAAGAAAAGCGTTGCTAGGGGTAACCGCGCACTTCATTACTTTTGTTAGTCTAATAATAAATTAGACTTTGATACAAAGTATTCTTTACGTTATAAAATGATATGTTACACATCCTTTAGTCTCGACTTTTTTCACATTAGGAAAATACTTTTAAACTACTTTAATTTTAAATATTAGACTATGTAAGCCTATATCAAATTTTTATAAACTTTTATCAACCGCATTTGTTGGAACCCTATTATTGATAAATACAGGTTTTTGTTTCATTTAACATTAGAGGGTGCTCACTATTCATAATTACTGATAAAAGTTATTATAGTAACGAGATATATCACATTTAGTAATTCTGTGTAATTACATGTAGTTATTAATAGTTAATAATGAGCTATTCATTAATATGTATTGTAACATTATATAATAGTGATGTGAACACTAGACCCCGCTCCCTCAATTTTTTTAAATTTCAGGAATTGTAACGTAAATTAATTTCATTGATCTACTACAATCTTGATTAAGATATTTCTTTGGATTTAAAGTGAAAATATCTTCTATAATTTATTATTGGATTTGAAGTTGAGATTTTTTATTGGTGATCAAGTTAGAAAAAAAATTACGACCTACTCTAATTTATGTTCAAAGAACGTGCTTGACAAATTTTGTTAAGATGTATCTACGCATTTGACAGTATTAGTGGAAAATATCATAAAGACATGAAATGCCAAACGGTTGAGTTAAAATAAGACCTCACTCCGCCAAGTTTATAAAAGTAAGACTTTGTACATTAAAATGGGGGAATTTCATGCCATATTTTAGTTAGATCTTTTTTTGCCTGAGTTTAAATTTATTTATGATATAGTTCAGAGTTTTTAAAACTGGGCTCCGCCTTAGTTATCTCAGGCCCCGGGAGGCAATTTTAAATAATTCTTTATGTGTGTTTTTTTACACTTTAGAAATAGCATAAGTAGGCCTAATAAGGTTTGTCAATTTTTTTTCAAATCTGAATAAAGAAACTTTGCCAAAGGCACAACCAAAACATGTCATGTTTTCCGTTTGTTGTGTACTGTTCTTCTTGTAAGAGTTAACTGTCTCTATTGAATGCTAATAATATTAGTGGAAAAAAAGATGTAATGAAAGCTCCAACATGTAGTTTTTCTGGTGAAAGGGCTCCTTTGGTCTAGAAAGTTTGAGAACATCTGACTTGGTGAATCAGTTAAACTTAAATGTATTTATATTATAGCTATTCCCAATCAGTTAAATTATTATTATTAGCACCGCGTCTTACTACCCGTTCGGGTTATACGCACTTACGCTAATGTGTAATGATAGGGTGATTGTGAGATGAAATGGAGGACCTACAGTTTAACGTGGAACCCGAACCACGGTGGAGGACTGGCATTCCTCACATTCACAAGTTGTGATTAATACACGACTTGTCAGAGGTGAAGGAAGGTTTTGGCAATCAGATAAATCTCTGTCGGGACCAAGGATTAAACCCCGGACCCCAGCACAGAAGTCTGACACCTTACCCCTAAGAGCACCAGGCCACCCTCAAACATTTAAACATGAGTTAATTTATTAAGGTGCTAATGATGGCTAATTGTTCTTCATCAATATTTCACAGTTGTAATAACTAAACTATACAGGCTATTTAATATTCCAGGGTCATAAAAACACGTACTGTACATATTATCAAGTGCATCAATTACAATATCCGTTGTGTGTGCGTGCCCATTGAAAAATTCTTACGGCACATTAATGACCCACACATCACTTCAGTGGATATATTGGAAAACACCATCAGAACATAATAACCTGCTTCGATGGTTGCATTGTTCAAGGCGTCACTCTCGCATTAGATTAGATCAGATCGACGAAGAAGTGGACACAGTGAAATCTCTTAGTAGCGGACACCTTCCACGCTTTAAAAAAATGTCCGTTATTAAGAAGGGTCCATTATTTGGAATATATATTCAATAATAGTACTTGAACACAGTTTAATCCTTATGAACCAATATAGGCCTACTGTGGATAATAACTACGCCAATCTAATTACTGCACTGGGCAGTATTTTATACAGGACTAGCGGACCCGACAGACGTTGTCCTGCCCGAACGTTGGCTTTTCGTTTGGGTGGCATAATTGATTTCGATAATAAAACAAATACTATGGGATCATCACAATTACAAATTCACAATGAACTCCAATTAGTGAGTTACACAAATATTACAAATTCAGTGTTTGTCTTCAGAAGGTTTTAACGGTCAATTATTAATATTATATTCATTATTATAAATATTGGGGGTGGGGGGTTGGGGGGGTGAAATTTTGAGGTTACATGTTCTGATATGCAAAGAATCTAAAAAAAATCCCCCCCAAAAATAAAAAAAATCCCTAAAAAATTAAAATTAAATCCTAGAACCCGATTGCAGCGCCACCTACCGGGTCCAATTGTGAATCTAAACCATCTACGGACCCACTCAAACACACACAAAAAATTTCATCAAAATCGGTCCAGCCGTCTAGGAGGAGTTCAGTGACATACACACGTACAGAAGAATTATATATATTAAGATAATTATGACAAATGAATAAAATTATTGTCACATGTAGCTTACTGTACAGATTGCATTATACATTGAACAATACACAGATAAAATTAAATGTGAACAGTAGGCCTATATGTGTGCACGAGCATAGACTAAAGTGGTGGAAAAATCCCCGCCAAAGGGGAGGAAGGTACGACCTTGAAGTACCTTCGTTTTACGTTATAACTACATACCCTGTTTTAGAAACAGGGGGGGAAGTTGGGTCTTCTCAAACTTCACGCTAGACAATGCATCACTTTCATTTCTACAGTAAAATACTGTGTATGGACTGGTGTTTTCAGTTTTTGCCCACTGTTTAGATATTTGTATGCATAAATATGGGTATTTAGGAGTGCCCGCGTCCGTTATTGGGAAGTTGTTTCACCATAAGAGTTAATGTTATTTTTCCGGGGAAATTTAAATTGTCCGTTATAAAGAAAAATCTTGGGAATGTGTGTTCGTTGATACTATTGGCTAAATTGTTAATAACGGATTAAATAGCAAAGCTATTATATTTGTTAATTAGCCGGACACGGTGCGACCCCTGTATAGCTGAGTGGTTAGAGCATTGGTAAACTAAGTCAAAGGTCCCGGGTTCGATTGCCGTGTTCAGGCAGGAGTAATTTTTCTATTTACAGAATATTAAGTGCTAATGGTAAATAGTCACAGGTGCAGTTTATACAAGATCTCCTCATCATGGTAACATTCCACGCCGCGTCGTTGTTACATACAGTAGGATTCTATTACAAAGGAACTATAAAATATTTTTAAAAAAAATTTTTGGTGTCAAAATTGATAACATTTTTCTTTATTATTAGTATTATTTTATAGGTATTGATATTATATATTTAACGTGACAGTTTCAGATCACATGACTTGGCGTATGAATATACGAAAATTGTTTAAGTAACTTTTATAGCTGTCATAAAAGTTCCTTATTATCTAATTCATAATCTCCTCACATAAAAAAAAGCCTTTCAACTACGACAGACAATAATTTTGGTAGTTTCACCAACTACACCCAAATAGAAAATAACAATAAAATAATCCTAAACTCATGATTGGAATATACCTCTGCGAACACGTTCTCGTCACGAGCACCTTAGTTATCAGACAAAAAAATAAAGGCTTTCAAAATTCCAAGGAAAGGATTTTTATTTTACTAATTAGAACCGGTGTGAATAGAATACAAGGATGGAGAGAGACATCTGATTGGTTGAGCTTGTGACGTCACTCAGTACACATCATCGCGTTACATACACAAAGCTATGTGGAAGACAAATTGAGTTGTTAAAAATCAGGTCACATTTTGGAACTTTAAATAATAAATAAACCTTTAAAATTCACACCAATGTCTAATTAACGTCATTACGCTACTTTTTTTTTAAAAAAACGTATTTGTGTTTGTTTTAGTATTAAAACATAACTGATATGTACTGGGTGACGTAAACAATGACATAATCAAATTCCTTTAAGTGGTGCTACATTTCTATTCCCTTTACATTGATTATCTAACTACTTTCTAAGTTGTATTACGTTTTTAGAATAGTTCATGCAAAATCCTCAGCTTGACACCTTAAGAATTAGGTATCATATCTCATATTTAATTAAATATATTTTATTTGTTTGAAAATGCTTCCCAAAATGTTATAATAAATGTCGCTAGTTATGTGAGAGCAAGGGATATGAAGGGGAAGCAGAGAAGTATTTCAGCGGTGGATTGATATTTTAAAATATAATAAATAGTTTTAATCCAAACTACCCTTTTCCCCCCAATAACATCCCTTTACCGTTTAATGGGCTCTCGTTATTACCTATATATAGCAAACCACGTGTTTCTAAACCGTGTCTATTTAAATTAATAGCTTGGCTTTATCTGCAACTCTTTTCTTTTTTTTCCCCCCCATTACCAGTCTTACCCAGGAGAAAAATTGGAAAAGTCACAGGGTTTGAAGTAAAGCCCGGCGACAGTTTTTTAATTTGTGTGGTATTTCTTCTACAAATCTTTATCTTAAGACCTCCACAACTTTCTATTTTATGACATCGCTCACCCTGTCTTATTATATTCCACACACTTACAGACTAACGTAAATTATATATATATAGATCGAGGCTTTTCTATTCAAAATTTATAAACTTTAGTATTAGAAGCTTCGAAGAAAATACTTGTGTTTACTAAAAAATAAATAAATAGAAAATTAAAATTGGTTTGGTAGAACTCAAAAAATTGCTGTAGAAAAGAAAGGTCGTTTTATAAAATTGCAGTTTTCCCTTTGAATATATTTGAAATTTGAAAACTTTTGGAATATTCTTGATGCATTAAAAAAATTAGGTTTGTTATAACTGCGTTGTCTAAAGTAATCGTTTCACGTTTTGGATTACTCGTATATATGTTTTCAAAATAGGGGTGTTTATTATTATTATTATTATTATTATTATTATTATTACTATTATTACTAGCACCGCGTCTTACTACCCGGATGGGCTATACGCACTTACGCTGATATGCAATGGTAGGGTGATTGTGAGATGAAATGGAGGAACTACAGTTTAATGTGGAATCCGAACCACGGTGGAGGCCTGGCATTCCTCACATTCACAAGTTGTGATTAATACACATCTTGTCAGAGGTGAAGGAAGGGTTTGGCAATCAGATAAATCTTTGCCAGGAATGAGAATTGAACCCCGGACCCTCAGCACAAAAGTCTGACACCTTACTCCTAGACCACCAGGTCACCTAGAGGTGTGTTTAACATCAGGGATGTTAATGACTTAGAGAAAGGGACGTGGAAATTAATCCAGATGATATACTCCCACATAACGTGGAAAGAGAGTGGAGAAAACTCACATGCGAGAAAATAAACTTAGCGACCATGGCCAAGGTTCAAACCACGACCTCCCCGTCGACGGCAGTCGAGGTTAACGCACCTTAACCCTTTCGTCCGTCATTACGGATATAAACGTCCTATTTGAACCAATATAAACAATATATACCGGAGTCCAAAGGACCTAACTACACCGAGTGGAAGGAGAGGATACAAAGAAAGATAAGAGACGCAATAAAATTGTGTTTTCATCCCCAAACGGAAATAGCGAGTTATCGATTAGTGGGGACGGGGGATTTTAGTCTGCTTTCTAGGGGTGTGTCTAGGGATAGACTCTGAAGAAGTCCTGGCACAGGTTTGTATCGTCCTGAGCTAGGATCGGGAAGGGTAGGGGAGAGACTTTCAACCCCATCTCCCCCTCCCCTTAATTCCCTCTCCTTCCAGATGAAACTGTACCAGGCGACACGAGGGTACCGTCTTGAGCAATATCAGGAGAATATATGATCCAGGAGGTCTCGGCTGGAACATTGTCGACAGTTAGGAGGGAAAAACAACTTTATTGAAAGATTGCGGCTGTTGAGAGATGGCGGCGGGCTGTCGGTGGCAAAGAGGGGAATATTATTTTTATTTTCTCGTATGGATAAAGTATTGTGATCCTGGTAATGTTCAATTTCGTGGATATGATGGAAGGAAAGGGGGTAAAATTTTCTTTATATCCTACTTCAAACCATTAGTGTAAATATGTGGTTATTTTGAACAAGTAGTAAGACGCGATTCACAACAACAATAACAACAAAACATCATGCCCCGATTTTAGTGACGTGTTTAGCCACCAGGCGCTGTAGTCAATACGTGAGTGTCAGAAGATAACTGGGAGCTGCTGTTGTTGCTTTTATTGGAAATCATCTGATAATATCGTCCTTGGGAAAACATTAAACTGAAGTGTCGGCTTTAAAACTTGGGGTTATCTTCAATTTCATTTGTATCGCTGGAAAATTTGCAGAAAAAAACTATCAAGGGGCAAAATTTCCACATATAGGGCTAGAGGTGGCATTTGCATGGAGACCTGTACTCTACCATATATCTGCATATGCTTAAATGCTTCCCCCATCTCTGTCGGCAAAATTCAGTCCATTAGAAGCAAGTTTTAATAGTTTTATACCCGCTTCAGTGGTTGATCGGCTTAAAGCCGGAGTGGGCAACGCTGTCGCCAATCACTAAAAGTGGCGAATTGGCCATAAAAGTGTGGTGAATTTGAGTTTGCCAGCTCTTACAATGAAATCAATCTTTTTACTGGCGGCATGTGCTGGTTGTAACTTGATATTTCCTGCATATCTTTGGAAGCATTCCGCTTTCTGAATTGAGTCAGTGACGCCAGATTACCATACAATACTTCCCTTCGTTTTTCTTACTACATTGATTTCAAATTGGCATTTAAATGGTTACACTATGCATTCCACTTTGATAATACAAAATTCAAACAAGGAAATTTACACCCTTTTGTCTTTGGACGAGCGTGGGCTTTAAGATGAATTGCTTTCTATTCACAGCCCGGAACACTTGAAAATTTACCTGAATTCTTCAGTCACAGATACGTGGAAATCTATTTTGGCGGTCAATGATCTCCCAACTTTAAAATCGGATATTTCGCAATTATTGTCCATGTTTGGCTGAACGTGGATGTGTGAATCGGTGTTCTCTAAGACGAGATTCATCAAATCAGAATACAAATATCGAATTGTTGACGTTAATTTGGAGGTGGAGCTAAAATGTGAATTGGATTAAGATATTCAGCCAATGTTACTGCAACTTGTTAAACAAAAAAAGGATTGTCAAATTTCTCAATAAATTGTCTTACACTCTCAATTCAAACAATTCTCATCATTTGCGTCTGAGGAAGTTGTAGCTGAGTAGTTAAAGTGTACATGTTTTGAATAAACTTCTTCAAACAGTGTATATAGTTTTAAGTGTTTGATTGAGCAACCTAAGTTCTCGATTTCTATATTTTGTGGTAAATTTCACTCCTCATTCGCCACACCTGGGCTGTGGCTACATTGAAACATATGTTGCCACCCTCTGGTTTCAGGCGTCACTCTCGTAGAAGACTGGACTGTCAATGACGGGAAGATCGAGGTTTGAATCCCGGTTGGGTGTTCTGAGGGTGGTTTTTACTATAAACGGTTTTACACTCTCCCTCCACGCAAATTCGGGGACACTTCCCTTTCCTCATCCCTAACACATTAGTGTATTTAGTACATACGCTTTTGAACCAAAACGCGTTGTAAGACGCGGTGCTAAAATAAAAATGAGTTTCACACACTGTTGGAAATAAACGTTTGTTACTTATCCTTGAGGGGTTGGATATACTAAATTTAATTTAATTAAGTGTGTTTTAACAAACATTGCATATTTGAGCTTACATAAAGGTCAGGTTTTTTTTTTGAAGTTGGCGATGCTGTACATTTTAGTCTCGGTGGCGCTACAGCATTCTTGTTCCTCTGGTAGTATTTAGGAAATATTTTCTCTGCCCTCACCCCCCACGCTCCTGAGGGGGTTGAAACATCAAGTATTCCGCGTGGAGAGGGCACGCTGGTGAGGGTGGGGGTGGGGTGTACAGCGTAACAAATAATTACAGCAATTTCTCTCTTTTCTCTTCCTCCCGCCGTCCTACTTTATGTCTGTCTGTCTGACGACGTATTTATCTCGCGTGTTTTATATCATTTCTACATCCTGTATTCAATATTTAACTTACTGTTTTTACCTATAATTCCACAAATACACACACACACACACACACCACAGGTCTCTTTTTTGTTTCGATATCTTTATCTCTATTTTTCGTGCATTTATTCTGCTCTCTGTTATATCAGTTTCTTTCTCTCTCTCTCTATCGCTCCATCTCTCTCCCTCACTACTGGTATTGCTAACGCGAACATTTGGACCTCTGATGAGATTAGGCTATTGGACATCATTTGAACCCCTCTCCCCCCGCTTATCCCGCTCTCATCCCCCGGAGCCCTAATTGCCCGGCCAATGACACTCGTAAATCATGTGTGGTGTTAGGGGGAGCCGAGGGTCGGGGGTACTCCGCCCCCATCATGTTTCCGCACTGTGGCTCCCAAAGGGACCCTTGTTAATGTGCAAGGCCCCCGAGGGACGCATCATGGAGCCGTGCAAATAGAATTGCGGTCAATAACGGGCCGATCATATTTACCCAGGATGCACTCTGTTGTTGTTTGATACATTCAAGAGCACAGTGGATTAACAAGGAGTAAGGTCAGCTCAAATAGAGATAGGATACAGAGAACGTGAGCTAAGGGCTGTATTTTTGCAGTTTTTATAGCCAACCCGTTTTATGGTCAAAATAGAAACATTAGATACATGTTCAATTTTCTTCACATGGCGATATCAACAGTTCTTGAATATCTTGAGTGGACATAGCGGACACTACCTACGACTGTTTCTCCTCTTCGTTTAAAAAAGTTTCTCATCAAATGTCACCATACTTCTGACAGATATTCAACATTTGGTTGTATCACAATGTCTAACCCGCTTCGGCAGCCGAATGGTCTAACGCATAGATTCCCAAACTTTTCGAACGGCGTACCACTCCAACAATTTTCGTAATTTGTAGTACAACCAAGATAATGCAGACTATTTACTATTTCGATACATTATTAATGGCGCCCGGGGATATAATAACACATAACCGCGCGGCTGCGCCGTCTGTCTAAGCTTGAATAAATGTTTCCATCCCTCTAACCAATGTTTAAATCTGTTTTACGGTTGGCTATACTTGGTCCGAATACATCTTATAAGATTTAACGAGACCCTATCTTTTTATGACTTTAATTTTATTGTTTTGGTTTTGCTTCTCACTGCGTACCACCGGGAATAACTGTACTTATCACTGATGGTACGCGTGCCACAGTTTGGGAACCGTTGGTCAAAGGCGTCATTTTTGCAATATATATCACTACTGATGACGGGAATATTATAGTTAGAATCAAAGCTAGGTGTATTAAGGGTAATTTTTAACGAATGATTTTTACACTTTCCCTCCACACAGAATGCGTGTGCACTCCTTAACAATACCACCTTCTTAATTCTTAATATATTTGCGTAATTATTACATGATATGCGTTTAACCCGAAAAGGTAGTAAAACGCACTGCTAGAAAAATAGTAGCATATATTTAGAACATTAAAAACGTATCAACGATGGCATTATTTTATTTTGGACTGTATTTTTTATATATAAAAACTGTAAAAATACAGCTTTAACTAAAGTTCCCTTCCGTCTCACCTTAATAATGTATTAACTTTGAAACGCATCAATCTACAATTTATTTGAGATAAATAACAGTCGCTCGACAACATTTTAGTACGATTCTGGTTGAAGGGAACTCTTAGAAAATACAAACATTATTTACAGTCAACAATAATAACGTTCCACTATTTCACTGTTGCTATTTTTATATGTATTGATAATATCAATCAAAAGTTATAGATGCAGGTCACATGGCTTGACGAATGACTATATAAAAAATAATTTTAAAGTTTATAACTGTCATAAAGTTTGTTTCTATTGAATTAGCAACATAATATAACGACCGCCTTTTACTTATTTGTTAATTCTCTTTTTGAGAGAGCTAGCTAGTTTGTGTAACGTAAACAACGAAGATGCGTTAACTCAACTGTCAGTAACCAAAATAATTCATATTTGAGTACAAACAAACTCTTTAAAAATTAAGTGTTTTGAGTTATCCCCACTTGAAAGATATGTTCCTCGATGATTGGTTGAAATTACATAACAATCAAGGAGAAGCCGATACCCTTCAAGTTGACGATTAACGGAGTTTAATAAGATAGATACATTCTCTCTCATTAGCCATCGAGTAAGACGGACACGGGCACGTCGTGTGTACAGTTGGGACTTAATTAGTTAGTGAGTTAGTTGGAAGATAGTCCGTCACACGGGCATCGAACATGGTAACATATAGTAATTGTTTGTTCGCCACAATTAGTGTGATATTTTATATAATTATTTAATTGGTTTCAAGTCTGTTATTCTGTATTATAATAATTAAAAAGGGATAATGTCTTATTTAAAAAAAATTAAAGTTCTGGTGTGTTATAGTTTTTATTTTTATTAGATAAACAGTTTTTTGATAGATATCTCACACGTTGTAGATTTTAATAAGAGCCCGACTATTGCGTTATACGCATGATAATTCCCGACACGTGAAATTTAGAATATAGATTAATATGTCATAGACTCAACCTACACGGCTCCTCGTCAGGATTGCAAGTGAAGAGACGCGTACCTTGAAGTAGGTATATCTAGTGACATTTCCTTCTCGAAACTTCCCAAAAGAAAA
>CABFWB010000178.1:40430-66653 GCA_902151455.1 Timema bartmani
GGGAGGGGGGGGGGTGGGAAGCAGGGAAGGTTGAATGTGCGAAAGTTTTGCAAGGTTTACTGGTATATTATATTAGCATAAACCACTACTATCAGATCTATTGTAGCCAACCTATAGACTATTAACAGCATTCATTAAACAACATCAAAACGCACTTCTGTATGTCTCGCATTGCACAAACCTTCCCAAGAGACATTCTGACCAGACAACACACCGCTGTCAAAATGACACCAGTGACAGTGTTAGAGGGAGTGGGACAGTGACACTATCTAACTCGAACTGTACCCTTCGTTTACCCTGTAAGGTAGTAATCTTACCTTGCGTTGTTTCACTTAAGTGTAGCTTATAAGATAGTCATAGTGTAATCAGTCAAGGTAAGATTGCTACCTTTCAAGATAATCGGAATGTACACAATGAGTGTGCTTATACTGCCGTATTTGAAGAACATTCAATAGGTTAATACCTACATTTTTATTTAACACCAAGATTATTAGTATATTTTATTTTTAGAATCAAGTGTCTTCTTATTTTAATTACGGTCCGATTCAAATACGATGAAACGTCTTAGCAGTCCCTAAATAATACTAAAGCCCTTTTTTTAGACATCAAGCCATGTAATCGTCAGCTGTCACATTTGATAGAAAATATCACTACCCGAATTTGCTTAGAAGGGAAGAAAAAAACCATTTATAAAAATACAAACTTTCTACATCCAGCCAGGACTCGAACCTCTATCTTCGGCTACATAGTTAACCAGAATATACTGAAATTTACCTACAGTTATTTATTCAAGGGTTAGTAGTTATTTAAAACAATCAACAAATTTGGTTTGGATCTATTTATTTGTGGGCTATTAACTTAATTTTAAATAGGCTGAAAATGTTAACAACTTTATTCTCATCACACTGATATGTGAGCTAAGTACATTTAACAAAATTTTAAAAAGAAAGATGACATTTTTTTTTTAAAAAGTGCCTAAAAAACAGCCAAATTATGTGTATATATTTAATAAAAATACATTTGATATATTTTTAAAATACAAAACCTAGCTATAATTCTCTCGGGTAGGCTTTTTTTTGTTAATTTAACCGCGCTAAGCGTGTGTGAACGTCATTTTTTAAATACGAAGTGGAGTAAAGTCGATGTTTCACTTAAAAACAATAATAATTAAAAAAACATTTTTGTGCTTGTTTTACGCCTTGTAGTTTCACCGCATCAGCAATTTTGAATAATGTATAAAAAACCAACAAATCTATGAAAATCTTCTGTATCAGAAATGCACTTTTAAATTATTATTAGATAATTCCAACGAGATAGAACAATGAGTACTAAATATTGGATATTCATACTATAAAATGAATACAAGCTATGAAGATAATATCACAAAATTATTACAAGTAAGGAAAATAACACATCCAAATATTGAATACGTGTGTTATCAAATTAATACGAACAAGCAATATAACACAATTTAATATTGGATACATTTACTATAAAATGAATACATCAAGGAAGATAACACAACTAAATATTGGATATGTGTTATAAAATGAATTCAAGGTAGCCCACGAAGTTTCTTGCGAAAATAATCTACTGTAGTAAAGTTTGGTGGTTTATCCAAGAAACGGAAAGTTATGACTAGCGTGGGAATAAATTCATGAAAGCTCCAAATAATTTCTTCCTTACATTTACTGTATTACATTGACTTAGAAAAGAGTATATTTTTGTCAGAAAATTTGTTTGATGTGTAATTAGACATGTTTAAATTATCACTTGCATAGATTGACATAAATTATCCGATTATATTGCGGTCTGCCACTAGATTCCGAGGGTTCAACTGTGACCTTCTGACATGTTTGTTGGAAACTCCTGTCATAGATGTACACCAAGTGGTTTGATTGTTTAGTTTGACAGGCAAAGGTGATCACATGGTATTAGCCTAATCATCATGCCAATCTACTCTGTTTGCTAGTGACGGGGAAGGTTGAAATTTGATTCTTAGCTGAGGGTGATAAGGGTGGGTTTTCATAAATGGTTTCTTCCTCCCTTCGTATTAAGATGAGGGTATATATCCTTTAAATTTTACATTTTCAACATCCATATTATTTTGTGTAAATAAATGCATATAGCCCAGATGGACGTGGAGGAAAAATAAGAATGGTAAAAAATCTCTAATTTTTTATTTTTTTAAGAGTCTTGTTAAATATTTAAAACAATTTAATATTGTTTCCTTCATATTTATTTTTAATTTTTATGTTTACAAAATTATTTCTTCATTAAATAAGACTATTTCTTCTAAGCTAATTATAACATTTCCATCCAGCCACAATCTGTTCTGATCATTTTGCAGAAGAAGATTTCCAGAAGTTTTGAAATATTGCATTTTACTTTATTCTCCACAAAAATGCAGAAAGATATAAGCCATTTGTAAGAAATGAACCATTACTCATTAGTAAACTGCCCATAAATTATTTTTTACCCGTGAAACAAGTATACAGTGTTTATTGTCAGGTAAACACTCATTAGATATCCATTTTAAACTAAATCGTCAAAGCAACCTGTAAAAAAAAATTGACATCCAAACAAATCAATTTTCACTAAATTACTCTTAATTTAAGAGCTAACAGCTTAATAAAAATACTTGGGTATAGCTATATTAAATATCAATTCCAAGTTTAAATAAAATTCATAAAATATTTTAGGATCAAAACCCAGGGACATACATAATTGTTGACTCCATTTTTGGGGGGGTTGGGGCATATTAAACGCAAAGGTTCATCAAAATTTCAAGGTTGAAAATTTTCACGATTGCATTATTTTATATTTATACGAGAAAGGAAAAACAGTAATTTCCATTCAGAGATTTTTAAAAAATCAAAAGAGATAATAGATGTGTCCTTAATATTGCAGTTGTAAAACAGGTGTTTCTAATGAAAAAGTAATATAAGTTTACCTAATAATGGTTTAAAATATTTTAAATGTACTTTGCTTTTCTAGGTTACATATTATATTGTGTTTTCTGTTGTAAACAATACACATTTTTCTTGTGCTTTATTCGTTTAAGTCAAGGATTTTGTTTGAAATTCATAATTTAATTTAATATTGATGGATTTATTGAAACAAGACGTGTTCTTTAACTTGTGCATAATAATATTTTGAGTAGTAAAATATGAATCTATTGTTTTTAATATCCTTGTTTGATGAATTTAACAAGTTCGTTCACTTTGTATAATAATGTTAAAATATATGTAATTTTATTATTTCACACCCATATTATTCTTGCTATAAATATTCTAAAAAATCGCTACATACGTCTACATTATTCTGTAGTGATTTAGACAAGATATATTGTTGAAATCTAAAGATAGCTCGAGAACGTGCCATATCGCGCAATGCTCGCAGTAAAGCAAGTCCACCTAAACTGGCGTCATGCGCAGAAACGTATGAGTTTTGGGGGCCGAACGGTTCCACCTTATTTCCTCCCACCACGGGCCAAACCTACATGTTAAAAAATTCGTTTATAATGAACCCTCAACTTCGGTTTTAGTGAACAGAGATAGTTGAAACTTTCAATAAGAAATGTCGTTCTAACATCATAATTCTTTAAAAACACAACTTTTTGGCTGTTTAAACTTGAAGACACCGATTCTCTACCTGAGTTCTTGTTTAAGTAGCACAAAGCTTGACTGAAATTACTGAATGTGTGAGATAGGGGGGATGGTTGAGCTTAAACAGTCAGTGTACTCATTGGCATAGGTTAAGTTTTAATGCTTTTGTCTGCGGCAAGTAAAGGAAGACAGTCTCTTGAATTGTATTAATACGACAGGAGTTACAGGACAGTGAATGACAGTCTGTGGTCATTTAGTAATTGTTTTTACTAATCCCTTTCTTCGATAGGGTATATGAAACTCAAAAAATTATACTTTTATACTCATTTTAGTTTTTTGAATGCATATATAGTGTGGAATCAAGTGTGGGAAAAAGCACAAACTCTAGAGAAAGATCCGGAAAAGATATTAATTAAGACCGTATACAATAAACAACAGCATAATATAACAGTTTTTTTAAAAAAAAGATAACTTAATAGATTTCAATAAAGAGAGAGCAATTGTATTTGAACTCTTATTTTGTATGTTACTAACCCACTACTTCCATATTAAAAAAACCTCTGTTTTAGTGAACTTCGGACATAGTGAACAAAATATCTGAGTTTGTAGATATTAATATGATTTATTTTAACCAAAAAAAGTTTTGATCTAAAAACTGCGTCTCCTAAATCCCCACCATAGATTCCGCTAATACGTTAGGCTAATCAGTTATCCACTGGAATGTTTGATAGTTTCTGGTAGGATGGGAGTCAATTTCAAGGAGGGATTTACTCGGAATAAGTATAGGAAAACTACTTCAAGGGATTAATGAAAGCAACAAGGATCGAATCTCGGCCTTTTCTGTTCATAGCCTCTGCACCAACAGTGGCGGTTGTGATCTGTGTGTCTGACAATGAGTGAACCGGGGCGAGAGCTGGACAATGACGCGTTTTTTGGGTAGTGTGTGTGTTGGGGGTAGGGGGGGTCTTTATGACCTGCTCTTTGGTAAGTTGGTCACTCTTAGTGCCGTTTCGCACGAGAGATATTTTATCGTACGATGTTTTTGTCGCGCGATCAATTTTGGCGTTGCTTTCAAACGAGAGGGAATAAATCACGCGATCAGTCTACTGTTGGAGCTCTTTCGAGGTAGAACATATCGTATAACTATAGTTTGTGATATAAATTAGGCCTTCAATATATCGGTCTATTGTTGGTTTATACATGACTAAGACACAAAAGTGTTTTTTTAAAATCTAAACTAAAATCAAAAATCAAATAGCCGAAGCTATTATTTATGCTTTTTAGTGAAGAATTCTCCATCTATATATCATATTCTGAAAATTTAAAAATAACACCTGGACACGGGAATAGAACCCGGGACTTTTGGATTAGTACGCCAATGCTCTTACCACTGAGCTAAATTCACCTAATCTACCACCAATCATGGGTTGTACCTAGAATCGCCCTCGATTTTTTTTCTTACTCTGCGTAACATAAGATACGTAGCCATCATACGGTTTACGTCATCAGCCATGGTGCATCCTATCGGGACGTAAACCAAATGATGACTACATACCTTTTTTTTAGGTAGAGAAAAAAAAATAGAGGGTGGTTTTGGTTTAACCTTATAATTAGAAGATTACTTTAAGGTGGTTTAGTTTAAATTTTGCTTGACTCTGCAAGTATAACATCAAGTTTTTTTAAATATTTTCTTATGTTTGTGGCAACATTTGACGAATTGATACATTCTTTGTCACCAAGTTTTCAATGCAAGTAATTAATGAAAAGTGCATAAAAACATTTGTATCTTAATCATGTACAAACCAACAATAGACCTATACATCGAAGGTCTAATTTAGATAGTAAACTATTGCTATGCGATGCGTTCTACTTTGAAAGCGCTCCAACAGTAGAAAGATCGCGCGATTTATACCCTCTCGTCTGAAAGCATACATTTGACTCAAATGTATCTCAAGGTCTATGTGCGGTACGTTTCCCGCGCGACCAATAATCTCGTCGCTAGATACAAGCGATTGTTCTAGACCGGTGGCGCGGGAATTTTACCGCGCGATATTTTCTCTCCCTGTGTGAACGCTCACATTTGAACCCATGTATCTCAGCGGATAAAATATATCTCGTGTGAAAGGGCACTTAGCACCGCCACTAGAATGACTACTGTGCATGGTGTATCATTTTTCCTTTAAATGGCGAGCATTTTCTCCGCCTGCCATAGGTGGTTTTAGGATAACTTTCATGCGAAAATGACAAGAAAAAAATGTCACTTTAGTGCAGGGATTATCAACCTGTGTGCCGCAGCACACCTTCACTTTTAGTGATTTCACATTGTGGTTGGCTAGTTTTCTAGTTTTTTGATTTCCAAAACTATCACGGTTTAGCTGTATTCATGTATTTTATTCGATTTTGTTTGTTATTTATATCCTACAATTATATCAGTAAGAGTAGAGTGTTTATTTTTATTTCAAATGATTAAAAAGTTAATAAAACATTGTTTAATGTGCTACGCTTTTATATTTTACTTTGAGTAAAAAATAAGAAAATTTAAAAAAGGAAACGCGAAAATGTTAACAGGGGTGGCAAGAGATTCTAATCCCCTTCACAAGGGTGCCGTGAGCAAAAAAAGATTGAGAATCCCTTCTTTAATGTATCCTCACTTTCAATCTTTTCTCGACATTTATACCTAATTTTGTTTTTCTCCCACGTGTGTTTCGGAAAGGCTTTACTTCCATTCCAACCATGCTATTTTTTGGGAAAAAAAAAAGTTTTTCAAACCCGTTTTTAACATCTGATTTTCTCTGTTTTTTCCTCTGATGGTTTACGATGGTGAGGAGTGTAACTCGTCTGGGTTCCGGATGCGCCAAGTTTTTGGGGGTGCTCAGGACCCCGGGTCAAGGTGGGAGGGGTGGTGGAAAGGGGGGGGAACCCTGGGGTCGATCTTCTCCAACAGTTTTACAGGAGCCATTGTAGGGGGGTACCTAGCACCACCGTCGCCGGTAGGTACGAGGGAGGGGTGTATATGTGGGAGTGGAAAAGGTGGGTTGGGTGGGTGCGCGCTTGCGGGAAAGGTTGGTGGTCGCCATGGCAACGGATCGCGCGCGGGTTTGCAGCCCCGTATTCCCGCCACCGGGTGATGACGCTACTGGAGAGAAAAAGAAGGTCACGTGGTTCGACTTCTCCCCGCCAGGCAGCAGTGCCTTTGCTTCGCTTCCTCTTCTCCTCCTTCTCCGCAGACCGGCTAGAACCATTTCCCCTCCTGCGCCCTAGCTATCAGCTCCAGTGTGTAACCCAGGCCAGCGAGCAGTGTCGAGATCCGACAGGCAAAGTGCTAGCCCCTGGATTTTATACTTCCCCCGCGCACACACACCTAAAAAAAATATTATTTTTTTCGCGCCCACAATACATCCAACCGCCTCTCCCCCCACCCTTCCTCGCCGACCCTCCTTATTTATTAATTAGGCGGCTATATTTGGTTCGGAGAAGACAAGACTAAGCTGTGAGGAAGGTATACACCATCACCACCGATCCATAAACACCATCATCTACACAGTAAGTCCAAGTTGGAGTTTATTAATTAATTATATTTTGGCAAGGACATTTGTGATTTCAAAGTGTAAAGAATCTGATCATCTTTCATGAGAAGTATTGATAGATTGATCAGTATCCGCATTTCAGTATCTTTGACAGTTAGAATAAATGGTTGTAAGTATTTGGCGCAATATTTTGTTCTCTCATTAGGTTATCTTTACATGCAAATGTTAATATGTTTGCTATTGAATCCAGGTACCCTTCGTTAAGCCTGGATGGTACTAAGCTTACATTACATTGTCCAACAATGGTGTAGCTTATAAGATAGGGTCATGGTATCAAGGTAACACTGCTACCGTTCAGGGTAAATGGAGGGTGCGTGAGAGTAGTTGGCTCTAAATTGAATTAAACATTACAATTAAACTATCTCGAATATTCTCATGTTTGTATCTATCTGGGATTTTTTTTAGCGTGTTATTAAAAACACGTTGATGTGAGACCGAATCTGAAATACTCCCTTACGTTTGATTGTTGTGGATATTGTTGGGTACACCACTTGTAAACAGTTAGAATAGTATAGATACATTATTGTAAACGTACGCACTAGAATATACACAGGTGAACGCAAAAGCTGGAATCACCTGCGTCTGCTGCAAGCGTTTAATAGACAGTTGAACATTTTGTATGACTAACCCGCTTTGCAGAAATTTTAAGATATTGTTTGTTCCAAAACATGCAACTTGGATTAGATTTGGACTTACAACAATTAATGCGGTTTTATCTTTTCCTCTTATAATTTATTTCTTGATTTTGATTTACTACAAAATGTATTCAAAGTATTTTCTTAGCCCACGCACCAAACGTAGCGTCATAATATGACACCAGCTTTGTGTCAATTCCAAATTTAGGAATGGTTATTATCTTTGACAATTTTGTGTGAATTACAAATTTAGAAATTGATATGTTTGGTATTTTGGCTTTGTGTCCGTTCCAAATTTAAGACCGGACATATTTTGTATATCATCATTCAAAATGTAGGAATTGTTATTGTTGGCAACTTTGTGTCAATTCCATGTATATATAAATGTTGACCGTAGAAGAATATCTGATCTTTTCTTCTTATTAACTAATATACTTTCCTATCATGGCCCCATTGTAGATACATTATTCCATGGTAGCGTTTAAATACCATATATATATATATTCCTAAATTTGGAATCGACACAAAATTTCCAACAACCATCATTCCTTAATTTGGATCGGCATTGATAGCCTACTTTATAGAAAAAGGTAATTTGCAGATTGTATGAGTTGACGTGTGGCTTACGTTTTGTGATAGTCATATACTGTCCTTGCCGGATTCCAACATTACTTTAGTATAGTATGGTTGGCATCTACACAGCAGCTTTGTGAAAATATATATTTGGTTGATATTTAATTATTAGCTTTCTTTTATGTTGCCCAAACTTGCCTTAACTTAATATAGATTTTTAGAGCTAGAAACACCTATTAATATTTTTATACATTCATTACTGTTTCCAGCCTGTGGCCTGGGTTAGCTTTTTATTCAAGTAATATATTTTCCACTACCAGCTTGCTAGGCCTGTCGTAGCTTCATATTCTTTATAATCTAAGATAAGACTAGGATAGGCACAACATCCAGTCCCCGGTTTACCACTGTGAAGGGGTGAACCCACATTTCACCAATGATAAGTTTTTTGGCCATACCGGGAATTGAACCCGGGACCCTTAGCTCAGTAGACAGACACGCTACCGACTGAGCTAAGGCGTCGTAGTATCTCCTATTTATATTATATCTACTTATTTTAAGGTAGGGCGAGATTATTACTTTTAAGTTAGCTTATAGGTCGTGTGTGCTGATAGATTCAGTCGATTTAGAAAGTGCGCATTTAATACCTCATATAAATGAAGAGTGAAAACATTTAATCTTCAACACATGATAATATCAACAGTTCTTGAATATATGTCATGGGCATCACAGAATTTGACCCGATCATTTTCTCTTCATTTAAAAATTCCTGACCAAATTACGCGATACCCTTGACAGTTATTAAAAAAACTAAATGTATCTACTGGAGAAATATTTAATTTATTATGAGCCAAAAAAGTTTTTATCGTAAAAACTTCAAATATACTAACTTTAATTCGCGTTTCTTTTTACTACCCCCACCCCCATTTAAATGAAAATGGGAAAATGTATTATGTGTCTCACACAACAATAGCGAAACCAACAGACTTAATAAAGATAACCAGTTGTAATTTTATTTTATAAAAATATAATTATTATATTAATTAATGTGCATCACAAACTAATACGTGATGGTTGGCCACAGGATCAGTCCTGATAGATGAATTGACTTCAATGGCTCAGTGGGAGAGCATTGGACCGCAAAGCTAAAATTACCGGGTTCGATTCCCGTATTCAGGTTGTTATAACTAACTCAACTTGAAAGGTCATGGGCTCCAGAACGTAAGCTCGCCATTCAAGCATGTACTGAGACACCTTCATCCAATCCCTAACCGGACACACAACCTCCTTCAATTACATTTTAACGTCCTCCCATCGATGTCTTGGTCTACCAAGGGGTCTTGTAGCTTCAGGTTTACCAACTAAAATATTGTGTACACGTGTGTCAGTCTTAAATAACTATTTTTGTCGCCGCATCTTACTACCTTTGGGGTTTTGTGCATATGAACTAATGCGCTAATGTGATAGGGATTATGAAGCTTCAATTTAGAGAAAGTATACCCACAATTGCATGGAAGGGGAGTTGAATACTATTTAGAAAAACAAACTCTGTGTACCCGATTGAGATTCTAACCCCGATATACCAGTAATCAGGAAAATATTCTATCGTGAGGGTAATTTAGAGTTAAACCAGAAGTGGACAACATATTTTTCAATGTAGCCACAAGTGTGGTGAATGAGAAAAGAAATTCACCATACCATGTAAAAATTGATAAATTAGTTTGCTCAATCGAACATCTAAAACAACACAAGATCTTTGAACAAGTGTATTCAAAACACACATACTTTGACTACTCGATTACAACTGTCCTGGACACAAATAATGAAAACTGACCAAATTGAAAATGTAAGATATTTTGATGCAAAATATGACAATCCCTTTTTGTCTTACAAGACGCAGAAATATGCTACAACCAGTACACGCCGTAAGGAAAAAATGTATTCTACTATGAGAGCCGGCAAACTCAAAATTCGTCACACTTTTATGACCGATTCGTCACATGTGGCGATTTGCGACAAAGGGCTCAGAGATCTTGGTTGCTGACCTAGGAGTCCTGTGTTCGATTCCCAGATGGTACTGGGAGATTTTTCTCAGAAGGGGAAATAATTCCTATGGTCACCAGGGTTTGGTTAGTTAGAACTAAACTTATGCTAAGATCTTCATTGGCTCCACCTCGTTATATTCACTATCATCCCCTCTCATTTTATCGGCACATGGAAAGAGCTTCCAACGAAAAGGATGTAAGTTACGATTAGTAAATTCAGGCATCCCCTGGACATCGGTTCATTGGTATTGTCTAATATTTCCGCACACTGAGCTACAGATTGATGTAACCCAGACACGCCATTATTATTATTATTATTATTATTATTATTATTATTATTATTATTATTATACCTAAGCAGGTTCCTTCACTTGATTTAAACACAATGGATATGCTACCGGTGACCTAGTGGTCTAGGGGTAAGGTCTCAGACTTCTGTGCTGGAGGTTCCGGGGTTCAATCCTAGGTCCCGGCACAGATTTATCTGACTGCCAAACCCTTCCTTCACCTCTGACAAGACGTGAATTAATCACAACTCTTGTGAATGTGAGGAATGCCAGGCCTCCACCGTGGTTCGGATTCCACGTTAAACTGTAGGTCCTCCATTTCATCTCACAATCACCCTACCATTGCACATTAGCGTAAGTGCGTATTGAACGGGTAGTAGGACGTGGTGCTAATAATAATAATAATAATAATAATAATAATAATAATAATAATAATAATAATAACAATAATAATGATATGCTACCCACAAAATAGAAATAAATCTGTTGAATCTATGAAAACTATCCAAGCGAGTAGTTTTTTTTTTGTTCTTGCTTTATCGTCTAGAAATATGGCGGGCAAAAATAGAACCAGCTAGAAAATACGTTTAGTTAAATGTAATCGTAGTTATTTATGACACTATACGTCATAAATATGATAGCGATGTACCGGACAAACGTCATACACAAACGCTTTGTGTAAAGCTTTAATTATTTTATGGACATCGCTACACGAGAATATACTGCCCTGGCGTTCTCGAGCCTCCCCTCTTCCCCTTGCAGGCTTCGTCGTCCCTCGGCCCGATGTAGCCCTAGTGTGTGTGTGTTTGTGTGTGTGTTTTCGCACCGCATCTGTTCTTCGACAAACTTTCATAATTAACGGTCCCGCTCATAATTTTGTTTCGGTTTCATTAGCGGGCAAAGCTAATCTCTAGAGACTATGTGAGAGGGAGAAAGAGAGAGAGAGTTTTCATGACTTCCACCAAAAGAGAAAGAGTGATGGAAAGAGACGGGAAGGGAAGGGGGGAATCTCGAGAGGTTGCACTAGTTTCTGTAACCGGCAAGGTAGGGGCTACTGACCACATTCGTTACAACATTCTAAAGAACATTTCTAATAAAAGA
Source organism: Timema bartmani (assembly GCA_902151455.1). NCBI lineage: Eukaryota > Metazoa > Arthropoda > Insecta > Phasmatodea > Timematidae > Timema > Timema bartmani. The sequence continues at coordinate 52,264 of CABFWB010000178.1, forward strand.
TACGACATAATCTTTTATACTTTAATTTTATAGTCTATTAAAATTTATGGCAAAATTTTCAAAAATTAGTTATCTGTATACCCCTTACTAAGTTTTCCAAAGAAAAACAAATAACCCCTCTTCAGTGGCAGAACGGTCTATGGTATCACACTTTGTTAAACTGGCCCGATGATGACGGGGATATCGGGGTTCGAATCCTGGTCAGTTGTACTGAGGGTGGTTTTCCCTAAATGGTTTCCCCAATCCCATTTCATGCAAATGTTGCTACGTTTTCTCAAATTCTTCCTTCCTCATCCCTACCTCATTAGATTAATTATATATGCGTATAATCTTAAGAGGTAGTAGGACGCGGTGATAAATAAATAAAAACAAATATTTTGATCAAATTTGCTTTAGTCATTTTCAGTAATTAAAAAATTTCAAAACTTAACCATCAGAAGGCTACCCTTAATTTTAGGCCTATGATCAAAATGTAAAAACATACTCGATGTATGGCCATATAAAATATAAATAGAGTTTGAATAAAATCTATCAAACCACTTGACTGTATGTAGCCCCAGGTATGGGCAGACATACAGACATTGGGATGGACAGAATTGTTCGGGAACAAATTAACGTCAATATATAAAATAACCTCGAGGCCGAACATTTTTTCGGTTACAATACTTTCTATATATGAGAAATAAACCCTACTAATAAATTCACAGCCCTACATTATATTTAAATTAATAAAATTTATGTAAAAACGGCTTCTCATTTTCAATATATAAAATGATCTGCACGCTGCCTAAATAGTTATGTAACCAACCATATTACTACTGAAAGACAAAAGCAATGGAGAGCGAATGGCATTAGATTAATTTAGCGATTAATTAAAATTCTGGAACCTAGAAATGAAATGACATAACTAACAACATAAACAGTACAACTCTAGAGCCGAGAACTAAAATGACATAACCGACACTGTAACTGTAAAATGCTAGAACCTAGAACTAAATCGACATAATCAACATGTAGAATTCTAGAAACGACCCATTACTAATGTGAATGTAAGTGTATGCTGGCCCGGATTTAAGGGGGGTGACAGGGGCTGACGGCCCCTGGACCCCCGCAAACTGTTGTAATAGTAAAAATATATTTTCTATTTTGGATCATTAGACAGCAGTCATAGTTGGATCTTAAAAGTACTTTTAAAACTTACCATATAAACTTTATTTATTTCTGACCAAATATTACATACTTACTAATGGTACGTGCAACAAACAAATTTACAGACTGTGATTTTCAAAACATACAACACCTAGATAGGAGTGATTCTAGTGGCTACAAATGGAACTATCAAAATGTACCTGTAATGTACTGTTATGACAATTTAACATTAAAGGGAAAATGATAATATCGAAACGTTGAAAAGAAAAATATTTATTTACTGTTGAGGCCTACTATTCTTTTTACAGCCCCGGGCCCTCCACGGATATAAATCTGACCCTGATTGTTTGTAGGCCTACACTAGATTATAATTTTATACAATGTTCATTCTTATGAATAATTTTATTCTTTCATTTTTACTTTGAAACTTTTCTTTCATATTTGAATTGATATATTGGCTATATTTTGTGGTTGTAATTTTGTTCCTTCTCTAAATTGTATTCTATATTTAATTCCAAGTTCATGACTATTAAATTTGATAAATAAAATTTGAAACTTCTCCCTATGGAATGGTTTTTAACGTTCCACCAACCAAAGCTATACATTCACATAAACTATAAAGGAGTTTTATGATTCTATTTTCTTCATATAACATCCAAAGTTTTAAAATCAATTTATCACTTCAGGGTGTGTTGCAAGTCTAATTTAATTTGCCTTTCTCTCTGAAAAGTAATTAAGTTTTCAGCACTTAAAATCTACATCAGTTTAAATGATCAGGATCTTCACAGAAAGTTAAGTTTTTACTTTTATTCTTTGAAGAAGGCATAATCGGCACAAACTTTTTTTTTTACGTGAGCAAAGTTTGTTCAGTAATTGAAACATTTGGAATAATTTTATTTATATGCGTACGAATGAAGTCGTACTAACATTTGATTTTCTTAAACCAAAAGTTTCAATCAAAATAAAAAAAGTAATCTCCTAAGAAACACAAACTGTAAACATAATTACAATATTTCAACTATATTTTTGAAAAATAATCATACACAAACATTGAAATAAAGCTGGTTCATGTTAAACACAATATATATTAATTAAATTTGTAAAAAAGACAGTAGGCCTATAAACTAAACATTTATTTCAAAATATTATTACATTATTTTTTAACACCGCGTGTTTCTAGTTCTGGCTATTCTCCTATATACTAGTTAAACTAATGTGTTAGGTATTGGGAAGACTTAATTTAGAATAAGTGCACCCGCATTTGCGTGGATTGAGAGTGTAAAACCATTTAGGAAAACTACCCTCAGTGCACCCGTTCGGAATCGAGGCCCGATCTTCCCGTCTTCGGCACTATAGTCTAACACGAGAGTAGCGCGTTAGAGCATGGGGCCATCGAAGTGGGTGACTTACTAATCATTTGACCAACGATCCATTTTTCACGCGCATGCCTGGAATCGAACCGGGAACCATTAGACCCAAAGGCTGAGTTAAGGTGTTGGCCACGTTCAACTATTGTATAACCTCGTTTTTTTTTCAGTATTCCTCCCTACCCTTACCTTTAGTTGGGGCAAGGTATAATTTATTCATACGTCAAGCTATGTGAACTGCAGCTCTCACTTTAAATATATATTATCAATACAGTGGAACTTAAATTATCCGGCCCTCATTGATACGGATTTATGGTTTATCCGGACTGAAATTTCTCATTAATTTTTTCTAACAACTTTTTACTAGACGAATAATTGATGTAGCCTATTATTTAAAAAAACTAATTTCAAATACATTAATTAATCACAACTATAGTTGCAGGGTGAGTACAGCAATGTACTGAACTAAAACTTTACTGTAATCAGTGTTACAAAACTGTACATTATGCTCTAACTTGGTCGAGGCGCTTGTAACATGTTTCAAGTGATTTATAATGTATTATTGTGATAATAAATAATGAGTTATAGCTATATATTATATAGTTTTAGTGTATTTTTACGGTGATTTCCGGATGACATCCAGTCACAGTTAGGCCGGATAAACGTGGTTCTACTGTACATGTATAATAATACTAATAGTAAAATGTTATCAATGTTGACCGTAAAAGAAATATATTTTTTTTAAACTGTCCTTTCTTTCTTTTTTCTCTAACTCCATCTTTCACAATAAACATGTTGGCCTGTATCCCTATACCCCCTCTAGTTCCCACTCCTTTCCTCTCTTACATCATTCTCTCACGCCTATTCAAAGTGCGAAGTTTGAAAATAAATAAAAAAATGTGAGCACTCAATCTACAAGGGAGAACTTAAAAAAATATTTTTACTACCACATTAACTTTGTATGAATTGCCACTACAGCCATTCCTCTTCCCCACCCCCCCCCCTCCCCCTATCCGAACCGCCAATACNGGGAATATCTGGGATTACCGAATTGAGATTGAATAGCAATGACGTTGTTAGAACCGCCTCGGTATTGATTTAATTTTTTTTTAATATTACCATAGAGAACGTGAAAGACAATTAGCATATTTGATTCTCGATTTGATGAACAATCACACGCCTTATGAAATCCTATGTTCGGTTTGTTTTAAACTATTTAATATTTTCTTATGCCAGTAGGCCTACTTTTGATTCACTGGTAGAATAATCAAAAGGCCTATCTGAGCGTTTTGACGCCTTTCAGATTTATATTAATCTCGCGTTATTTGATAAGGGATTTGTTATTTCAAAATATGTATCATGCTAAAATAGAGATGAAAGATTTAAACATATCCTTAGAGGATAAAAAACTTAATAGGTTGGTTTTTATTAGACGTCGACGTTCTGGGATCAAAATAAATTGTTAGAAGCATAGAGCTTAACGTAGGCGGCGCCTTTAACTAGGGGGTGTAGCGGTAAATTTAAGATTTTTTTGGTTCATTTCCTTTCTCTCTATTTTTCTCTTGTGCTGTACAATTTGAAGGGATAGTACATTTGATTTGTGTTTTAATTTAAATTTAATTTGTTTGAATGTAAATCGTTGCTAAGCAGGGGTATGCGTGTTTTCGACTGGTTAGAATTTTGGGTTTAGTACCAATAGTCATGTTTATAGTAAATATACCTTTTGGCTAAATAATTAACCACTTAATTATATTTAAGTATAGTTTGATAATCTTAACATGGTAGTTTGGACTCGTTCACACATACCTCACGACTTGTTACGTCATTATTCGTAAATCATGGTATGCTATTATTTACGAATAATGAAACACACATGGTATATATAACATCATTACCACAAAACAAATGGCATACGCTCAATTATTATTTACAAGATACATTGATACACCAAAATAATGCAACACATGACTAAATAAACTAACCACATATGATAGAATAACGGAACAAAGCATTTTAACTCGACATTCACAAATGATCGATCATTAAATACTAAGTCCACAACGCCTTATTTCGCTATTTACAAGTCACTTATGTCACTCTCGCACAGCACAGTTCCGACTCCAATTTTCCTTTTTTTCTGTCCACCCTCCAGATTCTGTCTCCTGTCTTACCTGTCTTGTACCAGCCCCTGTCACGTAGGCTACTCCGTAATACTCCAGGCTCTACTGGTCACCCGCCACCTACTGACATCTCTTGTACCGTTCTTGCACCAGCCCCTGTCACGTAGGCTACTCCGTAATACTCCAGGCTCTACTGGTCACCCGCCACCTACTGACATCTCTTGTCGTACCGCTCTTGTACCAGCCCCTGTCACGTAGGCTACTCCGTAATACTCCAGGTTCTACTGGTCACCCGCCACCTACTGACATCTCTTGTCGTACCGCTCTTGTACCAGGCCCTGCCACGCAGACTATTCCGTAATACTCCAGGCTCATACCTTACACACATCACCTACTGACTCTGCACCGATAAATACCAAACCACAGTGTCGTATTCTACCTGCATCGCTTGGGCTCAAGAAACTTCAAACTGACCTCCTATTGAGCTAGACGTTCAAAGCATTTCCATTAAAATGTTGAGAACTGATATATTCCTTTTTCTTGAAATATTCAGAGTTTATTTTCACGTCAAAGCTGGCTACCACCAGCTCATCAGCTGAACTTGGAATCAAGAAAGGAGGTAAATTTAATAATTCATGTTAAGGATTCCCCACACGATTAGGCATGCGTGGACAGACAGTTTACAACATAAAAGACTGAGTACATAGGAACTGTAGGTGCGGCCTGTGAATGTACTTGATATCATGATCATCTTTTTGAGTTTCGCGTGATCGAGTTGTCAGACTAGACTTGATAAGGTTTGTATTTATTTACAATTTATTACTTAAATACAAACATTTCCTACTTACCACACTTAAGTAGGCCACCTACTTACAATTACTTACATCGATAACATAGCAGTGTAGCGTTACGCCAGGGGTTACCAACCCCGCGCCCGTTGGCCCTTTTGTATGCAACCACCGAACTTTTCATACTGAGATTGAGTTGACTTTGAAAATAAAAAAAATAGACAAAAATGTATTGTCATATTTTCTAAACATGTCAAGAAATGTACGAGAGGAATGTTGAATAATTGGAATCGGAGATTTTGGAACTATAGAACAACTGATTCTTTAAGGCTTGCCATACAGGCAAAAATTTCTGGAAACATGAGACCACACACAATTTTCTTTTGAGGATTATATTTGCGATGAAGATTAAATCATATTTTGGATCATCTCCTCTGTGAATATCAGCATTCTTAGTAGGGAACATTGTGAAAACGAAATATAGATTTTAAAAAGATAATCAGTGAAATGAATTTCCAACTGATAATTAAAACTCACATATTAACATACTTTTTTCTGAATATTAACTCACCTGTAGCCTATTTAAAAAGTATATAGTTGGCGACCACTGCTAGGAGAAAGAGAGAGCTTAGCGAGAAGACATGGACGAATTATATCACTGCAAATGCGATCTGTTCTGTCCCGTACTAGGAAATGTTAATATGCTTCCCATTGTCAGGCTTTCCATAGCTAAGGAGATAGAGCTCAGGATTGGCTAACTTACAACCAACCTACAACCAACATACCCGCTTATCGGACTCGCAACCACGCAATCGCACTTGTAATTGCGCTTCTCTTAAATACAAAATAGACCGTCTACAATAAAAAGTCGCAAGACGTAATTTCAACCAATAGAAACAAACATCAAAGATGACTATAAAAGTCAAATTCATATTAATATTTTCAAATAAGAAATAAATATTTAAATAGTTAAATATATATTATTTTAATTGAAAATCCTGTATTCTTAACTATACATTTCCAAGAGCTGTTGTCACAGACCAAATAACTTCATATTATTTGATCTTAGTAGTCCATCCATATTTGTTTTTTTATTGGCTGAACGCAAGCCAATGCAACTACATAAACGCAAGAGATGGACAATGTTCATCTCCTCCCGACAAGCGGTTCCGACAATTCCGACATACGATTGTATTTGCTTAAGATTTTGTACAGACAAAAGTACGTTATTGCGTAGTTGCGTAGTTGCGAGTCCGACAAGCGGGTGCGTTTTGTTGTGGACGGGCCATAAACAGTAGTGTAGTGTTCCATAGCACCACGTCTTACTTTACTGCTTGTTCAGGTTATACCCATATAATATGTTTAATCTATCGAGGAGAAGGGGGTTGAGGAAGGAAGAATTTTAGAGGTAATCTAACCGCATTTGCATGGAAGGATAGTGGGAAAACATTTAGGAAAAACACCCTCAATAGACCCGACCAGGATTCAAACTCCGATCTCCCCGTCATAAGCAAGCCAGTCTAACACGAGAGTTGATGCCATAGACCATTCGGCCACTGAGTCAGGTAACGTTATGTTAATAACGTGCGTCAAACAAAGCGAGATTTTACGTCTCCTCATAATAGGGATTTTTATAATACTGTACATTATCTAAAAGTCTAACCCCTTTAAAACGTAAGCGGGAACATCACGCTCAAATTTCTCTCTTTTCTTTATGTTTTGAAACATCTTGAAGGAACGAGCAGAGAGAGAGAGAGAAGTCTTTTCATTTCAAAAGCGCTACTTAGTTGAAGTCTGGATGCAAAGAAATAAAACTTCCCTCTCTCTCCCTCCCATTTCTCACTATATCCTTTTCTCCTCATCCCTTTCTGTAAAAAAAAATTCATTGACACTCCTCAAAGCTTCATCCTCGGTCTCCATTCCTTCTCCTCTTCTTCTTCTTCTTTCTCAATTGTATTGAGCTTCTTAACGTTAGCTGCGAGCTCCATGCGGGTTACAGAAACTTTAACTTAAACTGTTTAACTTCGTACTTTGTCGGTAAGAAGGAGAGAGGGATACGAACGCAGAGAGAAATAGAGAGAGAGAGATGACTAGAAGATGGGTTGAAGATTAGAAGACGGTGCGTGGACCTCAAAAGTAGTTGGGAGTTTATCTTGCAACATTCACAGCTCTTACGTATATAAACATGTAGGTTCTTGTTCAGTGGCAACTTTTTATTTGTGGGAGGGGGGAGGGTAGGCAGAATGTAGTCGAGAGCACGAACTACTTTGTGGGGGTTTGTAACAGAAGGGATAATCTTGTCTCCCCCTTCTTTCCCCCCAACTCTGGCCACTGTGGAAACTCTTGCGAAACATTTATTTGGATACTTTGTTCGGATATACAGGTCCAGGGAACGTGGCGTGGACATAGATTATCTTTACTTCTCGATGAAAGGAGCCGCCTCGGTAAGCGAGAAATTGCCACGCAGACATTCAGCTAAGCATACTATTTAATTATACGATGCGTTATTTCAAAATATGGTGCACGCCAAAATAAAGTTGAAAAATTCCAACAGGAATATTTTCCTTTTAACAACTCTATAGTTTGAGTTTTTTAATAGAAAAAAATGTGTGGAAATGCTACACTAACTCATTTTCAACGAATTGTTAATAATATATGTGGAGATAGGAGACTAAGCTTTATGAAAAATGGCTTTAGACTTGGCCTTCCTCTAACAAATAGAGTAATTTTTTATAGACTCGCAACAGAAAATGTTAAGATATTTGAGAACTAGCAGCGAGCTTTCCTCTTTACCTTGAAGTTTCATAGTTTTCTTTCCCCTTTTTTTTTATTTTATTGACATGGCAAAGTGTGGTTGTGAGTGAAGGTCGAAAGGAAGTAGAAGCTTGGACAGAAAACAGAAGTATATCCAGAATACAACACACTATTGTATTTGAAGCCGTGTGGCCTGACAGCGATTGATACTTAATTGCTGACCGAGTCGTTTGCCTTAAGGTACATGATTTTGCTGTTTTTATAGCAAAAAAAGTCTTTGTTAGCAAAACATTGGATCAATCGATACGTTTAGTTTAATTTTCTACACGCGGTGATAACAACAGTTCTCGGATATGTCATGAGCATCGCTGAATTCGAACAGGATTATTTTTTATCAACATCTCATTAAATACCGCCATGCCCGTGACTGATATTAGTCAAGAACTGTTCAGATAAATTTCTGCATAAAATTAAATTAAACGTATCTTCTGGAATACAGTTCTAATCATGTTGACCAATATTGTTCATTACTATAAAAACTATAATCATACATACTTTAAGAGGACAAACTTAGAATCCTACCTTTTTTTTTTAGAAAGTGCTCGTAAAAGAGGGTGGAGATTATCTACTTTCTTTTCATCTCTTTCTTCCGAGGAGAGGTCGTGGTCGTTACTTCCTAGTAGAAAAATAACAGCGTTGATAACCTACATAAAACTCAATAAAATAATGGCGCATTATCATAAATTCCCTGTTGTGACCCTATCAAAAACATGACTTTGTTTGATGAAGGAACGCTAGATCTTAGTTTTTTAGCGTTTAACTTTATTTTCAAAATTACAAACGTTTGCGTAAAGCATCATTTAACTTTTAAAAAAAAACTTTATTTCTAAAATTTAAATATTTTAATTGGTCAGAAACCTGTTAGTAATAGTCTCCTAGATTTTGGTGAAAACCATATTAAAAATATCAAACCATTTCTTAAATAATGGGTGACCTGGTGTTCTAGGGGTAAGGTGTCGGACCTCTGTGCTGGGGGTCAGGGGTTCAATCCTCGGTCCCGGCACAGATTTATCCGATTGTCAAACCCTTCTCCCACTTCTGACAAGTCGTGTATTAATCATAACTTGTGAGTGTGTGGAATGCCAGGCCTCCACCGTGGTTCGGATCCCACGCTAAACTGTAGGTCCTCCATTTCATCTCACAATCACCGTACTATGACACATTAGCGTACGTGCGTACAACCAAAAGGGTAGTAAGACGCGGTGCTAATAATAATAATAATAATAATAATAATAATAATAATAATAATAATAATAATAATAAATAATAATAATAATATTTAAATAATGCGGTATTTCTAATCGTCTGCAAAGCATCTCATTGCTCAACAATACACCCCTCTTAAATCCATCCCACCTTGAGAGCTCATTTATACAATTTTAACTATACAAAACAATCCATGTAAACAAAATTAAGGCTAACAAGTTTCATAAATCACAATATATTCGTTAAGTGAAAAATCTTGACAAATCACATGGTTAGTGTTTGTGATTTGAGGAAAAACAATATTCTCAACACGATTGAACGTAAACTCCATTCACGGTAGGAATTACTCTCTGAAAGGTCTTTTTTCCTACCAATATCATACTATATAATAGATTTCTGGTAAGGAAAGAGGCCTTTCAGAAAACAACTCCTACGCTGAACAGACTTTATATATTCAATGTCTAGTATTAAAAGGAAGTGTTTGTCTGTGTGTGTTTGTGTGCGATGCTCAGCCAAATCTACGGTCCGCAGAGAGCTGCAATTTTTAACATAGGGGGACGGAAGGGGTTCCGAATGTACCTCGAAGCCGGATTTTTAAATTCGTAATTATCTTTTTAATTATGCTATTTTTAACAAATTTTTGAAGGGTTCACGGGCAATGCCGTGCGGGATTGCTAGTGAATAGGCCTTATGATTGTTCCACTACAGGAACTAACGTAAGTATTATTGCTATATGAGGTTCTCGGTTCAAAGAACGCGAGGATTTTATGTTCTATGCGCATTCTGTAGACTGTGGTGCCTCATGTGTTCTTCTCTCATTCTTGCTAGCGAGCTAGTGCCTAGTTCTCGTGTATAGACCGTGGTGCTTGTTGTGTTCTACCCCCATCCTTGCTAGAAAGCTAGTGCCTAAACCGTGATAGTAAATGGGTCGGTTTGTTCGCCCGCTTAGTAACTTGACAAGCCGCCTGGATGCGCCAGCATACATCTCGCTCCTGTAATCCCGCACCGTTATAAATGACAGTGTAGAAGGAAGTGAGTTAATGATCCAACACCAAGTTCCTTTTGCAAGGCAGCCTTATTGATGGCTTCCTTGCTTTCTTCCCAGCCACCCCTATTCTCACACCCCCTCGATCTACCACATTCTAAAAAAAAAAACTAACCCAGAAACCGCAACAAGAAATTATCCTTCTTACGGGAATGTACTGCCGAATTACTTGGAAAGCGTCTTTGCCTCGATTAACAGATTAAAATTATACTGCATAAAATTCTTCACCTTTTAAAATATGGACCAAAACTTTTTGGTTAGCGGTAAGTACCCGCTCCCCCCTTCTTCTCCAGCTTTTATTCTGTGTTTTATGTCACAAGGAAAGTTTCAGTAAAAAAAAAAGTTTCGAAAGTTGAGTAAAGTAAGGAAGGTTGCGCAGTAAAAATTGTTGAAAAGATTCTTTGAACAAAATATTGCCAGTTGCCTTTGTAAATGGAGCGTGTGATTTTTAATAAAGGGATTCTATCCACTCAACTATTCCTGGTAAAAAGAGGTTTCCTTTAGCGTTAGGACATCTTTGTGCAAGATGGTTGAGTTGTTTTGTATTAAGTTTCAAAATATATTTTACAAGATCGTCACACACTCAGGAAACTGCGTTAACCGGGATAATACAGGGACTTTTTTGTTCGTAAAAAACAAGGGAAATATAGTAAATCTCACCAATAAAAATCTAAAAATATTGTAGATTTACTTGCTAGTATGAGAATTAACTGCAAGATTTAAATAGCGGGCCGATTCATAAAATGTGAATTGAAGAACTAAAGACGCTGATTCTCTCCACATCCACTAACAGAATATGGATGAATAAGTTATAATTTTGAGGAAAGGTACCCGAATTCGCGTGTAGGGAGAGCGATTTTTTTTTAAGTTGACAAAACTTACTACATCCGTCTGGAATTCAACCCCAAGCTCCATGTCGCCGGTAAGCGTGACCGATGCACGTTTTCCAAGCATAAACTATGAGATCTCCAATGGCGAGCTGAATCTGGCCGCGTCCTAAATTTCCTGATAAAAGGTCAACGTTGAAAAACTTGAGCTCTATGCGAGACCCAGCAATTCTTCTCTGGTTTGCAAGTCATATCTTATTTCTAACAAGAGCATGGACAGAGGTAAAACCGACTCTTTATTCTGTACAGTACTCGTATGCATAGGAAGAACCTTATCTGACAGCAATGAAAAGTTAATAGCTCTACTTTTACGTATTCATACGTCAATTCATTTGATCCGTAGCTATTAATTTTGACAGATATTATAAATACATATAAAATAATATAAGTAATATAGTAAAATGATATTAGTGTTAGCCGCAAAAAATATGTTTGTATTTTCTGGAAGGCTGTTCATATGAAAACTGGACTGTAGCAAGTCATTTCTGTGAGCGTTTTCTGGTTCGGAACAATTCTCTCCCCTCTTCAACAACCCCCTGTGATGGTCAATTTCAACGATACCTTACCTCACCCCCTGGCTACTGTGCACTTGTATGGGGTGAAAACCTCAACCCTTTTTTTACCCCTCGGCCTGTAGTCCTTTTCAATTACCACTTTGCACCAATGTTGCTGACTCTTTTTATCTCTATCTCTTTCTCTGCAAACTATTTGTTAGCATTTACTTCTCCCTCCCCCCCCCACCCCCCACCACTCTCTCTATCTCAAGTGTGGGACCACGCATCTAAATGGAATATTTCTATAACCTGCTGCAAATGTGTTTCAACTCCAACACATTCCTGGTTATTTTCAGTCACTGTTGGAGCAAACTGGCTTATAAAAAGTAACGCCGACTTTATTTGACTCCGGGTTTTATTTCGATCATCTAGTTATAATATCCAACATTAGTTCAGATTAACTTATTTTTTCATGAGGATATAAATAGATGATTACTTATTTTTTAAAAAACTTTCCGAGCATTTGTTTTTTTGTGTTTTATTAAACAATAGAATGGGCTTTGATGATAGTGGAGCATCATTTGTAATACTTTTTACTTGTTTAAAGAATGAACTATAAATCCTTTTAATGTTGAGAGTATAGGCTTATGAGTTTTATTTATTTGAGTTATTTAACTTGCAGTTTCTGAATCGACTGATTATATAGCACATGAATTATATATAAACTAACTTAACTCTAGAACAGACACAACATCCAGCCCACCTGCCGTTAATTCATTACTGTTAAAGAGGGAACCCACATTTCACCAATGATAAATTTTTCGACCATGCCAGGAATCGAACCCGGGACCCTTAGCTCAGTAGACAAATACACTACCGACTGAGCTAAGGTGTCGGACTATACACTATATACTGTAAACTATCTATAATTTAAAACCCTCCATAGATATACATTTTAAACCAAATCGTTAAAGCCAATTTCGATAAATTTTGAATTTTCAAAAATCGGCTAATTTTAGGGCTGGTGCCATAGTCTAGTCCAGGGGTCCCCAACCCCATACTCGCGGGCGCCATGGCACCCACTGAGCCTTTCGCGTCTGCCCACCACTTTTTGACCACAGCTGAAAAGTTCTTGACTAATAGTTTTAATCTGTCACTTTTCCGACAAAAATCAAGTTTGTGCTTTTCTCCAGGTATGCTGTTCTCAAGAAGTTGGTGATTGAAAGCCCCCCTCTTTCCAATCCCTCCCTCTCGTTCCTCTTTCTTTGCCGGCTCATTTTCAAAGTGTACTTTATTACTCGGAACTATCATTACACTCATTAGTACCATTCTAATACTTCCTATTTCCTTTGTAAATATCTTGACATGGCTCTACCCAGATTTGTTGCTTGAATAAACACAGAATAAATATAGATTTTAAAAATGTACCCAAGCACCAAAATGGTGGTGAGTAGTTAAATAGTTCCTTGTGTCTTTATTTTGGTCTTGTTAAAACTGTAAATAGAGCAGTATTTTTTAAATCTATTTTTTGTCAACTTGGAGGGGGTCGAACCCCTCCTCCCTCCAATGGCTAAGGCCTTGAGTATTACCCACAACCACATGTAACGTCACAACTGTTGTAAACTTAACATGGCAGTTGACCGGACGTGTTTATAGCGTTGAGGCTGACATTTGAACCTGCCGGGAGTTAGTAAATTTGCCTTGAAAAAGTAATTGGTGCCCGCCGCGTTACCGTTAGTTTTGAATGTGCTCTAAGGTACATAAAGGTTGGGGACCTCTGGACTCTAGTCAGTGGAAGTAAGACTGATATCAGTGTAAGAAGTGTACTTCATACAACTTCATCTTTAATATGCAATGGCGGCTCTAATCTTGGACTGGGGGGTCTGAACCCCCTCCCCCAAATATAACACGATTTTTTTAAAAATTACAATGAGTTCATTATTACTTTAGATGGTTTATATAATAGCATTATGCTAAGAGAAAGTACGAAGTTATCATTGTTTAATAGGGGCATGCTATGTGATTCGACAATGACGAATAAAAGGCTACTGTCAATAGAAGGGAAGCTAACCAAATGACTGGTCCAGGATCCGACGGAAGTTGTAGGAAAATTTGCTAATATTGTAAATCATAGAATTAGTTTTTAAATAAATTAGCATTTAACTGCTATTTAAAAAACTATATTCTGTCCTTATTTTTATTCAAAATAATTATCACATAGTAGTCATTTTATAAAGTCATTTTTGCAATCATTTCCCTATCCTGACTGCTTCTGTCATTTAAATTCGCCTCCTATTTAATTTTCGCAAATGCCATACATAACAGAAGAACATGTCTACTGTTGTAAGTGCATGTGCTCATGCATGCAGGATATAGTATCATTGTAAAATATCGACAGATTGCTATCATTATTTAAACCAAAGTGTGTATAATGAATGTTTATGTATTTTACGTCTGGGACGTGTATTTTTTATTTATATGTTTCATATGCATTTTAATTAATTATTACCGGTACATACA
>CABFWB010000178.1:66706-86058 GCA_902151455.1 Timema bartmani
TCCCCTTCCTCCCCAAAGTTTTTTTTTTTTTTTGTCTATAACTGCCACTGTTTGTATGATATATTATAAAGAAACAATTTCACTGTTACACTTTTTTTTCCCGTGAGTTTTATATCACCGATTTAAAATGAACTAAATCTTAAGAAGAGCGAGAGAAGAAAAGAAGGTTAGGAAAGCTGTGATGGGGTGGGAAGGAGGTACATTTTAATTTCCTGCTCAGCTGTGTTCGCGAGTGCTCCAATATGGAAATGTTGCAATTACTCTCGTGCTGTGGAAAGTCTAGCGATGGAGGTACTCGCGGTTGAAATATTCACTTCCTTATCTCCCACTTCATTGCCTCCCACCTCCACCCCCCTCCCTTCCTCCCTCCCATCTTCAGGTTCCTGCAGCGAGGTGGGTTATTGATCCGAGGAGGGATAAAATACGTTTTCAAGGAAGTATGATAGCAACCCTCTCTTAGAACATAACATTCAGCATATCTGGCCTCGTCGAGAAATGGATTAATGACGTCGTCTGTTTTGGTGTATTCGAAGCTATTTTTCGAAGCGGGTTTCATCTTAATTTGACGCACTAGCTACTAGAATAGTCGAGCAGAAATTCATAAACGCCAGAAACCCAGTGGGTTTGTAACTTCCCTGGGTGGAGCTGTCCATCATTAGGAGAACAAACAAGGGAGGAGGAAAAACATGACAATCCAATGTGTGTCGTGACCCCCCTATTGAATGACATTCTATTCGAAAATATCCATTCTACGCTCTTACACCGGTTGTCTTTCGTTTCCTGGGTACTTAACTCTTAATTACTAGCAGAAATATGTAGTCTTTTTAAAGTGGAAAATGTCAACTCTTAAACTATGTTTACAATTTTATATAATATGTTTAGGGTCATAGAAAATAGTTTTATGTTCATTCAAGTAAACATAAAACTCGATTATTACTACCCGTTATTATTACCCGTTCGGGCTATACGCACTTACGCTAATGTAAAATGGTAGGATGATTGTGAAATTAAATGGAGGAGCTACAGTTTAACGTGGAATCCGAACCACGGCGGAGGCCTGGCATTCCTCACATTCACAAGTTGTGATTAATACACGTCTTGTCAGAGGTGAAGGAAGGGTTTGGCAATAAGATAAATCTGTGCCGGGACCAAGGATTGAACTCCGGACCCCCAGCTTAGAAGTCCGACACATTACCCCTAGACCACCAGGCCATCCTCGTATAGTGTTAAATGTTTTGACTTTAATTACAAAAAATATATATATATTTTCCTATTCTAGAGAGACATTTTCTTTTCACCGACTTTTCTAACCCACACCCCGGCAGGAAGACCCCTACTTGTTATTTTCGTGAATACATTAAATAGCCTGAGTTCTAAACGATTTAATGAAACACAAACTTTAAAATAAAAAATAAATAAAAATACGACAATGGGATACTATTTTTATAATTACCTAAGAATTAATGGTATTTGTTTCAACGTTATATTTTTTAAGCCCATCGAATAAAACTTAAATAAAATAACATGGGAAATTATATATTGAATTGCCGTGACGTCACAGTTAGGCAACAGCGTTAAGGTGGGATGAAAAGGAAACTTGAGTCAGAATCCTTATTTTCATAATGTTTATGATTTTTTTTTTTTTGTAAATGTAAATGTGAATAAAATATGCTTTAATTATATACATATAACAATCACAAAATTTCTTGAATATGTCATGGACTCATGAGCATCGTGACAAATAGTCTATTCAAAAACTCTTGATATTACCATGTGCAGAAATTAAAATAAATTTATATACTGAAGCAATATTTTAACATAAAAGGTTTGTTGTTACAAAAAGTTTAAAAATACTGACTTTAACTTTCATTTTCAACCAACATTAAGGTCATTCGCAAATAAAAAAATATTCCTCAGTTTTAACAAGTGTAAGCCTCTATTTTATGATTTTGATGTACCATTGTTAGGGTAAAGTAATTGTTTTCTGATGAAATTTAGTATGATGAGACAATCATGTGGAGGTGTACAAAATGAAATATTTATAATATGTTAAAGAAAAATAATATTTAATGTATAAGCAATTTAAAAAGTGACAAAATTAAATCAATTTTAATTATATGTAAATACTGTTCTTCTTATACCCCCATGATTCGATTTTATTTCATTTTGTAGTACACAATATCGTTAGTTGGAATTAATCTGTTCTCTCTAACCTAACTCTACTCGTTAATAATGTTTTTAATAAATGCGAAATGTCGCGTATCAAAGTAAATGGCTAGAAAAATATATCTTGATTTCAAGATTCCAGTGTGAGTATCTCTTCAAGTATCGATATTTCTGTAAAACTCATGTACTTCGTGGAACTGTATTTTTATTGATTTCGAGTTATATGAATCCTGCTAAAACTATGTTTTTATACCCGTCCAAATTATTTATCAAAAATGTTTTTTCCACTCGCTTTCCGCGCAAGCGTGGGTACATTTACTCTGAATTCTACCTTCCTCATCCTTACATAATCACCATATGAGTGGAAAGACGCTTCGGTAGTTACATGGTTTAAGGTGTCACTCTCGCAACTTGGTAGATTTCTGATATCGGGGTTCTTATACCGGTCGGGTGTACTAAGGGTGGTTTTCACTAAAGGTTTTTCTCCCTCCACGTAAATGCGGGTACGTTTCCTCTAAATTCAAACTTCCTCATCCCTAACATTGTTCGTTCAAAATAGAATCCAATTTTCACTTAAATAACCTTATCTGATAGCTACAAAAGCTACTAGATCTACTTTCACGTATTCCTATGTCAAAACATGTCATCTTCAGCTATTATATATATATAATCAATACATATATAATAATAATAATAATAATAATAATAATAATACTCTAGTAAAATGTTATCAATGCTGACAGCGAAAATAATGTGTTTGTATTCTACAAAAGGTCCTTTGTATGAAATTGGATTGTATTTATAGCGTGTGGTTAGTAAATCCAGAGCCAGAATGAATGTGGGTAGCAACCAGTTTTGTCTGAATGACTCAAGGGGTTGAGATGAACGAACATCTGTCTCGTAAACTATTGAGGGGTGTTGAGGAAACTAGTCTTCACTGGCCTCAACCAGATTCCGTCAGATTAGTAGCGAGTCTCCCAATTACATTGGTGGGGTCAATATTCGTGCTATACTCGTGTTTATTGGTGATCTCGGGTTGATTTCCTGCTGGTTACAACGTAAACACGGGGTTTCGAGGAGTTGTAAACTGTGAGTTGCTTACCATACCCTGATTTTGGTTGGAAGAAGAGTGTAGAAAATACAAATATATTTTGGTGCCAACATTGATAACATTCTACTAGATTATTATTGTTATTCTACAGGTATTAATGACACCTATCAAAAGTGACATCTGAAGATCACTTAACTTGACGTATGAGTGTATTAAAATAGTGTTTGTAATCACCAGATGCTGTTCTTCCTGCCAAAATAAGCCTTTAACTATACGTATCTTGAAGGTAACATTCCTCATTTCTGTTTTCAAGTTATAACTATCGTGTTTTTATTGAGGGCTGCCATGCTCCTGAAAACACAGAAAAACACAGGAAAATTATTGTGCCTATAAAAAACAGGAAATCTCACCAAACAATACTAAAGCAATACTGAACATTTAACTGCAAATTTTAAATAGTCTTTCTTCCCTTTTATTTTTAATATCACCGCGTCTCAATGCCGGTTTGTGCTAGACGCATACGAACTAGTTTTATAGGGAGTGTACATACATTTGCACGGAGGAAAAGTGAGAACCATTTAGGAAAAACCAATCTGAATACACCTTACCGGGATTCGGACCCCAATCTTCCCGTAATCAGCAGGCAAGTCTATTGCAAGGGTGATGCCTTGGACCATCTGACCATTGAATCGGGTTAAAACTAATGTTAATTTCAATCCAATTTATATTTCATGGGAACATTTTGAGAGGGGAAGTTTAAATTTTATCTCTGTTAACGACGCTGCCTACTTTGTGATTTCGAAGTTATTTTGCGAAGCGGGTTGCATCATAACGTGACACACTACCACTCTAAGAACTATAACACGTATACGCCAATGTATTAAAGTAAGGAAGGTTGCGCAGTAAAAATGGTTGAAAAGATTCTTTGAACAAATTATTGCCAGTTACCTTTGTAAATGGAGCGTGTGATTTTTAATAAAGGAACTTCATCCACTCAACTATTCCTGGTAAAAAGAGGTTTCCCTTAATGTTAGGACAAAACTTTGCGTAAATCAAAATCTCTTGTGCTAACAAAGTTGACTATTACAAACAATACGCTCAATTAATTATCAACTTTATTGCCTCTTACTTGTTCAGTGCAACGCAAACAGAACCATAAAACACTAGATAATTTTATAACACATCCTTCTATTGGAATAAAATATTTCTAACTATTCATTATGTATCATGAGCCCTAACTGCTATCGTACAAAAGTATTGATGTTTTGTCGCTATGGTAGGTTTGCATATAATAATAATAATAATAATAATAATAATAATAATAATAATAATAATAATAATAATAATAATAATAATAATAATAATAATAATAATAATAATAATAATAATAATATATTTGATCATTCAAATTTATTTTAGGCAACGAATATTTTTCATAAGGGTAGCAAGGAATAGATTCTAATTTGTAAGGAGGACTATCGATCAGCAAGGAAGAGCACAGTACTGATTCCAAAAGTGGACCCTTAAAGGGAATCGTGCTCGCTATAAATTGGTCATGGGCCGAATTAAGTTCCAATTAAGTAACAATTATAAAATGACCCCGTCCAAGAAACCCTTCCCCTCATAGATAGGACACTGAAATATATCTTATTTGGCTATCAATAACTCACCTCTTACCAGGGTTAAGACCTATGTTACTCGTCCACTCAAAAACTGCCATGCGATTTTTTTTAAAAGTTTTTGAGTCCTTTTAACACACTAGATACCACCACAAAGACAAGTAAACCTAGGAGAGTTGCACCATGAAGGAAAGCTTTAACTGGCATAAATAATAATTTTGAATCTGGGAATTTTTTTTTGGGGGGGGGGAGGAAATAAGAGAATAAAATAATAACGATTTTTCTGGCGAGATATGTTGTTGGAACTGGTTTTATTTGGTAATTAGCAGGGAGTATTCCACCCCTTGACCCTCCCTTGGGGTCAGACAACAATGTGAGAGACGACACACATTGTTGGTCATGTGTGATGGATGCTTGTGTGTTTAGGGCGTACATTGTTGCAAACACTCCCCCCCAACCCCGGCTGGTAAATGTGATTGAAAACGCGAGCATACCCCGGACGTCAACAACTAACCCGCCTTCCCCCTTTCACCCCTCCGTATTCCTGAGCTCTTGTCAGTAATGAGCCCCCTTTACAGGCTCCCATGTTTGGTATGCACCATATCATACCCTCCGCCCTTCCCCGCTGCACGAACTTTGGGTCTGTGGAGGATCGCGTGTGTTTGGCGGGAACCCTCCAGTCGGAATAATTCCCTGAAATGGTTCGTTTTACGGATGATTTAAAACACTTTGTGACATTGTAACTGTAGTCACTAGCACATTTAGTTGCACCAACACATTTTGTGACATTCATTGAAACTGTGATCTATAGTACAGTTGTCTTACTAACACACTTTGTGACATTGTAATTGTGATCTATAGTTCAGTTGTCTTACTAACACACTTTGTGTCGCTGTAACTGTCGTCACGATCACAGTGTCTTACTAACACACTTTGTGACATTGCAACTGTGATCTATAGTACAGTTAGTCCTACGAACACCTTTTGGGACGTAGCTATCGTCACTAGCACAGTTAATCCTATTAATACACTTTGTGACGTGGTAACAGCCATATTTAGCACAGCTATTCCTACTAACACACTTTCTGATGTTGTAACCACCCTCACTGGCACAGTTATTCTTACACAATTTGTGACGTTGTAACTTCAATCTCTAATACAGTTAGTCCTACTAACACCCTTTGTGACGTTGTAACTGTTACTATTGGCACAATTAGTCCTACTAACACACTTTGTTAGATTGTAAATACCATCTCTAACACAGCTAACTCTTCTCTCTGTCTTTATTTTTCTTAGTATATCTACGGGTAAAATGATGTATATTATAATATAATATGTCAACTTCAATTTTGCTCCACTTCAAAAAACCAACATGTGAGAAACCGTGATCTATAGCGCACTGTACACTCCGGCTGCCACGTTCTGCCGCTAATGCCCACTCCACGCGGGTTGCCTACTTGTCACCCTGACTGCGCTGTGACAGACACGAAGCCTACCCTCCATGGCGCCATCATCAGTTGCAATTCAATTCAACTTCGTGTCAATACATATTAAGCTGGCTAACTACGTCACACCGGCGAGGATGACGTTTGTAAATTGGAAGGTAGGGGAGAAGAGGGTCGCGAGCAATTTGATTACTCCACATGTCCACCACTAACGGCGTCTAACATTAATATTATGTAAATTTTATGATTGGGTTATGCTAAATATATATGATTAACCTTAAATTTTTTTATGTTTACGAAAAACAAAAACTAAAAATAAATAAATATGACAACCGAGTTGTCAATTGGGTAAATTAATTACGTTGATTGTATAATTTGACCCCGCAATTGTTCTATTACAGTAACTTTATTACTGTTATTGCCATTTTAGCAGCGCGTCTTACTACCCGTTTGGGTTATACGCATATGTACTAATTACGCTAATGAGCTAGGAATGTGGAAGGTTGAATCTAGGGGTAGTGCACTCGTATCTGCGTGGAGAGAGGGTGGAAAACAATTTAGAAAAAAACTCTATACACCTCACATGGGATTTGAAATCCAATCTTCCCGTCATCGGCAGTTCAATCTATTGCGATAGTGTGGCGCCTTTTAAACCATGAAGATGGTATTATTATTATTTATTACTACATAGGGTTGTTAAGGGAGTTTACCTAATCGCAAAATATATTCGGGAGTTTTAAAATTATAGCTAATTTGATTGTAGGCTTTTAAATAGTCGGAGCCAGTTTTTTTTTTTTTTTTAACCTATCAATGTTCACGTTGGCTAAACGCCAGACCCGTCTAGTCTGGTTCGCCAACTACGAGAAGGCCAGGGATAGAATCACGGTGAGTTCTACTAAACTGTTTTATCAATCTTCCTCCACACAAATGCGGGCATATTTCCTCTACATTATAGCTACCTCATTTCTATACCATCAGCGTAATATGACATGGTGGAGTAAATAAAATGTATAAAGAAATTTATATTTTTAGCCCTCGGTTTAGCTTAGCATATTTTAAGTAAATATGCAGTCCAGTTTTCATTAGAAGGGTTCTCTAACAGTAATTATAAACGTCACAAGATCTAGGCCTACTTCCATGTATTCATACATCAAGTTATGTGACCTGAAGCTGTCAATTGTGATCAATATTATCAACAATAATATTGTAAAATGTTACCATCGCTGACCGCAAACAGCTATCTTTGTATTTTCCAAAATGTCCTTACTGTGAAAACTGGACTCTATACGCGTTTTGCATGAAGGGATATTAATCGAAGCTGCCAATATCAATTAGAAAGTTATTGAATTTATTCCACGATAATTTCTTAAAGCCAGTTTACCAAATGAACACTAATTTACCGAACAATGCAGATGATGCTCTCTCGCCCAATTTCAGTGATTGGAAGTTCTAAATTATGTGTAGTTTAGCTCCAGTCGCAATTAGCATCAGCTTAACGTTGGAAGCATTAGCGTATCGATTTGTGTGTTACAATTCTATCCAAACAACACTCAAGTTGAATCAGGGCTCCCACGCATCTGGAAAACCAGGAAAAAAAACCCAGGAAATTTAGTGTGTCTGAAAAACAACAACTGGGAAATACACAGGGAACTTAGAAAAATCTAGTAAATATACTCGAATATATTTGTTAATTTAGATTATTTTTTAACTGAAAGCTTAAAATAGTAGTTCTTTGAATGGACAAAAAAGTGAACTGAAGAATTAAACACGCTAATTCAAACATGTCTCATTACCCCTTAAACAGGGTGTTGTGGAGCTATAGAAGAGTAATTCGCAATCAATCGTAGAGTATCCTGTTTAAAACATAAGTTAAAAGACTTCACACTTAGTTTTATGAAAAAATGAAATGTTAATAGTCATATCTTTAATGTAAGCTGCCTGGAAAAATTGGGATTCCTTCCAGGAAAGCTGGAAAACACAGGGAATTTGTCGGTAAGAAAATAGTGGCAACCCTGCGAATGTTTTACTGCAAGTTAATGTTTACATAAATAATAATTATAAATTTTAAAATACTTGTTAGAAATATCATTTTATATTATTTCACTGGGGGGAAAAAATGTGGGAACCATACATTTATATTTGAAATGTCATCGACACGCCACTGACTTGCTTCGATGGGCACTTGAATTAAGGCATCAGTCTCGTCTTGTATGGTTAGCTGCCAGCTGTTGACAGGGAGGAGGGGGATTGAATCCCGGCCAGATTTGTCTAATGTTTTCCTTTTTAATTGCTTCTTCCTGTCTTCTTTCCTTACTTCAAAACATTGTAATTAACATTTAATGTACATAATTATCTTAAAGTGGGAGTGTAGGGAACCCGAGTTAAGGTTGTTTTTTTTACAATTTTTATAGCAAAATATTATTTGAACAAAATAAATAAAACATAGCTCCAGTACATACATAGAGTTTAATTTTTTTTTTTCACATGGTGATATCAACAGTTGTTGAATGTATTTTTAAATTAACTTTTTAAATAAAGAAAATAAGCTGTCATTAAATTCCGGGGCAACCCTTGACAGATATTCAAGAATTGTTGAGGTCACCATGTATAGAAAATTAAGCTCCATGTTTATAGTGGAAGGTTATTTGATTTATTTTGACCAAAACCAATGTTTTGCTATAAAAACTGCAAACACATTGGCCTTATCCCGCTTCCTCTTCCACCCGACCCTAACCCTAACTCTTGCTATGTTGTTTCGTAATGTTTCACCAAACAAAGTACATTTCGTCTGCCCTTAAAGGTAGCAAGTTTAACTTATATGGTTCTACTATGGTGTAGCAGGTAGCTTATAATATTGAGCCATATTGTAATCAGTCAAGGTAAGATCGCTATCTTGAATAGTTCCACTATGTTCTAGCTTATAAGATAGGGTCATGGCGTAATCAGTCAAGGTAAGACTGCTACCTTTATTAGTTCCACTATGGTATATATTATAAGATAGGATCATAGTGTAATCAGTCAAGGTAAGAGAGACATTTCAGAGTAGACGAAGTGTAAATGAGGCAAATTGGGGTCAAGTGAAGTTTTTTATGCTTAGTCTTCACATAAAAAAATAATTCTGACTTCGACAATTACGAGTTTCCGATTAAAAAAAACAGCTAGACAGTTAACAATTAACAGTTAAAATATGTAATTTTTTTTCAACTTTTAAAAATCTATTGCTTTTATTGAGGCCTATGTTAACGCGTCCAAAACCGGATGTAACTGAGCTTCCCGTTATGTTAATTGTTTGATGTATCAACTCTGAAGAAATCCGATAAGTAACTCTTACAGTAAATCATTTTTTAAATAATATTTGGTGACTAATAAATGTATGCTTGGATACTTTTTTTTTCCACTACCTAGACTTAAAAAAAATACATCTGAGTTTTTCTTCGTATCGAAAAAGTAAACTTTTGCACATCCGTAGAAGTGTTATGCCTTTTTAAATTAAGAAAATTTAAGACATTTTTAATTTAATGTTTGTTTCTGACAAGATTGCTTAAATAATGGGTTGAAGGTCCGGAAAAAGCGTCTTTTTTGTAGCATTTTCAGATAAAAAAAAGAGCGCATGCTAACAAATAAAGCTTGGAATGACGCACTAACCCATAAAGCAATAAATTTGGTGACACTCGCCCATGAAAAGAAGGCACGTTGTTTGCTAAATTGTAAATGAAGTGTAACCCGTCCACTTTTTTTTTAATTCCTTTAAACACAGCCCTTTTTACCTTCCACTCTCCCTTATTGCGAGGACTAAACTTTTTTTTAACAGCTTTAATAAACCTAGGACTTGACAGGTTTTATATTGTGTAGTTGGAACACATAGTGAATGACCATCAGTACCTAGGTTCATCACTAGGAGCATTTTTAGACCATCAATACCTAGGCCCATCACTAGGACAATGTTTAGGTATTAATACACAGGATTTACTAACCATAATTACCTAGGCCCATCACTAGGACAATGTTTAGGTATTAATACACTTAGGATTTACTAACCATAATTACCTAGGCCCATCACTAGGACAATGTTTAGGTATTAATAAACTTAGGATTTACTAACCATCATTACCTAGGCCCATCACTAGGAGAATGTTTAGGTATTAATAAACTTAGGATTTACTATCCATCAATACCTAGGCTCATCACTAGGACAATGTTTAGGTATTAATAAACTTAGAATTTACTATCCATCAATACCTAGGCTCATCACTAGGACAATGTTTAGGTATTAATAAACTTAGGATTTACTAACCATCACTACCTAGGCTCATCACTAGGACAATGTTTAGGTAATAATAAACTTAGGATTTACTATCCATCAATACCTAGGCTCATCACTAGGACAATGTTTAGGTATTGATAAACTTAGAATTTACTATCCATCAATACCTAGGCTCATCACTAGGACAATGTTTAGGTATTAATAAACTTAGGATTTACTATCCATCAATACCTAGGCTCATCACTAGGACAATGTTTAGGTATTAATAAACTTAGGATTTACTAACCATCATTACCTAGGCTCATCACTTGGACAATGTTTAGGTAATAATAAACTTAGGATTTACTATCCATCAATACCCAGGCTCATCACTAGGACAATGTTTAGGTATTAATAAACTTAGGATTTACTAACCATCATTACCTAGGCTCATCACTAGGACAATGTTTAGGTAATAATACACTTAGGATTTACTAACCAACATTACCTATGCTCATCACTAGGACAATTTTTAGACCATCAATACCTAGGCCCATCACTAGGACAATGTTTAGGTAATAATACACCTATGATTTACTAACCAACATTACCTAGGCTCATCACTAGGACAATTGTTAGCTGTTAATAAACCTAGGACTTAGTGACTTCAGTACCTTGGTTCATCAATAGGACAATGCTTAGACCATCAATACCTAGGCGCATAACTAGGTGTTAGTAAACCTAATAAAGATAGCATAGTAATGGAAGGAACCATTGATTTTTTTTTTCTAATGTAGACTCAGTTTTACCTTTACTTATTACACTATGGTTCCATTTTTATAAGTTACGCCATAGTGGAACCGAGGAAGACAAGCAAGATACCGTTCACTTTAAATGGAGTGTACATAATTATCTAAATTTATGCTAAATAAATAAAAATAAAATATAAATTAAGTTTATTATTTTGTGCGAATGATGGGAGGGTGGTTCCGAAATTCCATTGGCCCGTGTCCCCTGAAATATCTGGGCAGCTCTGTCTTACAACATGTCGGACATTTTGTTTGTGGGTGATTAGCGAATGAAATATGGTGTGTGTTTTGTTCCAGATGGTGACGCGAACGAAGAAGATCTTTGTAGGGGGTCTGTCGGCCCCTACCACACTGGAGGACGTCAAGAACTACTTCGAGCAGTTTGGACCGGTGAGTACTCACCACACATATCTCAGGAGGGTTGCAGAGTAAGCTGGACCATTCGTTATCTGTGTCCACCATTGAATTTGTACACAACTTACTAATCAATTAACAAAGTTTGACCGTAATAGGACTGGGCTGCTGATGACGGGGAGCTTTGGGTTCAAATCCTGGTTGGGTGCACTGAAGGCAGTTTTTCACACTCTCTTTCTATTTCATTCCCTCTCTCCACGTAAATGCGGGTACACTTTCTCTACATTTAACCCTCCTCATTCCTAACATAATAGCGTAATTAGTACATATGCATACAGCCCGAACAGGCAGTAAGTAAGGTGCGGTGCTGAAAATAAAAACGATAAGGATTAAATAAAAACTTTTCAAGAAAGTATGCTACTACTGTTGCTAATCTCTAAAACCATTAGCGTAATTACTACATAAGCTTATAATCAGAACGGGTAGTAAGACGCGGTGCTAAAGAAATAATAATAAACTTACACACAGCTGACTGCCGCTTAAGTTATAAGACATTAACTTTGAATTTGCTATAGTAATTTACAGATAAATAAAGGTTATGCATTTTTTCTTAAATAAAAAAATAAATACTTAGGCAACAAAATCCAACGAATCTTTTCGGCTACCCAGCTACAGACATACAGAATTGTAAGATCCATTTTTTTGAAGTTTGGGGGGATATAAAACATCAAGATCCATCATATGCCCGAGATCAAAAATTTTCACTAATATAACACTTTCTTTATACGATAAGTAAAGAAGCAACTAAAAAATGGAGTGTTGCGACTGTATTTGAGAGTATCCAGGCGGCTAATCCTTTGTAATGGTACTGTTTTAGAACCCTCTCATTTATTTAAAAAGTCATGGATGAAGTGTATTTTTCTTTAAAGAACTGTAAGTAAATTTTCCTTTCAATACTTCATCCATGGATGATCAGGTGTTTTCAGAAGCAATTTCAATATAATACGTCTTAAAACTTTCTTTGTTTAAAAAAAACTCCGTTCTATTTGAAAATCAAGTGATATGAGCTGGCTGCCTCTACTCAATAGGAAGTTAGCCTTCACAACATCAGGTTGCCAGGAGTTATCCTATTAGTTGGTTAGAATCAAAGGCTAGGTCATATATAAGCAGCTTGTGCGTATAAATCTACACAGAACATAGTAATAACACAGAAATCTCGACAGAAATTTTCAGTCTGTAACAAGCACTAGCTCAGACTCTCCGCGTCAGTTCAAAAGCGAGTAAAAACGTTATCATTTAAATGTTAAACTTACAATGCTGAAAGTGAATTTAATAAAAGAAATCGTTTACAATATTAATTTTCTACTAATTTCAATAAATAACTAATAAGTAATCCTACAGTAAGAAATACATATACTCAGATCGTCATAGCCGTGTGATACCAAGTGCGCAGTAAGGAATGCACGGGTCCTCATCCGCGTCATAATCATCATAATCATCATAAAAACCGGTATCACTATACCTCTAAAGTTTTTGTATGTTTCACTTCTATTGGAAATATAAAGATCTTCTTTTGCTGAGCGGAGGTTGACTTTTTTTTTTGTCAGCAGGAGAAGGAAGTAAGGAAGCTTTGTTGTGGCTTTATATCGCTTTGGGCCGTAAGTTTTCCCGAGCATTTGTATCAAGAGAGTGGAGGTCCGTTTCCTAGAAGGAGGGCTAACCGAGTTAGGCTGTAACTTCTCCCGTCAGGGCTTAGCGGTAATAGTGTAGCCCGGGGAACAGAGATTAACCTCCAATCTCCTACCAACCTCCTCCCAGTCCCTTCTGGTCCACTCCGGGTCACGGTTAGAAGCAGTTGATGTAATCAAGAAAAGCTTAATTCGGCTACAAACAGTTCCTTGGCTTCTTAGGCGAGGGTGTAGGAGGGGCACAGCCCTGGGCACGCGGGCCAAAGACTTCTCACGCTTCAAGACTATCTAACTTATTATTATTATTTTATGTATTCAACGTGCACTTTCTGAACCGACTGATTGTATCAGCACACGACTTGAATAATTACTTAATTATATAACAGACACAACACCCAATCCTTCTGTCGTCAATCCTTCACTGTGGAGAGGAAAACCCCAATTTAACTGACACCCGCTTCGGTGGCCACATGGTCTAAGGCGTTATTATGGCAATAGACTAGACCACCGATAACGGGTAGATCGAGGTTTAAATCTCGGTCTGGTGTAATGAGGGTGGTTTTTTTCAAAAATAAAATCCATTCTCCCCTCACGCAAAGGCGGTGACATCTCTAAAACTAACTTTCCTGATCCTTAAAACCATTCGCGTGATTAGTACATAAGCGTATGACCCGAATGGATAGTAAAATACGCTTCTAAAAAAAAACTGGTAATAAATGTTTCGGCTCTGCTGGGTATAGAACCCGGATCCCTTATCTCGGTATTCAGACACGCTACTGGCCGAGTTAAGGGTGTTTGAATTGCCTAGATACAAGTTATGGGAGGGAACGAGAATTTAGGACAGAATTTTCATTGGTTTTTATAATCAACACATTTTTACTAGCCAAAATAAATAAAATATTTCTCTAGTCGATATGTTAAGTTTAAACTTGTACATTTGGTAATATAATCAGTTTGTTGATATGTAATGTGCAAGGTGGCATTTAACCAGAATATTTTTTATTAAAGGAGAAAAGGTTCAAATTCCGCGATGCTCACGACAGTTATTAAAGAACTGTTTAGATTATCATGTGTGGAAAACAAAATTGAAGAAAATTCTGTTCTAAATTCGCGTTCTTTTCCGTCCTTCCTTGAATTTAAAAAATTTCAAACCAGCTTCGGTGGCCGCATGGTCTAACGCGCTACTCTTGCAGTAGACTAGACTGCCGATGATGTTCGAGGTTCGAATCTCGGTCGGGTGTACTGAGGTTTTTTCTTCAACGGTTTTCCACTCTCCTTTCACGCAAACGCTGGTACACTTCATCTGAATACTACCTTCATAATCCCTTAAATCATTAGCATAATTAGTACATAAGCGTATAACCCGAACGGGTATTAATACGCGGTGCTGTAAAAAGTTTGATATTTGAATTAAAAATTAATAACGTATGCAAGCATTTATTCTAATTAAAATGCATACCGATGATATCCGCACCGGTGGAAACATTTCTTGGGGTGTAGATCTAGTATTTTCAGCTTTCCCAGTGATTAAGAGGTCGGGGTTTGAATCCATGCTTGTTTTACTGGGGTGGTTTTCCTCCTAAATAGCTTCTCTTCCTTGCACCCAAATATTATCTCTAAATGCTATCGTTTTCATTTATATCTCAATAGTTTAAAAACCCACTTCGGTGGTCAAATTTTCCAAGGTGTCACTTTCGCATTAAACTGGGACTGCCGATAACGGGGAGATCAATACTTTAAAAAACATATTTTTTATTTTTTTTTCTAAGGGGGAAGTGGGAATATTACGTCGTATTACCAAATAATTCCTATTTTTCTAAAATCAAACCGGTACGCTGACTTGTTATTTTGTTCAAATTATTGACAACTTAATATCAAGATCTCTCCTAAAGTTAATTCTCTTCGTTATATATATACACACACACACACACACAGAAGTTAATTTGATAAACTTTTGGAATGTTTTTGTTCGCGCTATACAACACTTATAAATCACGTTGATGGTGGACGAAAAACAATCTGCTAAACAAATTGATCTCATTAATCTTAGTTCGACTGTGCTCAGTTCTTCCATTACTGTTGTGGAACATTTCTAACTAAGCTATCAAACTTTTTATATTATTTTTTAACAATGAAAGCACCGGATTTACAACACCAAAACTACGTAGTACTTTATAAAACTGATTCCACGTAACGCGCACTTTTACAAATACATGTTTTGAGCTCGTAATGCTCATGTGCTCGTAATACTCTGCATTGCAGATTAAGAACACCTACTGACACAATTCTCTCAAAACAGTAGAGTAATTTCAAAATAGTATTACTTAATCTGCAGTCCAATTTTCATAGGAATAACCTTTTTTGACAGCTAAAAAACTACTAGTTCTACAGAATATTTTTTTTTCAAAGAAAGAACCTTATCTGACAAGTAGAAAAATAAAGTAAGCTAGGAGCTATCCAGGGACTTAAATGAGATCTGAATGGGGATTAGAGGGGGCCTGGTTTAAGGTTAGTTTTTGTTTTTTTTGCAGTTTGCGTAACAGATCTTTTTAATTAAAAAAATCAAATGTTCCAGTAAATACTTTTAATTTGAACTTCTACAAATATACTAGTATTGATAATAGTTCTTGAATATCTGTCATGAGGATAATGGTATTTGGTGGAAAACTTTTTTTAATCACAGCGTCCTACTATCCGTTCAGGCTATATTCATACGTACTAACAATTACGCTAGTGTTTTGTGGATGATGAAGGCTGAATTTAGAGGAAATGTACTTGCATTTGCGTAAAGGGATAGTGGAAAATCATTAAGAAAAAACCTCAGTAGAACTGACCGAGATTTGAGCCCCGATCTTCCCGTTGTTGCGAAGGACATCTTAGACAGTTCGACCACCTAAGCAGGCTTAAATTAAATAAAAAGTTCAAATGTCAATATGCCTTAAATGGATTTGCAAGAACTGTTGATATCAACATGTGAAGCAAATCAAACTCAATGCATCTACTGAAGCAACATTTTATTTGTGTTGACCACAAAATCTTGCTCCGAGAACTGAAAAGTTACAAAACATTAACGACGTTGCCTATTTGGTGATTTCAAAGTTATTTTGCTAAGCGGGCTGCGTCTTAACTTGAAACACCTAAACACACTATCACAATTAGATGATAGTGTATGAAATAGAAAGAGAGAAAATAAAATGGGTATTTCAACCTGTGAAATCTTTTGCTACCGCTGGTAGCACTTCCCCACTTCAAATGACAAGCATAAACACTCACTCTATTGTATGCGTAGACAGCATTGACTTACATTACAAAATTATATTTTTCTTATTTCCTATTTTAGATATACATTTGCTTCCACGAACTTTATTAACCTACATCCTGGCAGGCCTTCCGGTTATTTTCGTGAACAAATTAAATAGTCAAAATTTTAGACCACTAAAAACAGACAAGCTTAGAGATCAAAAATATAACTGTAACAATGCATGACTATTTTTAGAACTATTTAAGAATTTATGTTTTTCGTTTTAAAACTAGCAGAATGTAACGTAAGTCCAGTAACACGTGACATCGTATTTTGGCTTGGCAGACAACCTGTTTTAACCATCGCCCCGGTTCGTCCCAACTCTACAGACACACGGGGCTAATTGGTTCCCATAGAACGTGTTATTCAAGCAGGAGGGAATATTTTTATTTTATTTTTCTGTAAAGAGAGGAGCTCCATAAGTCCTGCGGAAACGCAGAGGTGTGAGGGGGGGAGGGGTTGGTACACCACCGCGTGCATGTGATGTATTTTCTAATGGCCACTACCCTACGTTCCAGACGTCGGATGTTTTCCGGATCATTGGTGCCCTCCTCTTCCCCCACACTCTGAACACAATGTGACCTGTCAGGGGTCAACTCAAGGCTCGTTCTCTGCATATGGCGCTGACCTCTCTCTGTGCCTGGTACAATCGGTGACCTGTCGACAAGTAGGAATATTACACCTACTACTCCCTTTCTCTTTCCTCACTGGTCGCTAAGCTAGAGGATTCTTAACTCAAACACGCTTCGAGGGTCGAACGGTCTAAGGCATCACTCTTATAATAGACTGGCCTGCCCGATGATGGTGAGATCAGGGTTCGAATCTTGATTGGGTGTACTGAGGTTTTTTCCTAAATTGTTTTCCACTTTCCACGCAAATGCGGGTAAACTTCCTCTAAATTCAACGTTCTTAATCCCTGACAAATTAAAGTAATTATTACATGCGCATATAAACATAACGAGACATGAGACGCTGTGCTAAACGTTTTTTATTACTTAATTTGAGTTACCGGTATTTAAATTTACCGAAACAACCATATAAATAAGCTATATTTACCATACCTTTTTTATCACTGCATGTTCCATTAAAGTTAGACACTTATGTGCTAATTACGTGAATGTGTTAGTGATTAGTAAGGATACATTTAGAGTAAATGTACCAACATTTGCGTGGAAGGAGAGTGTAAAAACCACACTTGGGCCTCGGTACACCTGACTGATTCTAACCAACAATCAGTCTCGAGCGAGGGTGACACTAGATAACATTCGACTTCCGTTTCGGGTCCACATCGACGTAGTCGAAGGGACAACGAAATATTCCAAAACGTGTCTACGAAATTTTAATTAAAACATTAAGATTAATATTTAAAAAATACCAGTAAACCCTTGCGAAACTTTCGCACATTAAACCTTCCTCTCCTCCCCCTCCCCCCCTCAAAAAAGATCTAGTCTTTTGTTGGGTTGTTGAAATTAAATACTCGGCGAAGAGAGTTTATTTTCGGTAATTGTTATAAAAATATTGTTAGATTTTCTTTTAACTTAAATTTGAAACAAACAACGTGTTTTAACGTAAACTGAGTATGCTATGTCAGAAATCGGTAAAAAATCTTATCTACTGATATGTTATTTATCGCTGTAAGTTTTGTATAAGTTGAAAAAAAGGGATGTTGACAACAGAAATAATATATAGGATTTGTCATGTACAGTACATTGTAGCATTTTTAAATACATACGTAAAATTGATTGCTTGGCCTTTTATACCTGGATAATGGTAAATTATGAATATTTTAATGAGAATGAACGATGTCCAAACTATACACATTTTTACTTAGTGGCAGACGACATTGTTCTTTGGCTGAAATCGCCAGAAAAAAAATATTATCAACTGCACTGTTATGGCTTTCTGCCTAATATTTCTATAGCAAATCAAAGTTTCCAGTCAAGAAAAATAATTATTTACCTCCACCTAAGATTATTGTTAATGAAGAACTAAAATAGGTTTTTGGATCTTTCTATTTATTATGAGAGTCATATTGTGACAAAAGGCAAATATTTAACATTTAGCCTTAAATTTTCTATCCATACCACTTAACAAGTTAAGTTTGAGTAGATTTTTTTTAGGATATTTAGACAAAACATTCCTTTTATTAAACGACTTTATATACCAAAATCCAACTTTTTTGTTGACGAAACACAATAATCTTAAGAATTAAATAGCCAAAGCTAGTATTTATGCTTTTAGTGAGGATTACTCCTACTAGATATAATATTCTGAAAATTGAAAAATGACACCTGTACACGGGAATTGAACCCAGGACCTTTGGCTTGGCTCGTGATATTAATATAATCACATACTTGTAGCCGACGATTTCCGCTACGTCCATCATAGGCTCAGCCTTAAAATATGAGTGAAGAATGACCCTGCAACGGGACGAATCCTGGATAGCTCAGTGAGTAGAGCATTGGCCTACTAAGCCAAAGGTCGCGGGTTCGATTCCCGTGTCCAGGTGTCATTTTTCAATTTTCAGAATATGACAATAATCTTATTTATTCCAAATCATAGTATAAGGGGCGTTCATTTATTACGTGAGCACCTTAGGAGGTAGGGGGATTCGAGCTTTGATTATTCTTGCTGACAAGGGGGAGGAGGTGTTTAAAACAATGCTCACTTACAACA
>CABFWB010000178.1:86406-119631 GCA_902151455.1 Timema bartmani
AACATTCACCCTTCTCACTACAGGTCAAAGCCACAACTTTTGTGTGTAAAATCTAAACGAATATATTTAGAGGCAAGGGTTTAAATCCCAGCTGGGAACACTTGACGTGTTTTTCACTTATTGTTTTGAAAGCTATTTATTTATTTTATCACCGCGTCTTACTGCCCGTTCGGGTTAAACGCCTTTAAAGTTATT
The DNA here is from genome assembly GCA_902151455.1 of Timema bartmani. Classification (NCBI taxonomy): domain Eukaryota; kingdom Metazoa; phylum Arthropoda; class Insecta; order Phasmatodea; family Timematidae; genus Timema; species Timema bartmani. The sequence continues at coordinate 86,602 of CABFWB010000178.1, forward strand.
AACATAGAGATTAATAATGTAGCTTATATTAAAAAGTCGTACTCGACCCCCCAAATCAATTCATAAATGAAAATATAGCTATTGATTTATTTGTACAGTTAATTTATTACAAGTTTCTGTGACATATAAATATACAATAGTGAAAACTGACTAACTTATATTTAGAATAACATACTTGTTGCCTGTATCGGTGAGCACGTGGAATAAACGTCAAGCTCACTTGGTCCGGTTTCATGGTGATGGGAAGGCTTGGGATCGAATCCCAGATGGGTCCTATGCGGATGGTTTTACTAAATGGTTTTCCACTCTCCCTATAAGCCAATTTGAGTAAATTTCCACTCGAGTCTAGCTTCCTCATTTCTACCCCAGTTGTTCGATTAAATGTGGCTTGCCCAAACGAGTAGTAAGACAAAGTTCAAAATATAAATTTGTGTATTTCCTTTAAATCAGGGATTCTAAACCTTTCTAGACTCGCGGCATCCTTGTGAAGGGGATTAGAATCTCATGGCACCCTTGTAAGAATTTTCGTAAGCGCTTTGTTTTTCACATTTTTTATTTTTCAACCAAAGTAGAATATATTAGAGTAGCCATATTAAACAATTAACAGTGTTTTAATTGTGTAATTATTTAAAATTAAAATACAAAATGTATTTACTCCATAACTGAGTTAGTTGAAATATATAATTAACAATAAAACCGAATGAAATACACAAACACAGTTATAGAGTAAAATAACTTTAGAAATCAATAAATTAGCACACTAATAAACCACAATGTGAGATCGCTAAAAATGAATAATATGCAGTCATTGAAAGGAAAACAATTTTCGTCTCACACCGTGTGCCGTGGCACATACAATTCAGAGAAACATTATAAAACTTTCTTATGTTTATTTTTATATTACCACACAGGTTGAGAATGAACTAAAATTGTCAGCACAATAATTTAATTTGATGACTTGCGTTATCGTATATTTCTTGCTGGCACTTATTGCGAATGTTGCTATTTAAAACACACAAGAGACTTTATTGCTAGTGACGAAGAAGACGGGGTTTGAATCCCGGCAGTAACAAGGCTTGACCATTTTAAAAATATTACTAAATATCTATGCCCATATAGGTGGTATCAACACTAGGCCGTAAGCTTATTTTAAAGTGACGTTAATATTCTCTTTTGTAATAAAAGATTATATTTTAATTTTTTTATAATTCTAAAATGTTCTAGAGTTTAATTTATTTAAGAATATATTGTCCTCCTTTTTCATTTTTGAATCCGGTAATCCTAACTGACCGTGTTTGGCCGGTAAGCAAGCACGGCTTTGAGTGGGTCGTTAGTGTGATTGGAACGCTAGTGGTGTTGATTTACTTGCTAACCACGCTGATTTGTCCAAGTAGTGACGTCACACTATGAATGGAGAAGAAGTGCAGTCCCGAGCACACCTCTTGCGGCACTATTGGTCCACTCACATTACTTTTTGACTACTAACACTAATCCTTTCATACAATTTTATACTTTTGGAAATTATACCATTGGTTTGCAGTCTAGCATTTTGTTTACTTTAAACTATAAGTTACACCTTGTGTAAACAATATTTTGGCGGGAACGAACTATGTATGATGCTTTTCAGATTTAAATACAGTAATTGTATAATATTTCTAGTTGTATAGGTCAGTACTTTATACATGACCATACTTTAACAAAATTTAACTACCTGCATTTGTTAAGTTAGATTAGTTAAATATAATATAGGCTGGTTAAGAATAGTTTTGAATACTAACAAATGCCCCTAATGTAACGGGCGCTATGAGTTAAATTAAGAGGGAAAGCACCAGCATTTACCTGAAGAAAAGATAGAAAATCATACCCTAGTGACTCCAGCCCCCCCTCCCCCCTTTGCACGCTGCCGGAATTAGAACTGAACAGTATGGCTGAAACTAGTAGGATATAGCAGAGCTAGCTCTACCGATAATTAAAATTAGTTGAAATTATATTGTTAATGTAATAGAGGACTAACTTTTTTTTAGTATTGAAAATTTCGACGGGAGTTTCTTCCCGTTTTCTAGTCCTTAATTTTTACATCTAAGAACGTTCTTCATTGCAGTTGAGGGTGGTCCTTACACCAGCCACCTCAATTTCAATACTCCACCACACCGATAAGTAATTTATTTTTCTAGTTTTGAAAATTTTAAAATCCCTCATTTCACCAGCCCTTACTTATAAATATAAAATATTTAATGTTACTGTTCCCTCTACATTCTTGACAAATTTAATTTTCTACATTCATTAACAGGTTTTTTTTACTCCTTATGGAGCTACAATTTGAAATTTAAAATGTTTAGACCTTTATGTTTATTTGGAATAATCCCTAAACCCACTTGCTAAATTTAAGTTTTAGAAATTTTGACCCCCCGTTCCCCCATCATTTCTCTAATTTGTTATATTTTTATTTTCATTTCTGGAGGAGTCTTTCTATCTGCTTCCCAAATTTAAATTATCTACCACGCCTAAAAGTGATTTTTATATAGGCCTACCCCTTTCCCGCCCTTTCTTCCCTTTTTTCACGGGGTCCTATTTAAAAAAATTAAATTTTTCCAGTTAGTTTAAGCAACACCTTTACCTTCCTTCCGGATTTAAATTTTAACTGCACTCAAAATAAATTGTTTCTACTCATTTTGGAAATTTGAAGATCCTTACACCCCTATACCCATTTGTCCAATTAGCACTTAAAATCTATAATTTCAAGATTTTTGGGGTTATTTGGAATTATACTTATACCTTTCCGCCAAATTAAAAATCTTCACCACACTTAAAAGTTTTTTAAAAATAAATTCCACCCCTTATAATATTTCCTATAGTCTCATTTTAAAATTGTCAGTCTTTTATAGTTATTGGGAATTGTATTTTTCTTTACTTTCACGACAGATTTAAGTTTTCTACTACATTAATTACAAGTAGTTGTACCGGTAGTTTTGTAAATTTTCTACCCCTTCTGTCCTCCCTTCAAACTTTTATTCGAAATTACTCTGAGGAATTTGATAAACTAAGATCAATCTGGCTATCTGGAGTTTTTATCTACCTGTTTGCAAAATTATAATGTTCTTTCTCATTTCAAAGGTATTTTTTAACTGTAGCGTCTCCTCCTCCATATCTTAGAATTTAACTATAAAATTCAGAATGTTCAGACTTTCATATTTATTTGGAGTGGTCTGCTTGAATAATTTCAGTTTTCTTCCATACAGATAAGTAGGTTAGTGAATTATTTGTGGACATTTTGAGTCCCGTCACCCCACCAGTTCAATTCCCACTTATGAATTTCACATTTTAATATTTAATTGGATATCTTCAGAGTTCCTTATATTGGCTTGTCAAATTTAAATTTTCTATCACACCTAAAAGTTTTTTTTTAACTCTACCTTCCCTTCCTTTATTTCCTGAGGTCCTATTTAAAATTTAAAATGTGTAGACTCTTATGGATATCCGTGATCCCTTTACTTTCCTTCCAAATTTCAGTTTTCCGACACAATGGGAAGTAAGTTATAAGTTTTTTTTTTTGAATTTTAAACCTCTCATCTCACACTCATTTTTCTAACTACCATTTAAAAATTTCAATCAAGACTTATTTGGTTATCTTGAGTTATGCTTCTACCTAACTTCAAAATATATATTTTCTACCACACCCTAAAGTATTGTTTCTATTCTACCCCCTTTCCTATTTCCTGGGACCCATTTAAAAATTTAAAGTTTTAAAAAGTTTGTAGCTATCTCTATTAGTTTTGTTAGTTATGAACCAACTTCATACTCTTTTCTCCAAATAATTCATAGAAATTAAAGATTTCAAGATTTATTTAATTATCTGGAGGGTTTTTTCTACCTCTCTGCCAAATTTTAATCTTATCTTTTAATCCTATGTTTTATAGTAATCTTAAAAGTTTTTCTAATTAATTATTCCCCTCCCTCCCATATTTCCTAAAGCTCCATTTTGAAAATTTCCTCGTTATATGAGATAATCCATCTACCTTCGAAATTTCAGTTTTACTACTTATTTATAAGTGCCTTATCGTTTTCTAGACACAAACACACACAATCGCCTAAAGTCGAGCATGTCAGATACGGTATATCCGCGCAATAATGTCTCATGTGAAGTGATTGTTAAAACTATAAACACCATGAGATATGCGTCAAGCTATTTTAAAAACCCTACCTCCTAAAAGCAAAATTCAAATATCTAATATTTCATAAATAAGCCACTACTAGTTTAAAATACATTTAAAACCTTAGCGCAGTAAGATAAAAAGTAAATAAATAAAAAAAACTGCTACTTAAAAATGTAATTTTTATGTGTAGCAGTAAATATTTAATAGTTCAAATAGTATTCATTACCTATTCACTAATAAATACTTTTTTTATAGTTTCAATTAAGTGTAAGTTATGATGTTTATTTAATTACATATTTTTTTAAATTTTTACTGTTTAGTACAATAAACTTAAATTCACTTTACAACAGTATTTATTGTTAATTACTAAGCGTCAATAATTTACACCTTTACGTAAGTAATCACCAGAAATTTATACATCGTATAAAAATAATGGTTATTCCTGTGAAAAAATTACAAAAGTAAGGAAGACAGAGGAATTGGGCGTTTGCTTACCTTTGCTTACAAACGGAGGTCCAAAATAACTAAAAAATGTGTTTATGGAATACTTGGGACGTCCCCATTCACGTATTAGTGGCTTGTAGTTGACGAGACTGTACTCAGTGAATGGATCACGTCCGTCTTGGCCCAACTCGGCGAGATTCTCCCAAACATAGTTCCATCCGAGTTTCTTGTAGGACTGGACTGGTCTGGGGAATTGCCCCCATTCAGGAGCCGTGGACTGCGGGAACAGATGTCAGATAGCACCACCGGCCGGGTTTATTAGACACCCGTAACTCTGGGCACTCGGCCTAATAGGTCAAATCTCGTCTCCTCTGGTTTTAGTCACACCAGTGTGTTCCTGAAAGAGATTTTTAATCCTAAACGCTATCTCTCTCTCTTTCTCTCTCTTTCTCTCCATGTAAATTCAGTTATATTTTACCGGGCGGGCGTTTTAACACGACCGTTTTGGTATTTTGTCTCTTTGTTTGCGCCGCGTTTACTCCCAAATGTGGTGTTCACTTCTGATATATTTTGGCATGGACGTTCTTTGAACCTAGACCTAATGGCGTATGTACTGTGCACAGTTTTTTTTTAAAAAAACTTTGCTATTGTCATTGAGAGATTTGATGTTTTAAGCCACGTGAACCAAGGTTATTTTCTATTAATATAATGTAATATTGAATATAGTAGGCCTACTCATTTGTTTTTTGTCCAACTTGAAATCCAAAGAGAAATTTATACAAATATAAATCTTAAGGAGCTAGAATACTAGAATAGTCGATCCGATCCAGATCCGAACGTCTAGAAACCAAGAGTATTTTTAACGTCCCTGGGAGGAGCTGTCCAACAGTAGGGGAACATACAGGAGAAGAAGAAAATACAAAATGACAATACAATTTGTATTGTGATCCCCCCCTATTAAATGACATAATTTGATTCACAAAGATCAATTCTACTCTCCTATCCCATTTACCTTTCTTCCCCCGGACAGTTAATTCTTAATGATAAACCAAAAATATGTCGATTATTGAACTTTTCAGAGCGGAGAATATCAACTTTTAAACCATGTTTATAAGTATTCACATGTATAGGGTCGTAGAGGATAGATTTGTGTTCATTCCAGTAAACACCAAACTTATGTACTGTTAAACACTTTGTCAATATCTAACCTAAACGCAACATCTAATTGGCAATATCTCAGTTACCTAGGCAGAAGCAATCTTTTTCACGTTTTCTGCGTGGAAGTTCAGCTCCAACGCGCTTTTAAATTCTACTATGCATGATTTCAAAATGATTCACGCCAAAACAAATTCGAAAGATTCCAACAGGATTTTTTTTAACAATCCTATATTCTGAATTTTATTAATAGAATTTTTTTTTGTGGAAATGTGACATTAGCTCATTTTTCACGAATTTTTAATCATATTTGTGGAGATATGAAACTAGGCTTGATGAAAAAGGGCTCTATATTCAGCCTTCTTCTAACAAATACAATAATTTCTTGAAAGGCTCACAATAGAAAATTTCAAGATATTTGAGAACCAGCATTGAACTTTCCTCTTTACCTTGAGATAAGAAGTTTCGTGGTTTTCTATCTAAGATAGCTTGGCCTTGCTATGAGTCGAACCCGGGACCCTTATCTTAGTAGTGAGACACACTACCAACTCAGCAAATGTGCCGGATGAAATGATAATGGCTATTTTAATAGTTAGTTGATCTTATAGAATACTAACCTTTTTTAATTTTCTCACGGAAATGTAACAATGAATGTGTGGTGATGTTACAAGAAAGGAGTAAAATTCTTCATAAAGAGAGTCCAGGTATAAAATTCAATCGAGTTGAATTAAAATATTAAAAGAATCAAATCACAATTCACAAACACGCCTTTTCAGTTTTCAGTGTCATTAGGCGGCCGTACACGCGCGTTCTCTCCCGCGAGAAAGAATGGCGTCTCTCTAATCATGCGGGAAAGAATGTGCCTTAGTGGGTGATGCCACAATAAGAGCGCAGAAAGGTTTGTGACGCGTCTGGAGTGTCATTTCCTCTACTGTTAAGGCTGCACTAATCCACGCCACACCACATGTTTTTTGCCTGAACTATATTTACTGGTGAGTTAGTTTATACTGTATTTAGAAGTGTATTAGTTGTATAAAACATGACTGACATTCTTCATACTATCAAAGAGCTTTCATCAGAAATTGTAGAGATTTATAAGTCAATCTTGGCATTATGGAAAATGAAGTATAAAGAGCATGTTAATATAAATTTAAAGAATGACGAATATGAAGCTCTGGTAGAATTTTAAAACAAAGTGGATCCAAAAGCCGATTGCGATTTTGGCGCAAAAAAATACAAAGAAGTCATTGAGGGACTTTTCCGTAAAGAGATTAAGAAACTTGGCAATGATTTTCCTTTTCAATTAGCCACTGCTTTTGCTAGAAACGTCGTATTTTCCGGTTGCTGCTAACAGCAAACATTCCAATAACAGCACAGCCAGTAATGCATATTTTTCTTTTCCTACCACCCATGCCCTTGGTCATTTAAAATTATCCTGCCCACACCGCTAGAAACTCCACGTGATAACAGAATCATGTTGTAAATTTATTGGGCCTACATGACACCGTGTCACTCCATATTACACGATAAATGACAGTTTTTTTGTACAAACACACAGTCTTTCCTTTGGTAACAAAACTTAAAGTCCCATCACGCGCGATCACTTGTGGCTACTTCTTGTGTGTGGGCGAGGAAGGTTTATTTCACGCGCTGTTCTTTCACGCGAGCTAATAGTGCCGTTCCAATGCGCCATTCTTTCTCGCGGGAAAGAACGTGTGTGTGTATGTATGGCTGCCTATTGAGCATGTAATATACTGCCCAGGTATACCACTTTGAATACAAATTGTTAGTCATTTTCGAAAAATTAAAAATTCACTAACCGCTAAGCTAACTATAATTTTAGGGTCAAAATTAAATTCAGTTGGCCTTGAGCTATAACATCAAAATATCAATTTCGATACGCTTAATTACTAATCACGCTAATGTGTTGGAGATGAGGGTGTTTGGACTTGGGTGAAGCATGCCAGTATTTGCGCGGAGGGAAGATGGAAATCAATCTCGGATAAGCCACCTTCACTACAGCCGACCAGGATTCGATCCTCGATATCCCCGTCATTGGTAGTCCAGTCTTTTTCGAGAGTAATACCTTATACCTTATACCAAAGGCCGGCGACCTGTCAATCTCGCGGAATTTTTTAATCGATCGTGTAAGAAAACTAAATCGTCATTAAAAGTCGATCTTTTGAATCTTCTAAACTCACAAACATATCAAGTTCCTTCAAATAATATTTGAGTGACCAACGTTTTCTCTATCGGTCATAGTAGGTAATATTACAAGAAAATCACATTTAGGTCTATATTTATTTTTAGAATGTTGACACAAGTATTTGAGGAAAGATTGCATTTAGGGGACAAATATAAGCTGTATTGACCAAAAAAATATAAAAAGTTGAGAGAAGAAACGATGGGAGCTCGTGGGACCTTTGATAAGTTTATAAGTCGTTTGGGGCCCAAAAAGGTTGAAAATAGAAGCAGGTTTTTTAAATGGTCGCTTTATTCCTGAACCTCAGGGCATTATTTTTAGCATAGTCTATCATTATTGGATGTTGGAGGTGATATAATAGTACAAAGTAGTGTCCGTATCGTACAATTGGAAATCTGGAGGATGTGGCCCACGGTTGATAAGAAATGCTCTGCGCACCTGTCGTCATAGACCGTCGACAACGGTGTGAGCTAGTCGAGACATTGCCTACTAAAGTGAGGTAGCGGAGACATTGCCTACTAAAGTGAGCTAGTGGAGACATTGCCTACTAAAGTGAGGTAGCGGAGACACTGCCTACTAAAGTGAGGTAGTGGAGACACTGCCTACTGGAATGAGGTAGCGGAGACATTGCCTACTAAAGTGAGGTAGCAGAGACATTGTCTACTAGAGTGAGGTAGCGGAGACATTGCCTACTAAAGTGAGCTAGTGGAGACATTGCCTACCAAAGTGAGCTAATGAAGACATTGTTTTAAAGGGGACTAGTGGAGGCAGTGCCTATGAAAGCGAGCTAGCGGAGACATTTCCTACTAAAGTGAGGTAGCGGAGACATTGCCTACTAAACTCGCGTTTTGTTTGTCTCTTGTATATTGAATGACGCAGGTGCTGCCACCTGGCGGCTATATTGGATAACAGAACAATCCATGTATTTGTTCCCTGTCGACCTCTTTTTTCTTATTTTATATCTTGTTTACGTCGGAAACAATCAAAAGTCGTTGCGAGGTGCCGCTCCCCCTTCTCCTCCCCTTCCTTTCTTATTTTCTCCTCGAGCTTCGGGTGGACTCATATCCGGTACAAACCGAACCTAACCTTCTGTCGCCAAACAAAATGGCTTTGTTTCCTTCGTTTGGAAATGTTAGAGGTTCGTGACGATTTTTTGTTCATTACGTGTTTGAGTTTGTAGGTTGAGACTATTTGAATGGGTTCTTATGAAATAAGATATTTAAAAAAAATCTGCATTGGTGTACACGCGGAATAAACGTTAAGGTGTTTGGGTAGGTACCCGACATATTGCCAATCCCATGTTGCGCTTAGGTTAAATATTTAACAGTACACGAGCTTGAGATTTATGTTTATTGGAATGAAAACATATCTATTCTCTATGAGCCTATACATGTATATACTTGAAAACATGGTTTAAAATTGATAATCTCCGCTCTGAAAAGTTCAAAAATCCACATATTTTGGTTGATCATTAAGAACTAGCTGTACAGGAAAAGAAAGGTAACTGGTAAAGAAGCGTAGAATTGATCTTTGTGAATCTAATGATGGCATTTGATAGGAGGATCACAACATAAATGGTATTTGTCATTTGTATTTTCCTGTGCCACTGCCGAAAAGTTCCACCCAGGAAGTTTAGGAATCTCTGCTAGGCTAATTAAGTGCCTTAAGACTTAGTAGTTACATCGCGTCTTGCTACGCGGTCGTATTAAACGCGTTTTATTAAATATGCTAATGTGGTATGTGTGATGCAGGTATAATTTAGAGGAATTGTATTCAAATTTGTGTGGATGTAGAGTGTAAAACTTAATTCAGTACATCAGGCCTGGATTCAAATTTCGATCTCCCCTTCACCGATGAGAAAGACTGAATGAGCTTGTCATTTAGAAATAAACGCCAGACTCGTCTCGTCATGTTTGCTGCTGATGCCGAGGCTAGGATCCAAATCATATCCGGGTCTAATGAAGCTATGGCTACCCACTTTCCTACACGCAAATGCGGGTGCACTTCCTATAAATTATATATTCTTCATCTTTACCCCATTAGTGTAATTAAATGCGGATAACTCGCTTCGGTGGTCGAATGGTCTAAAGCGTCACTCTTGCAATAGACTGATTACAAGAAGATTGGGGTTCGAATACCGGTCAGGTTTACTGAGGATGTTTTTTCCTAAACTATTTTTCCATTCCCCCTCCACGTGAGTTTGAGTACACGTCCTCATCTCCATCACACTTGTGTTATTAATACACATGTGTATGAACACAAACGGGGAGTAAGACGCGGGGACATTTTTTTAAATATGGATATCCCATGCAGGTAGTAAGACATGTTGCAAATAACAAATGTGTGTTTGTATTTGAATGGGAAAAAAAGGGGGGGGGGAGAGGTAATACTTTAGAGACATCTTTGACATTATAGTTCTACTTGTCATGTTCTGCGACCTTTCGGACAGAAAATGTTTGTAAATCCCGGACTAACAAAGAAGGTCTGACCCGGTTTTCTCTATCCCTTGGGAGAAAGTGCATTAACAATTGAGCTTGTAATTTTGGGTTGAAAACACAAACACGGCTTGTTGTTTGGCGTGTAAGTCCCGGTTGGAAACGGAGTATGGAAGGAAGTAAAAGGGGGTGAGGGGTTGTTAATTTCTATAGCGCAAGGGGAAATTTTGAAGAGTTGGAAAGTCTAGTCTAGCTACGCAAGCAGAATATTGTATTAGAGGGGCAAACACAAAAATTTGTTGAGGGGAGTGTTTTCGAATCTCTGTAGGACTTTTGAGGAGTCACGAAAGATCCGGGGTATAGGGAAATACGAGTCCTAAAAAGGTGACTCGGAACTAAAATAATCAAAGTTAAAGGTGTACGTCTGCCTAGGTAGCTGAGATATTGCCGATCAGGTGTCGCGCTTTAATATTGAGTTTGATGTTTACTGGAATGAACACAAAACTATTTTATAAGACTATATAGACTTGTAAACATAGTTTAAAATATGAAATTTCCTCCACTCTGAGAAGTGCAAAAGGCCAAATATTTCGGGTTGATCATTAAGAGTTAAGTCCCCGGGAAACAAATGTTATTTAAAAGGGCCAACAGCACAAATTGTATTATAATTTGTATATTCCTCCTCCCCTGATTGTTTCAATTCAAAATTTGAAATTTTTAAAAAAATTTAGTATTGAACCATACATTTTTTTGAATCTTCGAATCTGAAGTTTCCTTAAGGACACGAGTTCCCATCCTTAACATAAATGTAAACTAAATTAGATCAAGGCATTTATCCGGAGAACGTAAATCTGACCCCGATTTCGAGCAATTAGATCACTAGATAAGGATAATAAATCTTGTTTTCATTCTAAATATTCTCCACTCGGATCATCTCGACCAGTTTCATCAACGTCCTCCCCCTTTTTTTTTTGCCCAGTAAGTATATCCTTCCCGCTTCCCCCTATCCTTCCCGCTTCCCCCTCCCTTCCCACTAAAAAGGTTCGTTTGAATATTTCTTTCTCTCGTGTGTAAAGGTTTGAATTCATCGTGGCGCAGTATTCCTGGAGCGCCGTATCGATTTTTGTGAACGCGGTGCTCTTAATAGCGACTCCTGAATATTCATAGAACCATACCAAACACCTGACCTCTTCTATATACATATTCATGTAGCACGAGAAAACAAATCGGCTCTTACTTCTTCCTTAATTTACTGCTTTTAAAATTAACTGATATAACTCCAATCTCGGAAGACCGAACAGTAAAAACGTTAAATCATAATTATATTTTAAAAAAAGTTGTCTCCTACTAAACATTTTGGCTAAACACATGTATACTAATTACGCTAACGTTTTAGGAATTGAGTGAGGTTTGATTAAGAGGGAGTTTACCCGCATACGCGTGGAGGGAGAGGGGGAAAAACTTTTATGGAAAACCACCCTCAGTATACACCCGAATGGGGTTCTAACCCTGATCTCCCCCGTAATCGGTAGTCCAGTCTATTTTGAGAGTGACGCCTTAGACTGTTTGAACACCGAAGTGAGTTCTGATAAAAAATATTTTACTATTTTATTAGGTTTTTTAAAATAATTATAAATATTCTAAAAACACACAATTCGTTAATCACTTTACTACAAGGTGTAGTCTCTTTTCAAACTACCTACGTCAACATATCAAGAGTTGATCACAGACCTAAATACACACAGAAATGTGATATAATATATTATGTAAAAAATTCTGGAAATATTACTTTAAAATTTTACACAAAATTAAGAAATATATTTTTATATATTGCATTATATTTTAAAGCCGTCATTTATTTATTTTGTAACGTCTTTATGTTTACTGCCCTAATCAGCATTTATAATGATGAAATTACACGCCCTTCTAAGATACGCCCAACATTTCAAATGTTTATTTTATAGGGGTGAGGTCTTAGAGGATACTTAAACACTTTAAACTCCCATTTTACTCCACGTGCACGAGAAATTACTACTTTACCTCTCCCTCTTTTATCCTCCTGGCGCTTTACACACCTTTCTTTCAACGGTCTCTGGAGCGCACTTAGTTGCAATATTATCTCGTGATTTAACACAGGCAGATAACTAGCAAACCTGGTGTGTAAGAAAGAAACTAGCTCTTGATGTAATGGACCATCGCAACTCTCCCAGAGATCTAGATAGAGAGACGGAGATATATAAAAATGTGTAGACTGATAGATTGATAGAGATGTATGAATGGCTGGAGATATATGGGTGGATAGAGGCGTATAGATGGATAAATAGAGATATATACCTTAGAGAGATATGCACTGCATCTTACTACCCGTCCAGACTATCGGCGTATTTACACTTACGGAATAGTGATGTGTAAGATAAAATTTAGTTTAAATGTGCCCACATTTGTGTGAGAACTAGTGGAAGACCATTTAGGGGAGGGAGAATCGTTGTTTAGCCCAATCGGGACTTGAACCTTGTCATCACAGTCACCATTAGACCTGACCAGACGATTTTGGCGTTTAGTTCGCGTGTCCACCACTGCGTATTGTTGATTTAATGATTGATAATTTCACTGGTTTTAATATTTAGTTTGGTATGTCTGCACAAGATAGTATCACTGTCGGCAACATAATCGCTTTGATATAGCTCCTAGTTTCAGCTATGTTGGTATGTCTGCACAAGATAGTATCACTGTCGGCAACATAATCGCCTTGATATAGCTCCTAGTTTCAGCTATGTTGGTATGTCTGCACAAGATAGTATCACTGTCGGCAACATAATCGCCTTGATATAGCTCCTAGTTTCAGCTATGTTGGTATGTCTGCACAAGATAGTATCAATGTCGGCAACATAATCGCCTTGATATAGCTCCTAGTTTCAGCTATGTTGGTATGTCTGCACAAGATAGTATCATTATCGGCAACATAATCACCTTGAAATGACTCCTATCGGCAACATAATCACCTTGAAATTACTCCTATCGGCAACATAATCACCTTGAAATGACTCCTAGTTTCGGCTATGTTGGTATGTCTGCACAAGATATTATCACTATCGGCAACATAATCACCTTGAAATGACTCCTAGTATCGGATATATCTGTATGTCTGCACAAAGTCTCAAGTTCTCCCCTTCTTTTGGACGTGTCGAGTCAAAAGCTCCAATCGACGTTATTTATTCTTTCCCCGGTACTTCAAGTCCTCTGTGTGTTGTATATAAGCTCAGACGCTGTGAACGCGTCACTGGAAAAGGAATTACAATCGCATTCCAAGCTTTTCATCTCTTCTTATACTCCTATTACTTCTTTTTATCTTTCTTTCTCGTATATATTTTCTTTTAGCGCTTTTCGCTCAGGGGACTTAGAAACGTATTCGGGGAATGTTTATAGTTTCCTTCAAAGTCGAAATACCACACAGCAACTCGCTGTTATCTATTTGTTGAATATTAGCTTAGCGGCTTTTTATTATGTCATCTATCACATAATTGAGTGAGTGAAAGTCCTGTTTTAATTCAAATGTTTGTCATTCACTTTGTCCAGTGTTAGGATTTTTGGCCGTAATTACTGTAAAATTTTGAAACCGAAAAACGTAAAATGTTTTACTTGTTTAGTTGTACATTGGTCTCGCAGTGTAGGTTTTGATGTAAACACTTTACAAATCGAGAATTGCAGGACATCTAGGCCAATTACTTTGTATTCGCTTAGTCTATTATCAGAATAGAACCCTATCGAAATTCATCCTAAGTGAAAAATCCGAAGTAGGATTTTTATTCAGAAATATAGTCTTGATTCAAAAATAAAACTAAGATGGGTGTGCGCTTGTGGTTTTGCCGATCATTTTACTCTATTTTTACGTACCTAATGTTAAGGGTCTAGGTTTTTTTTTTCTTATAGACAAAATAAAACTAGGTTAAACATTTTTAATAAAAAGAAAATGTTAAAAGTAAATAAACAAAACACAAAATTCCCATTTCCTCTTAGCATGATATCGATGCTTGCTGTATTTTTATTTATGACATCACGTAACCTCAAGCATGTTTTACATGCGGCAAAATAGCATGTTGATAAGAAGTGTATGGAGTCGACTATTTTTGTAAAACGAGAAAAGTATTTAAAAAAACACACAATAAATAACGCTTTAAAATAGTGGTGAGTGACTATCGCCAGAAAACAGGGGATGAGGTCTCTAAATAGCCCCGCTAACGGGGGTAAAATCGAAGAATTTATTATTTATTTGTTTAGTCAAACTATTTATTCAAGGTTCTTCAAATAGGGCTTTCGTTTTAAGTTAAGATGGTTTGAAAGGGAACGTGGGTTGAAGCCAGTATTTTTTTGCACCTTTTATGCCAAATTATTTTGGAAGAAATAAATCCAATTTTGCTCCAATAGATACGTTTAATTTAGTTTTATACATATTATTGTATCAACAGCCATTGAATATCTGTCTTGGGCATAGTGATCTTTGATGAGAAACTTTTTAATGAAGAGAAAATGTTATCAAATTCCAGGATGCTGATGACATCTATTCAAGAACTGTTTAGTGTTTACATTAACAGATATATTAAACTAAACTAAACTTATATACTGAAGCTATATTTGATTTTGTACAAAAGAGATGTTGCTATAAAAACTGCAAAAATTTTGACCTTACACCCCAACAAAAATAAGCTCTGAGTGGCTATTATATTTATTTACTGGTCAACACACCTACAACCCATTACACTGGACAAAAAAAATTTCCTTTCTGTCCCGAAAATAGAAATAGGTAGATTTAATAGTATTTTTGTGCTGAATTAAAATAAATTTTTAGAACTTCCATATCACATACGGATTTTGAGTGACACACACTTAAAGTTTACAGTATTACGTTTATTTACAATACACATTAATGGACTATCTCACCTAAAAGGTAGAAGTGTATGATTGCTCCTATATTTTGACTAGCGAACATCCCTCTTAATGAATGGTCCACTAATAATCAACAAGCATACTTGGAATACACTTGTCCTGGTACAGCTTTTTTATGCCAGAAATATCATGGTAGAACCGTTTGACATGTTTGTCACTGACTCCGCCAAAATTTGCAGGGAAGAAATCCAGATGTGGCTCCAATAAATATATTTTAAAATACATGCTACATCCCATGGTCTTGTAAGATTTTAACTGATAGTAAATATATTTTAAAATACATGCTACACCCCATGGTCCTGTAAGATTTTAACAGATCATACAATATTTCTATGTAACTATCTGCCTTATGTTTTTCCCTAAGAAAGTCTGGCAAATACCCTTGAAAGACTCACATATAACTTGTTCAGCCCCGTTAAACTAGATATACCTTTTCCGGATCTGTGGTGTATTGACAACATTATTCTTTCCTGGACTTAGAGATACTCGCTTTGGCCACTGTTTCTGGGTGTAATGATTGATTCGGTCTCTGCTGTTTCACTCGCAAAGAAAACATCAATACCTCGTAAAACTCAGTTGTAGTTCAAAGGAAAAGAGCAATGACTTTCAAGTCAGTACAAACATTCAATCTGTATTCTTCGTACTTATTTTTTTCTAGTAGGAGTTTCATACTCACACATATATAATAGCTGCAGCATAATCTAATGGCAATGATGTAAAATTATTTCCTCTGTGGAGAAGCACAGCTTTCAAACTAGCTTTAAAGTAATCGA
This sequence comes from Timema bartmani, assembly GCA_902151455.1. NCBI lineage: Eukaryota > Metazoa > Arthropoda > Insecta > Phasmatodea > Timematidae > Timema > Timema bartmani. The sequence goes on from CABFWB010000178.1 coordinate 102,710, forward strand.
TGAATAAATGCCACTCCTATCTTTTGTACTCATAACCAAGTGCTTCCAAATAGAATAAATATCATTGCAAAAAAAGAATTCATCTTCAAGGGAAAAAGGAATCCTTTATGCCTATCTCTAAAAAGCATACTTTTGTTACTTTGTGAAGTAGATTCCAGCCTTTCAATCTAGAACCTTAACTTTCTGCTTGCCTTTTAAATAGGTTCAAATCTATAAAAAATATCATTGAGATCTACTCGAGTAAGAAAATGTGGTTCAGACGAACAGGAAGCTTATAAAGTTGGATAAAACCTTACATAATAATAATAATAATAATAATAATAATAATAATCATAATCATAATCATCATCATCACCACCACCATGGTCAACATTGTTCATCACCACTAAGTATGGCAGTTTCTGGAGGCTTTGGTACGGGCAAGTCTTCACAATGAGTTACAGCCCTCACGGCAAATAGTAATTTAGGATATGCCGTAGTGTTTTGATTTAGAACTGATGCCTGAAATGATTGTAAGTTAAAAATAACAATCTGTAGAGTGAACTTTTGGTTCCCACCAAATCATTGGAACAGCAAAATCCATGTGCCGAGAACTATTTGACCAACTCGAGAGAAGCCTGACACAACAAAAATAAAGGGGCCCAATTTTTATTTTGGTCACCAATTGTGCATCCAAAGTATCTTAGAGCACTTTTTAATGAGTGTAGCAAAACCATGTTTGTTATTTTTAAATGTTACCTTACCATAAATGTAGCAAAAAGAATCTGGATGATTAACACCATTTCTAGGCATGTATATTGTATCTGTGACATGTATATTGAACTACATAAATAACAGCATATGACAGAGAAACTCACAGCATGGACAACCCAGCACCAATTAGCCAGTAGTAAGCAGACAAACATCGGACTCATCGTGCCTAAAGTGCATCATATGTCATTAGTACGGTCTTGAAAAGCTTGGGGTTGAAAATAGACGTTTAAAGGGGTTGAAAATAGAGGCTAGAAGGGTTTTAAAATAGAGATTTTAAGGGTTAGTCATAAAACGGGAACTCAGTTCGGCCAACTTATCTGCGATTGCTAGCCACTCTTCTCACTTGCCTGGATAAAGCGTTTCCTATGAACAGTAAAACCTCAAATAGGGTGTTAATTTAAAACTACGGGTGGTAGAACATTCTGAGACAAGTTTTGAAATCAACCGGGGGGGAGTAAAGGGGGGGGGACCCATATAGATTACCCCTGACTTTTTCAGGGACAAAATCTTTGTTATTAGAGAAGAGTGTTTTTATAAATTATGTATTTACTATCAAAGAGCCACATTAGTGTTAGTATAAGATATATTTTGATTCAATAACACGTTTTTATTGTTTACCACATATTTTTTTATAGATCATTTAATATACACCTAAACCTGTAAAATTATTAAAGATGCTTAGCTATGTTGAAACGATCTAATTTGAGAGATTTTGACCTAAGAGGAAATTGGAACGATCTGAACTAGTGTTTCAATACATTTTGTAAGTTCAATGAAAAGGGGTTAAATGGTTTCCTCCCTACTCTATCCCCTTAAATGTTACTAGTGTTGTTGTAAAGATGGGCGTAGCGAGTAAAGCGAGGCAGATAAAGTGAAGGTAAGATTATTCTTAGTTCTCGACTTGCAAGTACACACACACACACACACACACACGTGTACCCCGGAGCTTCTCGCCAGAAAGATACATAGAATGTTCGTTACTTGAGGATCTCGGTTGAAGAACGGCCCAAAGTGCCACTAATAATATTTTTCTTTATAATGGTATTTTGAGAATAAAAATATATAATAATTAAATTCTTAATATACGATAACTAAAATATTAAATATTTTATATTTTAAAAGAAATGTATCAGGAAAAAATTAAAATAATAAAACATTTTAAAAGGTTTAATATTTTTCATAAAGTATCGGGAATTTATTAGTTAAAATAAACCAACTCAATAAACCAACTCAATCACTTAAGTTTTAATAATATTATAGTTATATAATATTTATTTAACACTGCGTCTTACTACTCGTTCGAGCTATACTCATATGTTCTAATTACAATAATGTATTAGGGAATAGGAAGGTTGAATTTAGAGGAAGTCTACCCACATTTACGTGGAGGGAGAGTGAAAAATAATTTAAAGAAGCCCATCATCAGTACACCCGATCGTAATTGAACCCTGATCTCCTTGTCTTCGGCAGTCTAGTATTTAGCGAGAGTAGCGCCTTAGACCATATACCCACCGAAGCGGGCTTTAATAATAAACAAAATCCTTACTCGTACCGTATCGCCTAAGAAAGTATACGGGGAGGAGGGGGAGATGTGAGTTTGATCAACCGTCCTCGAATATAGGTTGACAAAGCGGATCAAGGTCCTGTTTTAACTCGACTATTTGGCATTTCGTATGTTCGAATGTTTTTCCCACGATATTTGTTGAATGCTTTGACCAATTTTAACTAAAGTTACTAGAGATGTTCTTTAGACCTAGGCTAAACGGCGTGTGTATATGATTTTACGATCTGATTATCCGCTCTAATATGACGGCTGGTCAAATAAGTTTCATTAAATGACACCCAGCACCCCCGGCCGTTAATGTATCACTTTGAAAGTGGGAAACCCACATTTCACCAATGATAAGACTTTGTCGGTCATGCCGGGAATTGAACTCGGGACCCTTAGACATGATGCTGACTGAGCGTCGGACTAGATAGATATTTTTACAGCATAAAATGCCGTTGGAGAGGGCTGAAAGAAATCAAAGTGCTAGAGTAGAAAAAGAAAATGACGACATAAAGAGAAGAAGAAACTGTAAGAGAGAGAGAGAGAGAAATAGTGAGATAGAGAGGATAAGTCAGCTTGAGTGGTCCACGAGAGTGGAGTAGAATCTCTCATTAGCAAGTTGATGGCTTGGGAATCTCTGTCCACCAGTGACCGAACTATCAACATCAGCCAGTGACCGAAAACAACCCGGGCAGTGATTATACACCCCCCATCTCCTTTCCAACCCCTATCCTTTCCCAACCGCACTCTTTTCTATCCAACACACCATCACCATTTGCTATAGCTCACTAGAGGAAAAGGCAGGAGGGAAAAAAACCCTGTTCAATTCAATAAATATGGACGAGGAATTTGAATAAATTGTGCTACATACCAGAACTTATAAATATTTTTTTAAATAAGGTTTTCCTGGTTGTTATTTAACTCTAGATTAAATAAGACAAGAGTTGTTGAATCGAAACAGGTTAATATAAATTGCAAATGATTAGTTTGGTCAAAGAAAGGTCAAAATAAAGATCGTAAGAGGCTTTAAAAGGTAATTTACCAGGGCTCGGAAGTTGATGACATTGCAACTATTTTCTGTGAAGTCAATTTGCAATGTTAACTTTAATTTGAACACATTTTATGACACCCTGATATTGAAAACGTGACTTTAATAGTACTTTTTATGTGTGCATATTTGGAGGATTATACAGCTTATGCAATTTTGTGGCATTTTTTCTTGTTTTTACTCTCATCGTGCATTTTCTGTCATTTTTAGAATCGTTACATACATATCGTAGCACACAACGGGTAATTTTTTAATGCACAAATTCATTATTTATATTTACTTGTATCATTCATTTTCTCGTGTAATTACTAGTACGGCCAGACATGAAATAATGAGCATACCGTATTTTTTTCTGACAATAAAAGTGACTCTTTAGAAGACAGTGAAGAGGACAAATCGCCAAGTGTCATTCCATACTTAAAAGTATGTTCCAATAACATCCGTGGAGCGCAGCTTCCTCACGCACAAAAACCTCTTGGCTGATACTCGCCGATCATTCACACCCGATAATCGGAAGATGACCTTCTTTGTGCATTGCAATGCAGAATAAGATAACTCTAAGATGCACACAAATTTTCTACCTATTTTATTATTTTAACTGGGATACTGGTCATAGAATATATTATTATTATTCATTTCTTCCTTTGCAGGACTCCCCAGCTATTACCATAAACGGACAAGAAGAACAAATTGGATTTTAAATGTATTATTTGATTTTTAATAACATCTTTTGTAGCTTTGAGGATATAAAAACTGGGGGTTTAAGTGCATATCTTTGTTTTTAAGGGCATTTTTTAAAAATCTTTAAGAGCATTAATACGAAATTTTTATGTGCTTTTATTTTTTTAGTTTTTAAGGGCATCAACTTCCGGGACCTGGTAATTACAAATTTACAATAACATGACAGAATTATCTATCAATATAAAAATTCAGTTTTAAATAGATTAATATATTAGCTTATGAACTAAATTCTGGAGTCCAAATTTCATAGGAATAACCTTTTATGACAGCTAGAAAATTTACTAGATCTACTTTCACGTTTTAATACAAGTAATGTAAAATGCAGCTGTCACTTTTGATGGATATTATTAATATCTATACAATAAAAATATTAATATAATAAAAAAAATATGTTTGTATTTTCTAAAGGTTCTTTCCTACCAGCATCCATGGCAAGGAAAGTCTATTGATACTTAAATCAAAAGTGATATAGTCCACTGTTGCCCACAATCTTGGAGCACCTCGTAAGATAAGCCAAAGTGCAGGAGAACCAGTAAAATACTGACAGTTTGGGCCATGTGTGCTGCAGCCATTACTCAACTTAAGGCAGATGTGAACCAAAAATAAATATCCCTATTGAGACTGGCACCATATCTAGGTCTATATAATAAAAGTTTTCTGCGAGGAAGCTCAACAAGGAAGCACACTCTCCTCATCCCTTGCCCTTAGATTAAACTGTTAAGGTCCTTAATAATTTTGTATTGTGCTTATAGCAAATATTTTAGACACAACAAATAAAATATTGCTTGAGTAAATATGTTTAAATTTAATTTTCCACTCATTTTAACCTGAATATTTGTGATGAACATCGAGTAATTTTGACCAGAGGTTTTTCTTTTGATTCAAATAGTTTATCATCAAATGCTGAAAGATATTCAAGAATGATTGAGATACTGTTAAAAAAAACTAAACGTACCTACTGAAACAATGTTATATTCTATTATAAAAACTGCAAAAATATGGACATAAGCTCCATTCCGACCGTCTCTGTGGTCAGAGTTCCTGACAACTGATCCTGATGTCCCGGGCTTGATCCTCGGTGCCTCCATATTTTTATGTGACTCACTGGGTTTGGAACGGGGTCAATTCAGCCTCGTGAGGACAAATGAGGAGATACTTCAATAAAGAAGTAGCGGCTCTGGTATAGAAAACTGAGACTAACGTCAGAAGGGTTCGCTATGCTTAGCACACGACACACTCTACCCTCAAAAGTTGGCACTATCTTCACCAACATATGGCGGCCGCTCGGTTGATATAACTCGCTTGCGGGCTAAGGGCTGATGCCATAGAGTTTCTTTTCCCTCTTCATTTCTACCTTAAGCACAATAAACATACTGTTCACATTTAATTCCAGTGGCGGTGTCACAAACCAATGCAATCATTTTTAAAGCACTTTGACAAGTTCATCAGAATTGAAACAACTTTGATTTGACGACCAAATAAAATTGATTGAAATATCCCAACCATGTCGAATTGTTTGAAGTGTTTGTTTATTAAAAAAATATATATACTCTTTGAATATTTGGTTATTTAGATGCGAGTTTTATTTCGAACATTTTGTTTGCTAAACACTCTACACGAATATATGTTTTTTGTTTAGTAACAATTTGGCTGTTGGATTTATTTTTTATCTACCAAAACTTTCTAAAAAAATATTGTTTGTTAAATTTATTTTTATTTACCAAAAACGTGCTAAAAATATTTCGTGCGGTTACATGATAAATAAAATAAATAATAATTACCCTTCATGCAAACCAAATCTTGTTTCTTTGTCATTCAGGTCAGGTTTCCTCAAAGTATCGATAACTCTTATTAAGTATAATTACCAACCAAACGAATTATGTGTATTTTTTAAGAACCTTGAAATTATATTTTATCATTGAATGGATGTAATATTTTCTTAATGGGGCTTCATGATAGAACATTGAGTTGCATTGTAGACGCTAAGAAATTCAGCATTATTTAAAAAAGTTTTTTATATTCTTTAATATAGCCTTAAACAAAATGTGGGCTAAAGTTGTCAGCAATTTTCTGACTAGTTAAGGACGTTTCCTACCTGTGATGTCACAGCCGGTCAAGATAGGATTCCCCATGTTAATGAATTTACGTTTTACTGAGCTAGTTTTAAAGATATAACGTTGAAACAAGAACTATAAATTCATAACAATTCTAAAAATATTCCTACAGTATTATTTTTATCTTTAAGTAGTTTTTTGTAAACTTGTTTTTTTATAAATCCCCTACGACTTAGGCTATTTGTTTGTCTTGGTTAAGAAAATGGCCTTTAGGAATCGTCCTGCAAGGATGTAGATTAAGAAAGTCCGTGGTAGCATATATATGTATATCTAGAATAGGAAACAAGAAAAACAAGTCAATGTTGTCCAGGAGCAAACAATAGATTGAGTGTGTAAGCTTGTCAGAGAAAGAGGGAAAAGGTTATCAACACATAGACAAGAACACTCTCAGGATGAACTTCTCATGTTCTTCCCTCTCTTTATATTTTTTACATTGGTGTGCAAGTGTGATAGTGCTTAGACTGCTTAGGCGCGTCAAGTTAAGATGCAGCCCACTTTGCAAAATAGCTTCGAAAGCTCCAGATAGCCAACATCATTAAATAGTTCAAATTTTTTTGTTTAAAATTTAAAAAAAGTGTACTTGAAAATTCGAAAGCTCCAGATAGCCAACGTCATTAAACAGTTCAAATTTTGAGCTTAAAGTAAAAATAAAGTGTACCTGAAAATTTGTACTTTTGAGATTAAATCAAAAGGTCAGAAAACTATATTTAGCCTTCCTTTATCAAATAATGTCAAGTGTTGGTAGGGTCACAACAGATAATTTTAAGACAATATGGAATTATTTTATAGAGTTTTACGTAAGTTATCACACAATTTTTTAAAAACCCTTTAAACTTTTAAACTGGTCGAAGTTTTCATCTCAATTTTAGTGAAAGCCGAATTTTAAAAATATCAAACCACTTCATAAATAATCCTGGATCTCTAAGCGTCTAGAACACTTGACAGTGCTCTACCATGTACCACCTTTGAAGTGATAAATAAAACAATTTGGTTGTTAATCATTCCTAATTGTTCATTGGAAGTATTATTAACGTTTCTGTCTATTTAAATATTTGTTATCTAGTAATACAATATTAAATTAGTGTGAATACCTCATGGCCACAAAATTTCGTCAGAGAGGTCAGAAACAATACTGTGAAGGCGCCTGAACTAGCCGCAGACCGCGACACAGTCCCGTAACGAAGTTTGACTACATTTAGGCGACCTTGCTTAGTCGTATCGAAAGAAACGATTGCGGCTTATTGATAATAAATATTAATTATTTTTATAGCACTTTACTACCAGCTGGGAGCCTATCAGCGGTTTATTTTGATTGGATTTTTTCTTCTTCATATATTAACACTTAGTAGCCAAGCAACTTCGCGCCCTCGGCTAGTTCAATACTTTTAGTTCCGAGTCTTACCACTCGCCCGGGCAATCCACATAGGCCTATATAGGCCCTACACTTATAGGGTAGGTATGAGAGAAGTAGGATTCAGATAAATTGTAACAGAATTTGTGTGTAGGATAAAAACCTTCAGCACTCCCTACCGGAATTCCAACCACGATCCCCCAATCAACTGGCAAACCTAATCAGACAATGTTGACGCCCTGGTCCGCGCGTCCACCGATGCATCTTGCTACAATCCTTGCTTTACACTTATAATAATGATATAAACAGCGTTTTTAAACCGGTGTGCCATCAAGGGTTGACAGGTGTGCCGCGGAAGTTTGGGGGGGAAATCAAAAATAAGGGAGAGAAAAATTATGAATAAAAATATATAATTTTAAATCCTGATCAACATTATTTTTAAAAATAACACAATTATAATAATTTTAGCTATTTAACTTCCAAACAAAAATCTTAGTACTCGCTGTTTTAATGATATTTTTAAAAAAATGTTGGCGTACCTTGAAAATATGGGGGCCTTTTTCAGTGTGCCGTCAGTTGCAACAGATTGAAATTGCTGATCTAGACTAACCTTATGCCTTGTTCATCATTTAAGAGCCCGTCTCACACCATTCGGTGATAAAAAGAATAAAACAGTACTGCCCTACAAAAACTAATACGTATGGCCTCCATACCTATGAGTGACGTAGTCAAGGAATGGAAGTGGCGGATCTGAACGAATAGGAAATAGTTTCTCGGATCTGTAATAGTTCTCTTTCTGTTTCCATCACGTGCTATCCCCGGGTCGATAAAAAGAATGGCAGGCTCCCCCCCTCCCCCTACCTACATTGTTGCGGCGAAGAATGGAGACTCTTCCCCACAAAACGAAACAATGAAAGATGTGATGAGACTTTCCCCTCTCCGCTCTTCTGCTCCTTCTCCCGGACAGAGGCTGGCGCGGTTGTTAGGAACGAACAGGATATATCGTCCTCCTGCGGGAGTCTTCCTTCTCTTTACTTTATTCCACTATCCATTCTTATTTTATACTTTGTCTCTATCTTACTTCCTGGTCTTTTCTCTTTTGACTTATAACCATCCGATTCTTCTTCGTACTTATTTTTTTAACAAACTATTGGAAAGTTAAGAAATTGTGTAACCGGTTTTAATCTCTAATATTCAAACAAAATTTTATTTGGAAACAAAAAAAGTATTTAAAACGGCAGTAACCAATATTGCTCTATATTCTCTAATTGATGCTAAGATTAGAAACAGTTTTTGTATTCACGATTGAAATAGACCAATTACTCCACGATAATAGTAATTACTACTTCTTTTGTTCAGCCAAAATAATCTTGAAACTCAGAAGACCTAGGAAGCTGAAATTTTACAGACAAGTAGCTCCGAATCCAAAAGGATGCAGAAATACATGGTGATTGAAAATTCCCATTGGGACACCCAAACTGTGGGGCTTCCAAAAAAAACCAAAGTCGATAAGATTTTGAAAGCCAGAAGAGCTAGGAAACTGACATTTTTCAACCAGGCAGTCCGTATCCCAAAAGTTCGAAAAATACTTGATGTTCAAAAATTTTCATTAGGGCCCCCAAAATATAGAGGTTTATAAAAGACTAAAGTTGAAAAATTCTCGAAGGCCAGAAGAGATAGGAAGCTGACATTTTTCAGGCAGGTAGCCCACAAGGATGCATAAATGGGCTACTTGGTGACAAAAATTTCCAATTGGGGAGTGGGGGTTCAAAAAAATCAAAGTAGAAAAAAATCTTGATGATCAGAAGACCTAAGAAGCTGAAATTTTGCAGACAAGTAGCCGTTAACCCTAAAGGGCGCACGAATACTTGGTGAACAAAAATTCAAAATGAAATCTTCAATTCAGAAACAATTTCACACTTTCATTTGAGTAAATATTTGATCTCCTATAGAGTCTTTAATTAATATGAGCCTCGCATATTTTTAGAGTCACTAAAAATTATACCCATTTGCAATCATTGTCTAACAAATGACATTAGGACACATTGCACGACATGAAATGAAGCCGTCGATATATAAACAGGTATTATGCCAGTTGTTTTATATTCTCCACCTGACTCTGAGATTAGAGACAGTTCCTGTCAATCATGAGTGAAAGAGACCAATATTTCTTCATATTCTCTTCCTGGCTCTAAGATTAGAGACAGTTCCTGTCAGTACTGAGCGAAATAGACCAATATTATCTATATTTTTCTCCTGGTTATAGGATTAGAGACAGTTCCTGTCAGTCCTGAGCGAAATAGACCAATATTTCTCTATATTTTCCTCCTGGCTCTAAGATTAGAGACAGTTCCTGTCAGTACTGAGTGAAATAGACCAATATTTCTCTATATTCTCCTCCTGGCTCTAAGATTATAGACAGTTCCAGTCAGTCCTGAGCGAAATAGATAAATATTTTTATATATTTTTCTCCTGGCTATAAGATTAGAAACAGTTCCTGTCAGTCCTGAGCGAAATAGACCAATATTTCTCTATATTTTCCTCCTGGCTCTAAGATTATAGACAGTTCCTGTCAGTACTGAGCGAAATAGACAAATATTTTTATATATTTTTCTCCTGGCTATAAGATTAGAGACAGTTCCTGTCAGTCCTGAGCAAAATATACCAATATTTCTCTATGTTTTCCTCCTGGCTCTAAGATTAGAGACAGTTCCTGTCAGTACTGAGTGAAATAGACCAATATTTCTCTATATTCTCCTCCTGGCTTAAGGATTAGAGACAGTTCCTGTCAGTACTGAGTGAAATAGATCAATATTTCTCTATATTCTCCTCCTGGCTTAAGGATTAGAGACAGTTCCTGTAAGTCCTGAGTGGAAAAGACCAATATATCTCTATATTTTCCTCTTGGCTCTAAGATAAGAGACAGTTCCTGTCATTCCTGAGTGAAAGAGACCAGGCTCCGCGCTTTGTGCTTAGTTCCCTCTACGCCACGCCAGGGTGTGGATACGCCTGCCACTCTAGGAGGGGAAGAGATGGCTGATGAGGGGGTGGGGGGGGGATGCCCTCTTTTGGAAACTTCGTCATTCAAAGTTTCAAGTGTTGAGATTTCTTTAAACTCCCCTTTCTCGAGCTTACTCTTCTCTCTTTATCACACACAGGCTCTTTGTTGTTACTTCCCTTCCTTCCCCTCCTTTATCCCTCCTCTGAGAGGTTCATCTTGTTTGCTCTCTTTCTTTCTCTCAAGTTGCTTTGGGTGCAAATAACAAGGACGTGCGGGCGTTATAAGTTGCCCTCAATTAATCTCCTCGGATTACAACTAAACACGTCTCATATTGGGAATAACCTTTGAAACCTATTTCTGATCAGAGATCTGGTAATGATAAAGCTACGGTCCTTACACCTTTGCGTCTGTGTTCTTATATAAGACTTATAGGTCTCAGGTTTGACTCCCGCCTGACCGTAAAAAATATATTACTTGTTAAAGTGAGGTTTCCCCCGTTTTTCTATTATGAATTAACGGCAAAGGTACTGGATGTTGTGTTTCTTTTAACATTATTTAAGTGAATTAGTTTGTAAGTCGTGTGCTTATATAATCGTTATATTCAAAAATTACAAGTTAAATGCCCCAAATAATAATAATAATAATAATTACTCATTTGTCTGTAAATCTCGTCTTTCTGCCCGTTAGGACAATCCCCCTGGTTACAGTAATTAGGGAAGAAGGTAGGTATATTGTTGAGAAAATGTACCCGTATTTACGTTAAGGGAAAGTTAGAAACCATTAATGGGGATAAATAAACCTCATTCAGAACTTGACTGGGATTCGAACGCTAACTTCCCCGTCACCGGCAAACCAGACTAGACGAAACTGACGTCTTCGTCACCGTGTCCACAGGTGTATTGTTTATTTCTTAATAAAGTTGTACTATCATAAAAAAAATACAGGCTGATGAACTTTCACAATATTAAAGATAGTAAAAGTGAAGTTCTAAAATTATATTTTAGAAATTAATTTAACCTACAAAAAGTAAATACTACTTGTATTATAAAAATGTGTATGTATTAATTTTTTACTGCCGTTTTCTCAATTCATTCTTCGAATATGCGCTCATTTATTCCAGTGAAATATCATTAAAAACCATCTATAAAAATAGATTTTTTTGTGACATATTTACTTTTTCAAATCTATTTCAAACATAAACTCACAAGTGAAAGAAAGCGTTATTTACAATAAGTAACTCTCGAAATACAATTTCAATCTTAAACTACTTATATTTAATTATAATCTATGAATTTTAATTATTTATTTTCCAATTTTTTTAAATGTTTAGCTTATACTTTTTGTTATTTTAAGTACATTTTTATTGTATATTTGATCTCGTTGTCAACCAACGGTTAAAGGAGTTTGAAACTCAACCTTAATTAATAATAAATTATTGCGACTATTTTAGTATTACTAAACATGTACAGGAAAGCTCAACGTTCACAAAAAGAACTCTATATCTATTTTATTTATTTATTTAGCACCGCGTCTTACTACCCGTTCGGGTTATACACTTAAGTACTAATTACACTAATGGATTAGGAATTGAGATGGTTGAATTTAGAGGAAGTGAACCCGTATTTTCGTGGAGGGAGAGCTGAAAACCTCTTAGAAAAAATCACCCCCAGTTCACCCGACCGAGATTCGAACCTCGATTTCCCCGTCCTCGGTGGCCTAGCGTAACACGACTGGCTCGTTAGCCAACTACGCCACCGAGGCGAAGAACCCTAATTGATAGTTAGAAAAATTACTTGATCAATTTTCACGTATTTATATGTCAAGTCATGTTATTTGTAGCTGCAACTTTTGATATATATTATCAATACTTATAAAATACCTAACAATAATAATATAGTAAAATTATATCAATGTTGATCGTAAATTTTTTTTTTTTTAAGTTTCTGTCTTTGAAAAATTGGGTTATTCTTATGTAATAAGATTATGGTAGGAAGAGCGAAAGAAATATAGAAAGTACAAACCCATTTTTATTGGTCAAAATTGATAACATTTTACTAAATTATTAGTGTTATTTTATTGCCTTGACGTATGATTATATGGTAGTAGTTTTAGTCACTGATGATTTTGTTCCTCCTATCAGAATACTACTACACATTGAACTCTTTTAATAAAACCTGTATTAATCTTTATTCTTGCACGTTTCTTTAATTCCTTCTCACTATGCCTAGAACTCGCAGATATCTAAATGTCAAGTGGAATTAATCCTTATAGAAAGAGAGAGTTTAGCAGTGATACGCTAAGCAGTGCCAAGTCTGTGTCTGCTCTCCGCTGATAACTCTGCAGCCTAGCAGACTACTACTGCACAAACTGATAACATTGTCCCCTTAATTCAGCACGCAAGTCCTAGGGAAAACACGTCGAGTGGAAGCTTTTTGGGTAGTAGCCCCTCCCCTCCATATCCTTAGTGACAAGGGTAGGAAGGAGGGGAGGGGATACAACCTCCCACAACCGGAGGTAACTTTTTGAAAACTTGAAAAAAAAAAAAGCAGGATTAAAAACAATCTTTTTAGAGGACTTTTATTTTTGTGCTCTGCGTCTTAGTAATTGTCGGGAAATATTACACTACCGTGGTGGAGGTAGACGGTTGTATCATTGTAGAGGAAATGTACCAGTATTTGCATGGAGGGATAGTTGCAAAAAATTAAGGAGAAACCACATTAATTTCACCTAACCGGGACTCTTGACTTTGTTCTCTTCGTAACAGCGAAATTGGACTAGATGAGACTAGCGCCTTTGTCCGCGGGCTCACAGGTGTTGGTGTAAATGCTCTTGGTAACAAAGTTATGTCAGGGAAATTGTATTTTTAGCTAGATTTTAAAAGATTTGGATAATTGTTCTATCATTAAATTCACATCCACTTCGGTGGTCGAATAATCTAACGTGTCACTCTCGTGCGAGACCGGACGTCTGATGACGGGGGGATCAGTGTTCAAATCCCGTTCGGGTGCGCTAAGGGTGGTTTTTTTTTTTTTGCTTAGCTACTACCCAACCCTTAGTCCAATCAGATTCGGATGCATTTTCTCTAAATCATACTTTTATCGTGCCTAGCACAGTTGCGTAAATATCTGTATGGTCCTGACGGATCTTGTGAGTGAGACGAAGTTGAGTGAAAAAAAAAAGAACTGTTTTTTTCCCCTACAAATCTTAACCTGGGATCGCTAAAGCCACTCCTGAAACAAAATACAAATGTTAAACGCACCAAACGAGCCGAGGGTCGTTGTTAAATAGGTGTGAGGAATGAGGGCAGTGCTGCAGTATTGTGGTCTTTTCTTTTTACTACTCTAGTTAGTAAACTGCTCCTGTGAGGGAATAAAGATGATTAGAGAGCTGAAAAGTTGATCACATCCAACCAAACTACGTCTCTTTCTCTCTAGTTTTAAGTATAAAGCAATTTTATACACTGGGAAGTGAGAGGGGTAAGGGGTATGGGGTGTGAAGAGGATTTTTTTTGTTTTTTTTTGTTTGGCCGAGCTACCTTATCTGTGTGTGGAATCATTATAAGTGCCAGCGAAAGGAGAAAAGGAAAAAAAAAAAGAGGGAACGGATAAAAAACTAACTAAAGAGCGTTTTGGTCCATGCAGCATCACGCGCCCGTCTCTCCCCTCTCCCCTTGTGTCCCCTAGTAGCTCACCCACTCAATGATGCTGTGTCAGCGGCACTTTCAACAACCCCCCACTTTCCATCTCTCTCGCACTCTTTATTCATACTATCTCTCTCTCCCCCCCATACACACACACACTCGCACACTCTTTTGTGTCGTGCGATGAACACGCTGGCCATGTTGACAATCAACCGATGAAATCTTTTTCCACCACCTCTTTGTTCTACTTAGGTTTTTATTTTATTTGGGCGGAAAGATATGGGGGGCCCCTTACTATTGATTAACATTTGTATGACATCATTAAATTAAATTAAATCATCCCTCCCCACTTAGGTTTTGAATCTATTTAAAAACAAACCAGCTTCGGTGGTCAAACGGTCTAAGGGAGTCACTCGCAATAGCCTGGGACTGCCGATGACGGGAGGATAGTGATTCGAATCTCGTTCAGTTATATTGTGGGTGGCTTTTCCCCAAATGGTTTTCCACTCTTCTTCCACACAAATGTTGGGTGTTATGTATTTCTGCAGGTCCGTTGCCTCGTTTAAATTGAGTCCTCCAGCATGTCCTATCAGCAGCTTCATTTTTTTAGATCTTGAAATTTAATCTTTTTTCTATGTTTGAGGTCATTATTCAGTTGTTTATGTGGTCTTCTCGGTCCCCTTATTCCTCCCGCCTTGTCTTTTATGACTTCACTCAAGAATTTCTTCCCATAATAAGACTCATATAGTTGGCCTTTCTACTTGGAATCATCTGCAGAATTGTTATATTTTCATTACATTTTCTTAAAATTTTATCAGTTGCCCGATCAGTCAATTTCATCCTTTCTATTTTCCTCCACATCTAAACTTTCCTAATATTTTCCCTCCGTTTTCCTCTGTGTGTATGTTTAATCTCCATTCAAAGCATGATTCCATATTTAAAACTTAACTAGTTTCTTCATTATCCTTAGGTCCAGTTTGATAATCAGTAACATCATCTTGTTGTTGAAATCAGCCTTAGCCATTGCTCTTCTGGTCTAGTTTGATAGTCAGTAACATCCTCTTCTTTTTGAAATCAGCCTTAGCCATTGCTCTTCTGGTCTAGTTTGCTAGTCAGTAACATCCTCTTCTTGTTGAAAGCAGCCTTAGCCATTGCTCTTCTGGTCTGGTTTGCTAGTCAGTAACATCCTCTTCTTGTTGAAAGTAACCCCTTATTTCAGGTTATTATAACATAGCAATCATTCGTGGACGTTCATTGCAAATAATCTGCGCTATTAGTTTTCATAATAATTGTATTTTCTTGTATCTCTTTTATCTTTCATTCTGTCTTCCTCCCTTCGTTCGTCTCTCCTCTTCTCTAGGGTGCATACTGTGTTTGGGACAATCACTCCCGCTTCTCTTTTGGCACTTTAATTAAAAATATGTTGTCATAATATTTTTTTTTCTTTAAATCGTTATTCGAGGATGTTAAAGCTTAAACCACAACCGGCGGCTCATAAAACAATACATCGTGCAGTGCGGGTTCGAGTATGGCGGGGATTAAAACTGATGTGTAGACAACGCTTGGCAATAGTAATAATAACAAATAAAAAAAAACTAACGGCTTTCAGGGTATTAGTATTATTACGTTGCAACATGGGAGCAAACTTTGGCTGTCATCAAACTATTCGAACACACTAATTCCACTGGAATGAGTGTATGTATCGATTCGACCAGTATGTGGGAGTTGGAATGTTGGGGGATTCCATGAATCTCCCACCCGATATTCTACGCGCATATCAACCCCTGTTGCCATATATTTGTTTTAGAAGTGAGTCCTTGTTTTATGATGGATTTGGTGAAAAGTATATCATTGAAATATTCAGATTGTTTGCGCTCGTTGTTTATATTTGCTTTGTACAAATGTTTATAATAGTTGCGTATTTTTCATACTTTTGTAGACTTATAAACATGAGGATGTATCATTTAATCGGAATTTAGATTTAATAAAAATGATAATTTTGTAAGTACATAAATAGTTTGTTCTCAATCGAGTTAACTGTTTCACTATTCAAATAGAAATAGCCGGCATCGGTAGGCAAGCAGACTAAACGTAAAGTACGTCAAGTTTTGTTTGCCAGAGAAGGGCGGTAGGGGGCTAGAATTAGAATACCATCTGGGTGTACTAATGGTGCTTTTTACTACTAAATAATTTCTTCACTTTTTCTTCACGCAAATATGTATTTAATTCTTCTGAACTTTACCTTCCCTAACACCCACCCCATTGGTTTAGAGAAACAAGGATAGCCCTGACGGGTAGAAAAAAGTAAATAAAGACACATCTTAAAATTATATCTGTCTTGTGGTTAACAAATAAACCCAATGTTCTAAGCACGTTCTTCTGGAGTTAGTGTGTGCTGCAAAATCGGTCCTGGCCGCTTTTTATAGCACACAATAATTTAAAAAGACAAAAGGTAAGAACTTAAAACACGTGAGAAATAAATATAATGGATGCTCTGTAACGTTTTATTGCTTTAATACAATAGTTTTATTTTTCATTCAAACAAAGAACTTTTAATATCATTTTGACATTTAAAAAATATATATACTTACTATATCTATATATAATTCACGTTTATCATTGAATCTATGGACGCAATTATGACAGGGTTTCCGTTAAATTTGTTGAGGTGTCTAAAAAAAAGTATTGAACTGTAGATTTGGGGACTGTAGACAAAACGTCTGAA
>CABFWB010000178.1:119757-132060 GCA_902151455.1 Timema bartmani
CTGAACTTACTCCGAGCGCTACTACAAACTTTGTCACTTGGTCAGGAAAGAAAGTGTTGACCTAGGCGATCTTTTTGACCGAGTATGACGATTAGTAATAACATGATATACCAGCTTTGGTGGTCGAATGGTTTACGGCTTCACTCGCAATAGACTGGGACTGCCGTTGATGAGTAGATTGGGGTTAGAATCACGGTCGGGTGTACTTAGGCTCGTTTTACCCTAATAGTTGCCTACTTTCCCTCTACGCAAATTTGGATATACTTCTTATAAATTTAACCCTCCTCATCCCTAACACATTAGCGTAGATAGTACATATGAGTACAGGCCAAACGGGCAGTGATACGTGGTTACAAAAAAACACACATTTAATTTGGTAATTATTTATTAACTAAACCAGTGTTGTCCAACTGGCAGACCGCGCTCCCTGGAGATATGACTCTCAAAGTATCATGGAGGAAAATTAAAGGGGAACCCTCAGATGTGAAACAGATTATGACTAAAATAAAAAATAAAAATTTCAAAAGGTCACAATTGCACTTCATTATGCATTTATTTGATCACTAAAAATATATATAAAATCGATATCTTTAATGTTAAGTTGTTTTGTGAAAGTTTGTGTAGTGCATATTTCTTAGTAAATAATTGGGACATTGATTAACTTTTTTTGGCAGTCAAATTTGAAAGATTCTACAAGCCAAAAGTACAATTTATGAATAAATATTGAAAATATATGTTTATTAAGTGTTGTTTGATGGGATTATCAAATATATCTTGGACCCGTGGTGCCAACTGATAGTCAGATTTGACCGTTGGGATGAAAAAGTTGGGCAACCCTGAACTAAGCTATAGTAAAAAAAAAAGTCCCATCAGTTTCAATTCTCACGACAAACGGGCCATCATTATTTTTATGTTTTAATGTGTCTCGCTTCACACATGTTAATATGTTGCGAAAGCCTTTTTGATGACAATCCTGTGAAGGGAGTATTCTAGAGCGGCTCTATCCAGCACACACACCCACACACACAGAGAGAGTACAGTGCGAGCTAGAGCAAGTCCCTGTCACAATCACCCGAGCGAAAAGCGATATCGAAAAAAGCTTTTTGCTGTCGACTGTCGCGTAGCTGCCAACCCCTACCTCACACACATCTGTTTCGTTCCGATTTCATTTAAGAGAAAAGAGAGTGGAAATAAAAAAAAGAATGAAAATAATGTGGTTCTGTGTGTGTTATATCGTTACTCCTCCCCCCCACAATAACTCTCCAGATAGACTTATGCAAAGGGAATAATACTCTAATAAACACCTATTTGTTCAACCACTTTGGTGGTTGAGTGGTCTAAGGCGTCACGCTCGCAATAGATGGGACTGCCGTTGATGGAAATATCGGGGCCCGGTTGGGGGTGTAATGAGGGTGGATTTTACTAAATTATTTCACAGAAAAGCTCTCTCCGCGCAATTGCGGATACATTTTCTATACATTCTACCTTCATTCATCCCTACAACATTTACGTAAAGCCTGAAAGTGTAGTAAGCCGTGGTGAAAAATAAAACTACTGATGTTACATGTAACGTAACAAATTTTGTTTCTAAAAGTTTAGTAAAGTATTTTTGGAAAACTCTTCTAAATATTTTTGAATATATGAAATACCATATTATATAATTATAGCCCAGTGTTTCCCAATCTTTCTCCAGTCGTGTATCCCTTTTGGGTCTATAGACTACCCAACATACCCCTTCCAGCTCTAAATAAAAATTAAGGACACAAATACAGTACCTGATATCTTGCAAGGTATAAAATGGTTCTAAATTTTAATAAAACTATAGTGCTGAACTAAACTAAGCCGTGTCAAAGAGGGAAAGAAAGTATTGCAAGAGTCAAGGCCATCCCGTCAAATTCGGCGTTGATTTGTTTTATCAGACTTTTTATTCAAACATGTTTTATGAGTAATAAAACTATAGTGCTGAACTAAACTAAGCCGTGTCAGAGAGGGAAAGAAAGGATTACAAGAGTCAAGGCCATCCCGTCAAATTCGGCGTTGATTTGTTTTATCAGACTTTTTATTCAAACATGTTTTGTGAGTAATAAAACCCACGGATAAGGATACACGTACCACAGTTCGGGAAACACTGGTTTTTTAGAGCATTCCACTCTTAAATAATTATTGTATTACAGGCGCTTATTGACACTCACCATCTCTTTCTAACCTATTGGTTTCCCCGTTTTTGGAGTTGTACTTTTGTAGCTTAAAAATTAACATCGTTATTTCTATGATTTAAGCCAGTCCTGTCCAACTGGTGGCCCGCGGGACACATACGGCCCCCGGCAGCATATTTTGCGGCCCACGACGCATTAGAAAAGTTTAAAAAAAAGTCATCCAGGAGTTCCTTAAATAATTTAATTTAATTTAATATTTAGCACCGTGTCTTACTACCCGTTCGGCTTATACGCTTAAGTACTAATTACGCTAATGGATTAGGAATTGGGAAGGTTGAATATAGAGGAAGTGAACCCGCATTTGCGTGGAGGGAGAGTGGAAAACCATTTAGGAAAAAAACCCAGTTCACCCGACCGAGCTTCGAACCTCGATCTCCCCGTCGTCGGCGGTCGAGCTCAACACGACTAGCGCGTTAGCCAACTACGCCACCGAGGCGGGTCCTTAAACATGATCAAACTTAAATTGTGAAAAATTTATTATATAAATTATTTGTTATACCGTACTGTACTGTATACCAATATTATTATAATACTTTTAATGTAATATATTAGTTTAGTAGTCTATAGGCCTATCATGTAACATTCTTATGTTCTGGATAAACCAGCACTTGTAGCAGAAACAGACCTCCAAAACATTCCCATTAAAGTAAATTAGGTATACATGCAAATTTTGTTTCCAAATGTTTTCATTGTATGTTGTTTCTGCTTGGTATCTAATTACACTTAATCTTTACTGAATGTTTCTATACTCATCATTCGCCTTAAATATCCACATATTTTCACTTAGGTCATATCCATTATCAAAATAATTACAAAATACGAATTAGATTAGGGTTTAAAATTCAAAGCAATTGATCTAAAATCAAACAAAATAACTTAATAAAAATAGCAACGGATGTTCTGTTTCAGAGTATCAATTAAAAAACAAAACATTCTTGATACTGTATAGGCCTAGTTTCCATGTGTGCCACACACTGTATAGAAGGGATATAAAATAATGCCCTTAGCTAACTTCAAGTTGGCCAACCCTGAAATAAACCATTAATTGATGCATCTACCGAGAGAAATATAAACTACCAACAAACTCTCAAGCGGATAAGATCTGGCAACTGCGCGCTCCACAAAACCTGAACCGCAATTTAAAAGAGTGGAACGGCCTATAGCTATATCGTTCAATTGATCTTTGTTCCCTGAAGCAAGTGTATGCACAACTTTAGTTATAGCGTGTTTGGAGTTTGTACAGCGCAGCGAAACAGAGAGTAACGCGGAGAGATGCTCATTTGTTCTTATTTGCCCGGACAAAACGTGGCTCTCCCTTAGGACGGGACATAAATTTGTCTCCGTCTCCTGTTGGTAGCGAATAAACCAGAAACTCGAGATATCTTGTTATCTGTTCAAGATGGCCTTGTCAAAATAGCAACAACAAACTTGGACAGAAAGAGTATCTTTTAAATAATAAATATTATCTTGGATTAGTCTTAGTAGGATTAGAATTGAGATATTGATACGCATCATTAATAGCTTGATAGTAGCAAACTGACTTTTAGGCTGACTTTAGGCCTACTGAATTTAGGCATACTGAATTTATACCAACTGGCTTTTAGGCCAACTGACTTTTAGGCCAACTGACTTTTAGGCCAACTGACTTTTAGACCAACTGACCTCCAAGCAAACTGACCTTTAAGCCAACTGACTAGGTTAACTGAATTTTAGGTCATTTGGCTTTAAGCCGACTGATTTTAAGCCAAATGAATTCTAAGCTAACTAACTTTAAGTCACATTACTTTTAGGCCAATTGACTTTAGGCCAAACTGCTTTTAGGCCAAATGACTTTAGGCCGACTGATTTTAGGTTAAATTTATTTTTAGGCCAAATCACTTTAAATAGATGCTCTATAGTACGAGTAATTTGACCTAAAGTATGTATAAGTTGTCTTCGGAAACATTCGCTCTTATTTGTTGTAATAAAAATAGATGGCAAAGTGTGTCTCATTTATTTGAATAGTTTCTACTATATAATACAAATAAAGTCTTCTTTGAAGTTGACCAAGGTCTAAAGCTTACAGGTCTGACTTCTCTTTGGTTCTTGTGATTAAATATTTTAAAAAAAACTATAAAAAAAACTCTAGTATCGTTGCACAATAGCATGCACGCCTTTCAAATACAGTAAAACCTTGGATTGCGAGCATAATCCGTTTCGTAAACGTGTTCGTAATACAAAGCACTCGTATATCAAAGTGAATTTCCCCCATAAGAAATAATGGAAACTCAGATGATTCGTCCCATAACCCAAAAATATTTAATCTAAAAATGATTAATGCCTATTTATTTTCGTTATTTAAATGTAACGGTACTGTAATCAAATTTATTAATTAAATTTACTCGTGGCTGGTGTGAGGTAGATGAGAGAGATGAGAAAAGGAGGTGTGTTATTGTTTAGGACGACTTTCACTGTCACTAACGGAATCACTGCTATATGTTGGATCACTCAAATATTTTTCTTTTTTTGCGACTTTAACAAGGAACCTATCCAATGACACTGCTCGGCAGACAAAGCGTAACCATATTACTACTCGTATTGCAAGATATCGCTCGTTTATCAAGTTAAAATTTATTGAAAATTTTTGCTCGTCTTACAAAACACTCGCAGACCAAGTTACTCGCAATCCAAGGTTTTACTGTATAAGAATAAATTTAAGATTTGAAAAAAAAAATATTCAAGGGATCGTAAAAGATGAGAATATTAAAAGGGTATTGACAAAAAAATTGATAAGTTAAAGAAAAACGTTAAAAAATAAGCATAAATACAATGCTTTTTTAAGTTCAAGTTAAATTTTAAGGTGTTATGCTAGGTACTATTAAATTCTAAGGTATTAGGTTAATAGGTATCTAATTTTCATTATATTTAACTAAATAAAATTAGTTCACTTCTACTATGGACTAAAATGAGATATACTCGTACTACAACTATTTATATTACACTCAGCTGTAATATATATATATATATTACAATTAGAACTAGCGATTATATATATTAGTATAAATATGTATGGGACCTAAGTTCAACAAATAATTGGTTTTTATTTTAAGTGCCTATTCACTAAAAGAAATGCATTATTTACTATTAGTCTTTAGTCACTACAATTTACTATAAACCGTTATATTTTAACTATGAATTGTGCTCTGTGCGTTATGTATTGTTTACTATTAATTAGGTGCGAACCAAATTGTTAGAGCCATTTGTAAAATATTTCAAGTTTTTGAAAAATCAGTCAATAGTAAATTACTCTCCAACGAAATTTAGCCCAACACTAATTATATAATGTTATTAGTCATATATCAAACTAATTATAAATATACGTTTTAAATAAAATCGTTAGACCAATTTTCGAAAAATTTGGAATCCAAAAAAATTACTCATAAATAAACTGTCCATATCGAAGGGTTAGAGTAGAAATGTTTTTTGTGGTACAGCCCTATAAAATCTAAATATCTAGTTTGAACAAAATTTATCAAACTTTTTTGGATTCATGGTCAGGGACAGACAAACATGGAGACAGACAGAATAATGTAAAAATTCATTCTTTTTGGGTTCGTGTTCACATAAAACGTAAAAATTCATCATAATCTAGAGATATATTTTTTCACGATTACAATACTTTCTCTTGGTATGAAAAAAATAAAAAGGGCAAGGTTCTTATATTTAAAACCAACATATTATAATGTTATAGCTAAGGGCATTCTGATATTGGAGTACACAGCCGGCACTTGTTTCATAAGTCGCTGTTTAAATTTAAAAATAAGAAGAACAAATGTCAAAGTTTCAGTAATGTCAGTGTTTTTAGAAATATTTTAACATCCTATCCCATCACTTGTGTTATATATATTCAGATTTTAAAAAACTAATAGTATTTATTTTCCAAAGATACCCGAAAGTTATAACTTTATATTTCAGGCTAAATTACTTTAGTCCTATTTACTTTAGACCAACTGACTTCTAGACCAAATGGCTCTAGGCCAACTGCTGTGTCCTCTTCTGAACAGTTGAAATATCTAACTATACAATTATGACATATTTCAAAATATACTCATTTTTTACAACAGCTACTAAACATTATTTTAACACCAGCTAGTGACTAAGTGACATATATATCGTATAAAAACACTTCATGATGTAAGCCCGCAATCGAGCCATACCGACTGAGTGACCACCATATGTTGGTTCAGCGGATGGCGTCATGGGGTCAGCATATCAAACCCGAAGGCCGTTAATCTCAACTTTCTAGATCAGAGCCGCTACTTCTTTATTCAAGTGGCTCCTCATTTGTCCTCACGAGAATAGATCTGGCCCCGTTCCAGACCCACTGCTTCACAGAAAAATCTGGAGGCGCCGGGGATCGAGCCCATGACCTCTGGATCTGTAGTCAGGAACTTTGACCATAAAATAATATAATGTGCTACTATTTTTTACTCTTAACCTTGATGGCTAATTTAAAAATTAAAAGTAGTGTTATGGGACTACAACAAAAACCTTACTTCGGCTTTTCTTCGCATGTTTCAAGCTTCGCTTCGACCCCGCTTCGCATTTCAAAAGTGACGTTCGCACGCTCCCAACATTAAAAATTAGGCATTAAGATCACAAACTATCAAAAATACGTGGACTCGCACGGAATAATAGATACTTATCAAAATAGGTTTATTCTTAAAATATTTTCGGAAATCAGAAATCAAGAGGAATAATAAATATTAATATTATAACAGAGGCCCTTAAAATCAATAGGTTAATTTCATGGGGAGTATTAAAAAGGTAAATAGGTTTATATACTTTAATTATTAATAAAAATAATAAATTAGTTATAATAAGGTCGGAAGAGTTTTAAAAACTTTTCAAATAAACATTTCTTCCTTAATTTTAAAGAAATTATTCAAAATTAAACTATGATATAAATTGACAAATAATAGAGTTTAAAGCACTTTTCAACCTCACTAAATGTTCCACAAAATAAAATAAATACTCATGCGCTTTCTATATTTTGAAAGTATTTTAATAACCACATTAGAAATTTGAAATACAAATGAGACGAATGTTGTTACTTGCGTTTCTTCTGTAGGTATTTCGAACAGAGTGGAGGCAAATCTATTGTGGCTTTGGCCGCTTTGCTCGAGTGAAGACTGTATTACTGTAATAAAGCTTAATTCACAGTGATGTTTTATTATAACGATATAGTCTTCTTTCCTCGTTTCACGATTAAATGTTGAAGTAATTTAAACATCTTTAATTCATCATAGTTAAAATAACATTGTTATTGGATGTGTTTCTTCTATCTACTGTTATGGAAAGTATAACTTCACTTCACTCTTAAACTTTATGTCTTTATTACATACTTAAATTTTGTTTGCATGAATCGTGTTATGGAATATGTATAAGATGTAAAACGTACAACTACTAACTCCTGATTAAATAATCTTTACAGGGTCGTTACTGATTTTATCTTTGATATACTTGAAATAGTTTTACTTTAGAAGGTGTTTTTTAGTCAAAATAACATAGAGATAACCAAAATCCAAATTAATGTTATTACAAGTTAGGGAGAATAAAGGTTACTTATTTTTCATTTAAAAACAATTACAGCTCAAAGACTATGGCTGTCGATAAGAGTTTAACTTTTACTTTCTTTCAACCTCACGGAGAGAGAATTATTGTGATTGGCAACAAATTCTAATTCGAGATTTTGATAAATGATTACGTTTCATGACCTCCTGAAACCGTAAAAGAACTTTTTTGCGATTCTTTGAGTCTATATCTCGACCTTAAACCTAAAATATTTTACCGAACAGCCTGGAGCTTTTTATCAAGGGTTTTGATAAGGTTCCTCATTAGGAATTTTTGTATTCAGATATATAACCCTAAAATTAAGGATAGTTTACTCAAGGACAAAAAGAGATACATTCGATTTTATCAAAATCCGTTCCAAGAATTTGATTAAATTTTTGTATCTAAGTATTTTTTAACATTACAAATAAAATGGCTACTCTCATTTTCCCATAAAAATTACTTTAAGGGTACCTTACATAAGCAGAATTTTCCTATTTTTATCATATCTCCGCAATGATTTGAGATACCAAATAACCTATCATTGTAAGTCTGTAGTACTATTCAAAATTAAAATATTGTATTTAAAATATATTTTTATAAAATCAATAGTTTCTTAGCTCTAAGCCAATATACATCTTTTTATGAAACTCTGCCAATTGAAATATTGTTATGCTCTGTTTTGGACAAGGCGTTTCCTATTTTCTCAATGTTTCTGCAACAACGTATATTATTTAATCTGTGCTCTTTCGTTGAATGTTCCTGCAACAACGTATATTATTTCGTTCACATAATTATCTTCTGAGTTTTTAGTAAATGTATCTGCGTAGCGTAACATTTATTTTATATATTAAATAACGATTCAAAATTTACCAATATCTTGATCATGGCATGCGATTGCATTGACTAAAGCAATCAAAAACAATATTGTAATAATTTTAAATTATATTTGGTGGTTGATACATACATACACGATATATATACTATATACACACAAATATATAGATAGTGTAAGTTAGGAGTGGCCATACTTTTTGAGCTACGGATCTACCCCAGAGAAGGAAAATACTTTGCGATCTACTACTGAACCAAAGGCTTGTATTGTTTGTTTTATTGGTTAAAAAAATTGTGTTTTAATAATAAAATTATATTGCATATAAAAACTTATTATTTTTCCTCAAACCACATATTATATAATCCCCCCCCAAAATGTCCCATTAAATACTTGACTTTGAAGCTGATGCATGACACCGCATTATCTTAGTTTGTTGAATGAGAGTTGATAATTACTTTGTAATAAACGAAGGCAGGATTGTAAATAGTCATCAGTCAAGACAGCTTCGATATTTCGATTTTTCTAATGTTGATCTACTAAACTAGGGGCCGCGGTTGACCGGTAGATCGCGATCGACTGTTTGGCCGCCTCTGGTGTAAGTGTATCCTACATAATATTGGTAAATTATATATATGTATATATAAGGGTCTCTGGTTTGAATCCAGACTGAGTAAATCACATTTAATATTGGGATTGGGTACCTAGTAGAATATTAATATGTAGGTCTAGATTGTTTTAAACTTGTTGAGGTACAGTACATTATACCGGCTAAGGTTTAAATATAGAGGGCCACTTTGGTCCGTGAATATTGGGTACCCTCCTGATCGGCTTATCCAAAGAGTAGTTAGCTATTCATATTTTATGCTAGTGATTGTTCATTTCCTTAAACGCCGTCACGTCCAGTTACCTCGTGTCGAATGGTTAAAATGATCAATATCAACTACTAGCATTCAAACTACGAATAATTGAGATTTACATACATAGTAGGTTTCGTAGGAATGAACACATAATGAATTTCAACATAATTTTCGCTCCAAATACTGATATAATTTTTAACGCTTTTGTTTATTTTTTCCAGCATCGCGTCTTACTACCCATCCAAGCAAGCTGAAAATTTACACTAGCTTGGTGTAGATGAAGAAGGTAGAATTTATATAAAAATGTACCCGCGTTTGTGTGGAAAGAGACTGGGAGACAGTTTAAGGCGGGGGAGGGAATATCCTCGTTACACCCTGATGGGATTCGAACCCGACCTCTCCGTCATCAGAAAAACCTATGAGACTGACCCAGATGCTAACGCTCTACTTCTCTCCATATTAACGACGTTGCTTACTTGTGACGTCACGGCAAGTAGAAATGCGATTCCCACATGTTAATGTATTTACGTAGTTGTTCAGCGAGTTTTAAAAATATCACATTGAAACAAAAAACAAAACTTTCTTAAAATATTGATAAAAATATTCTTAGATTGTTACAAATTTAGCGTATAACCCGAACGGGTAGTAAGACGCGGTGCTAAATAAAAAATAAAAAAAAATGTTACAAATTTTATTTTTTTTGTCTTATACTAGTTTTTTGCAACCGTGTTATTTTAATCGTTTACAACTCAGGATATTCAACGAAAAAGTCCTATAGGAATCCTCCTGACAGGATATAGACTAATAAAGTATGTGGAAGCACATGACTATCTAGAATAGGAAACAGGAGAAAACCTATATATAAACTTAAACCTATGTTGTCCAGGCTCAAATAGTTGAACGAGTGTTTATAATTGTCAGTGGAAGAGGGAATGTGCCATCAGCATGTAAATAAGAGACCTCGCTGGGTGAACTCATTTATCTACCCTCTTTTACTATTTCGTAAATTGGCGTTAATGTGAATAGTGCTTGAGTGCGTCAAGTTAAGATGCAACCCTCTTCGCAAGACGGCTTCACAAAAGCAGGCGACGCC
Organism: Timema bartmani; assembly: GCA_902151455.1. Lineage (NCBI taxonomy): Eukaryota > Metazoa > Arthropoda > Insecta > Phasmatodea > Timematidae > Timema > Timema bartmani. The sequence continues at coordinate 130,351 of CABFWB010000178.1, forward strand.
GTTAATTAAAGACGTGACTCACGTTTTAGGTTTCTACGCAAGGACTAGCAAAACTCTCCCCTGCTTCGTTTTATAGCAACTGCTTACATTCTTGTTGGTGTTAGGCCTGCGTTGTGAGCGATAGCATACCCACACTGGTGGGCACGTGTGCTAAATGTCAGGCTCATCTAGGTTGTTTTTCCTGCGGCGAGGAGGTAAGGGATCGAATCTCAATCGGATCTACTCAAGGGTTTTTTTAATGTGCATCCCTCCACGCAACTGCGAGTACATTTCCTATAGACTACGCCTTTCTGATCCTTCTACCCCTATACTGGTAGGGAGATGCGTAGCAAGAAAAAAATACAGGCATATTCCACACTAACGACAGGTTAGGTTCCAGACTAGAAAATCATCACAACTTCAAAACAAGGCATTTTTTTAACTTATCGATGCATATACTGCACTGCAATCGCCATATACGGACTTAACGATTCTAAATAGCACATTTGTAACTAAAATAAACACTTGCCACTGATGAAAGATGTAGCGTCATATCTTTTAAGTATCGTGTCTGCGAAGTAAGCTCCTCAAGTTCGAGGGATAGTGCCAACGGCAATTTAAAGTGCCTGTAGGATTATTTTAATATCTTGAAAACGCCGCGAGATAGTTTATGACGCAGTAAGTGCTACATGCTCGTTGCGCGGGTGCTGTCCTTCCAGGCGTTCAGCTCTATTTGCGCTGCAAGACAATAACACGTTATATTTTAAGTGCATCTGGCAAATCGAGATGTAATAACTAACCAGTAAAAACTACCACATCGGTAAGCATATAAAGATAAAGGTAATTAAAAATGATTTATTATATTAACCATAGTAACATCAAATGAATATGACACTGTTAGTGCAAAATAATCTACCTCTTCAGTTATCTTATGTTTCTAATCGCTTTCTTTCATTTTCCAGATTTATTATATTTTTATAATATAAACCAGCTTATGTGTATGTGTTTATAATAAAACTTAAAGATTTGTCTCATTTTTAGGTTAGGCCTATACAGTTTTTTAAAAATCATTATTACATTTTAACTTTCGAATATGCTAAAAGGCTATACTACTAATTAAAATTAATAGATTGGTTTAAAATAAATACTTCAACAACCTAATTTATTGTGTAGGTTTAAATAAACTAGAAAAAAACCTCTATGGTGTGGGCCCGCAAGCGAGCTATACCGACAGACTGTCCGCCGCCGTTAGCAATGATAGTGCCGACATTTGGGGATAGAGGGTGTCATTTAGTCAGCACAACGAACCCTCCTGGCACTAAGCTCAGTTTCTTAGAGCGTAGCGGCTACTTATTTATTCGAGTAGCTCCTCATTTGAACTCACGAGGAAGTTTGACCCCTTTCCAGACCCACAGCTTCACAGAAAAAAAATCTGGAAGCGCCTGGGATCGAACCTGGTACCTATAAATCTGTAGACAGGAACTCTGACCACTAGAAAACAGAGGTGGTCTCAATTTAATTAAAATAATTAAAAGTTACCCGTCAGACATATGTGACTCGCCATTATCTACTGAGTGAACTAGATCCATACCACCACTTGCCATACCATACCACTTGCTCTCTCAGACTAAGCTGCTGCCTCGCTCCACAATCATTAAAAGCTATTTACATTCACGGGCCCTGTATTCCCACTCTAATCTGGGATGATGGGATTAAAAACAAAAAAAAGGG
>CABFWB010000178.1:143918-161235 GCA_902151455.1 Timema bartmani
TTTATATATATATATATATATATATATATATATATATATATATATATTACTCCTTGATCTCAGTCCGAATTAACTTTTACTTTATCTCGACACTTTTGAGAGAAAGTATTGTGATCGTCAAGAATATTGAGCTCGAGATTTTGATAAATGTCTACGTTTCATGACCTCCTGAAACAAAACAAAATTGTTTTCGCAATGCGGATGCCGTTTTGTCTGTACTTCGGTCTAGAACCGAAACCTATTGGACTAAAACTTGGTATCGGGTGGTTTTCATAAGGTCCACCCGAGGGGTTTTTGGAATGAGATAGTTAACCCTAAATTTAAGGGTAGTTTACTGAAGGGCAAAAAGAGAAAAAATCCATTTTCTCGAAACTCGCTCAAACGGTTTTGATTTAATTTTATATCTAGACATTGTGTATCATTATAAAAAAGATGGCAGTTCTCAATTTTTCATAGAAATAACTTTGAGGGTATTTTACAGAGTGAAAATTTTCCAATTTTCATCATTTCTCCGCAGCTATTTCAGATACGAAATAAGATATCATTGTAATGTTATAGTACTATTAAATATACAAATCTTTTATTTGAAATACATTTTTATAAAACTAATAATTTCTTAGCTATAAGCAAATATTGTACCGGGGCTCTAGATAACTCTTAGAGACCCCGTATACGTAAACAGGGTGAACATACATAGATAACAAATGAAAGCAAAAGATATAGATTCATATAAATAAATTAGCTTTAATGTGGCAAGTTTAACAATATATAGGTAAAATAAAATACTTGCACCCTCCAGTTTGCCCAGATTAGGCCATTTAAGAAGTCCTGCAATACATAACTCTAATCGGAGAAAACTAGTGCTCCCACACCAGTAATTCAGGCGGCGAGAAGCGCCATAATTAATGCACAACAGACAAGTCCCTGCTTATGCTCGACACGGATAACCTTCATTTAACAAACCAGTGCAGCATCAGTTACGATACAATAACATCCACCTAAATAGTTTATATAATACAATAGTAAGATAATTAGTTGCAACTATTTACTTCTAAATAAGATAGAATCAATTTAGTGAGACAAAACAGCTGCCCCTCCATAAGGGAAGAGGACAGCCCACGCTAGTGAAGCTAGCTTAAACCTTTTCATCAAACCTACAATGGTAACGAAAGGATGAGAGTTTATCCCGGTCATACGTGTCCCGGTAGGACAATAAGTGAAAGTCCCAATTCAGGGCTCTAGGTCTGAGCACAATATGACCTGGCACACAACCAATTAGTCTCAGCCAGGCTCGAGGAGATCAAACCCATGAGGGCCGGCGATCGAAACAAAAAGGGGTTAGAGACGACCCCCACAACCTGAATATATTTAAAAAAACATCAAAAATGTGAGTTATGCCAGAAGGGCAAGAGGAACCACAATTTGACCACCGCACCAAAGGTGAAACACAGTCATGAAATTACACAAGAAACGTGGGCCGTACCAGATGGGTAGAAAGACCCACAAGTTGAGCACCGCATTAAAGCTGACCAACAGTTATGCCGTGAGGCACCCAAAATAACTTTAGGAAAGCTGACCAATACCTAATAAGGCATACCATCAGGCCTGGAACAACCTAAACAGCCCCTTTCCCGCCTGGAGGCACTACAGACTACAACATGGTCATGCAGGCCTTGGTGTGGGGCACACGTTTATCTAAGCTGCTGGTCTGATGGATCAAGCCTATGGTGGTGACCTGAAACTTCACCAATGGCAAGTACAGAATGCCATGAAAGCTTAAGCTAAACTACATTACATAAAATAAGCTCATAAAAGCTACAAATACCCTCCTGAATGAGGAAACAATTCCTAAGATTTTGTTCAAATTGGGAATCCGAAAATTGTTTCACAAGATTAATAAGATTGGAATCGAATAAAGTGAGAAATAGCACCTGAACACGAGAATCAAACCCGGGACCTTTGACTTAGCGCGCCATAGCTCTACCACTGAGCTATCTAGGGATCTTCCCGTATTCAGAAGCATTCTTCACTCCAAATTTAAGGCAGAGTCTGTGATGGACGTGTGAATATCATCGGCTACGAAGAGCTATCATTCATATTTAAGCCACTGGCGACTCATTTAAGGCTTTATGCTGTCAATAGTACAGATACATTGTACATTCCAAACGAATCAAGATGGAAGAAAGCAACGCTATACGCCTTCCATATACTTAATTGTTTTGAGGTTTCGGTAACTCGCCTCATGCGCCGAGTAGTCCCCAGTGTATAATAACTAATTGGATAGAGAGATACTCGCGTTAGATTCGCATGCCGATGGCTGGGAGATCGGGGTTTTAATCCCCATTGGGTCTATTGAGGGTGGTTTTTCCTAAATGGTTTACCACTATTCCTCCATGCAAATGTGGGTATATTACGCCTTAAATTATTCCTTCCTCATCGCTACCCAATTGGAGTAATTATCATATATGCGTATAGCCTGAACAGGTAGTAAGACGCGGTGCGGTGATTTTATATATATATATATATATATATGTAAATAGAGAGAGAGAGAGAGGTTTTTGCATTGTTTTAGTTTCTTGTAAAATATTCCTGCCATCTTTGAACCAATTTTTAATCTCGTATTCTTTCTTTTATCTTCTGTCTTCTCACACCCGTGGCTACCAAAACCCATTTATAAAATGCAATTTATTGGTTTCCGAACTTCACGTGTCGCAGATTTGATTTGCTTTCCTAGTTAGCTTTTATATATATATATATATAATTCTTCTACCCGATTCTCAGATATGTTTTCCCCCTTCCACAACCTAAAATCTATTTAACGGCCAAAAGGAATTTGATAGAAAAAAATGTTTACGGAAGTCGTAAAAAAAGAAACCGTGAAAGGAAATGCTTTTGTTCCGGAAAGAGATGTATAAATTGTATGATTTGGACTTATTTTACAGCCATGTTTACGGCAGAATATACTAATCAACAAGGAACATGATTTTTTTAAACTTTACAACAAGCATGTTTGTAATAACTCTTAACATACAATAGGCCTATAACATATTATACTACTTCCAACGAATAATAATAATAATAATAATTTAAAAAAAAACATGAGTTGGTGTCTATTTCTCATTCACGCTAAAACCACTTCACTGATTGTGCTGAAACTTCGCATGAACGTAACTCGGATGTCCGTATAACATACATGCTAATTAAAATTTACGTTTCGTTATTTTGTTACTAGAGGGTGACTACAAAATACTACTTTTATACCTTTTTCTCGGCTTCTGCTCATCGTATTTTCATTGGATCAGCTTTGAAAGGAATACTAGTTATAAAGCACATCCCATACGAAGAACTGGTAATTAATTATCTAGGGGCTACTATATTTTACATTGAACATCAATATAACATTACTATAGTTTATTATAAACACGGTTTTTTTTTACAATCACGATCACTTTTATACCAAAGTTGTATGTGATATCTTAGAAATATTTTTATTTATTTAAGAAAACATTGTTTTCTTCCTGAAGAACTAATTGAAACCTTGATAATTTTGACAACATATAATTTTAATTTAATTGTATCAAAAGTACCACGATAGTAATTTACAATAATAGTATGTGATCATAGTAGTATTCTTGATCGAAACATATTGCTGTCGTCAAATATTATATTAAAAACAACTAGAAAGGCAAACGTTGTTTAAAAACTAGTATTAGTAATGTTGTTTGACGAGAAACAATATGATGTATTGGTTAAGATTACCATTATTGTAGTTTTTAATCTTATTCGTTTTATTCTAGTTTATCTCGTAGTACTATTTAAATAGAAATTATCTTTTGTCAAATCATCAATACTCTCTATTTTTACCTTATTTTAATCAACATTATATTGATACATTTCAATCATTAGATTAAATTTTTCTAGGACTATTGAAATTATTTCTATAAACTGATTTGAATACACACATACATATTATATATAGTAGGATATATCGTTTCACATTCCCCACACATGCGTGTCTGAGGATGTGTGTGTTTATTGGTATGTGACACGAGCATCGCATTGCAGATATTCCGATGTGCAGGCCGACAGCAACATGCTATGCGGGCATGCGACATTATTAAATCTTGTATCGCCTCCTCTCTCTCTCTCTCTCTCTCGCTCTTAGCTTGATGGTCCATAGGTATGTTACCCCCTTTACCCCCTCATGTAAGCTCAGTTGTGTGAGGAACAGTTTGACCCCGGTATTCGGACCTTGCATGTTGAATGGAGTAACCGCACTGAGTAGCTTGCTTATACCGAGATATGTGGTCACTCCATTACATCCTCTGTTCCACTTCAATGGCCTGAACGGAGTAGTTATAGTCCGATTTTAATAGGAGGATCCAATCTGACAGCCAGAAAAGATACCAAACTCTATACAACGTAGGAGTGTTGATAACTGACAGCCGAGAGTAAAGTTACCATAACTACTTTCATGTAACCCGCCTCGGTGGCGTAGTTGGCTAACGCGCTAGTCGTGTTGAGCTCGACCGCCGAGGATGGGGAGATTGAGGCTCGAATCTCGGTCGGGTGAACTGGGGGTGGTTTTTCCTAAATGGTTTTCTACTCTCCCTCCACGCAAATGCGGGTTCACTTCCTCTAAATTCAACCTTCCCAATTCCTAATCCATTAGCGTAATTAGTACTTAAGCGTATAACCCGAACGGGTAGTAAGACGCGGTGCTAAATAATAATAATAATAATAATACTTTCATGTATCCATTCAACGAACTATTTGATCTGTAAGACCGTATTATGTTGAGTTGTTGTTACTTTTAACAGTCAAAACTTTCACAACAAACAAATTAAAAATATAAGATACAGGTGTGACAATAATACTTTTTAGTTTGCCATTTCATGAACTATAATATATTTTGTGGCCACAACCGCGGAACAAAAAACATAATAGTTTTATTAATATATTTTGTTCTTTCAATAAGTTAATAAAAAGCCAATTATACAGCAATTCTTAGGGAAGTATTCTCAGACTCGTTTGATAACACTTTTTTATTGATAAAAAAATTCTAATTTCTAAATAGGTTAATATTAGTGACTTTCAGCCAATGTTTGAAATAAAAATCTTCTGCTAGCTGTCAGTTACCACCACCCATACGTTAGATAGACTTTCAGATCTACTTTTATGCGTGATATGATCTTTATCTGTCACATATCAATGACTATATTATTATAATAATAATAATTAATAATAAAATAGTAAAATGTTATCAATGTGGACCTAAAAAAATTTGCTTGTATTTTATCAAGTCTCTTACTATGAAAATAGGACTGTACTTATTCCTCCCCTTCATACCGTTATTAATTTTTTAATGTCTAGATGATAGGGTGAACCTATGCAAACATTATTACTTAACGGTATTCAACCTGACTTATAAACTGGCTTAATTCTACAACACACCACAACCATCCCCCCGGCCGTTAATTCATCACTCTCAAAGGTAAAACCCTAAATTCACTAACGATACATTTTTCGGCTATGCGGGTAATCAAACCTGGCTATCCTTATCTCACTAGACAGTCACTCTATCGACTGATCTAAGGTGTCATCAAAATGAATTAAATAACGTCTGTATCGGTAAACAATTCTTATTGTTAAAATTGCAAAAATTTGACTATATTTATACACAAAATATTACTTTAGATCAAATAATTATTTGTTTTAATGAAATACAGAAGATCAGAGATATTTGTTTCTGATTGGCTGAACTCAAAAGGTTTGAGTACCGGTCTAGTGTATTTACTAAATGGTTTCCAACTTTCCCTTAACGCAAACTAGGGTACATTTCCTCTTTACCGAAGTCCCTCATCCTTACTTCATTAACGTAATTAATTTATGCGTATAACCCAAACGGGTACCAAGATGCAATTGGAGGTAGGGGAAGGAATAAAAAAAATACATATACCCTTTTTTTTTTTAAATACATTTTTGAAACACCGTCTTTTCCTTTTTATGTCACGCGCATATTTCCCTTGGCGGTAGTAATAAATTTTCTCCTAAAAATTTTATTTTTTAAAAAGTTGTGTATTCATTTTATTTGACAAGAAAAAAGGTAATACTATAAAAAAAATAGATTCACATTGATCATTTTTATCGTTTCAATTTTTGATATTTTTGTGTGATGTGGTCCATGTGACATCAACCCCCTACTCTTGCAAACAACCGCTGGCGGCCGCCACTCAAATTAACCAAAACATGGGTCAGAACGAGCTAGAGGCAGGGGGGCGGAACACGGAACCGTGGTCGGTTTTAATCTGCTAGTTGGAAACGTCACACGAACATCGATCCTGTGTGCGGGCATTCAAAANTATGTCTACATCCGGAATATAGAAGAAAAAAAGGGAAGGGGGGGGGTGGTTTAGCTACTCAGATGAATACGTTTGCAGGATGTTTATTTGTTTGTCTATTTTTAGTTCGAGAATTGGTTAGGAAGAGTTTTTTTTTGCAACAAAACGCAAGATTCTAATTAGTATTATATATACAGGATGTTTGAAAACTCATAGCCTAAACTGCACATATAGCTTGTGTGAACCTAAATTAATACAAAATCCCTGTACACTTACATCAGGAAAGCTATGCTAATACCAATAAATTGTGTTCAAAGTTTCGGCGTACACTTCTGGGAGAGCAAAGCTGTTCAAGCATGCGTTTACAACAGGTTTCATAGTAGTTAGGCGCGTGGCATTACACATGTAATAATAGCAAGCACTTTCTGTGATGTAGGACAATTAATGATGACCCTCAAAACGTATTAAAGTTTCTAGTTGGACTGATATGTTGTTTATTAACTGTGGTATGCTCTGCTGCCGTGCTCCAAGATGTCGAGGTATGTAGCGCCGCGCACCTAACTTCTATGCAACCTATTGTAAACACATGTTTGAACAGCTTTGCTCTCCCGATGCTGTACGCCGAAACTTTGAACTCAATTTAATGGTATTAGCATAGCTTTCTGGATGTAATTGTGTATGGATTTTGTATTAATTTTGGTTCAAACAAGCTCTATGTGTAGTTTGGGCTATGAGTTTCCGAACATCATATATATAAGATTCGAGATTAGGGGGGAAAATGAGCTGGAATTTGTTTTAGTACTTATTGGTGGCTCAAGCCCAACATATTTATATGAAAAACTTAATCACTAGGCCCCAGTCTAGTAATTTTACACTTAATTGAATGTATGAATGTTATAATGAATTTTATATATATATATATATATATATATATATATATAGTGGGTTTTTTGCTCCACTACCCATTAGATTTATACGTTTATATACTAATTACTCTAATGAGCTTGGGATAGGATGGTTAAATTGAGAAGTGTACCCACATTTACGCGGGGAGAGAAAGTGGGAAACCATTTAGTAAATTATTATCATTAGAACCGCGTCTTACTACCCGTTCGGGTTATACGCACACCATTTAGTTAAAACCACCCTCAGTACATCCGACCGGGATCGAACCCCGATTTCCCCGTCATCGATGTGACAGTCATATCTATTGCAAGAGTAGCGCTTGAGACCATGCGGCCACTGAAGCCGGTATTTAGTTATAAATTATGTTTTGTGATATTTGTTTTAATCTACAGTTCAATGCACTTTTTTTTAGAGACCCCAATTACATTTTTATGACATATAAAATAGCCTTTCCTGGAATCCATACATTCCTCGAATATCATAAATATCATTATTTCTAAGCTTTATGAATATTCAACGAAACAGCCAGTATTTAAATATCCTCTAGTAACTAATATTGTTTATTTACACTTACTATTTTAACGACAATTAACGCCAAATCATAATATTAACAGTAACAAAACAGTAAACATGTTTAAAACACGGCTAAAAACATAGAAAAACTAACAAATATGGTTCCAGTCGGTTTTTGGCTTATATTTAGTCAGTATCCATATTAATAGATTATTTATTAGATATAAATGTTAAAATCATTTTACAATAAAACGAAATATTTTTTTGAATAAATTATCTAATTTTGCACGCGCAATTAAAATCCTTACACACTTCTTTTGGCTGCCCCTAAATTATACATTTAAAAAAATCATCTCTAGGGATTAATATTTAACATTCCTTAATGAACTGCTCCTCAATTAATTAATTAAAAATGTTATTTTCCATTTGTGAAAATGATCTTTAAAGTCGTGTAGAAAAAACAATTGAAACAAAATTAAAGTTATTAGTTATTGTTATTATTACTGTTACTATGCGTGAAAGTGGTTGGTTACTGGGAAATGTTCGAATTTCTCTGCGAGAATGTTTGTCGCCACGTTTGTTTGTTTTTTATGATTCGGCCGTACATTTATTTTATTCCTAGTTCGATGTGTGCTGTAAACCCAATGGGCCAATAAACGAAAACACGTTTTAGTAATGTTTTTTTATCTCTCTCTCTCTTTTTTATTTTTTGTGAAAAACGTTTTGGTCCTCAGCGGACGTGTGTGGTAGACTCATTGGTCATACCATTTGGACATACGTGGGAGAAAGAGACTTAGAAGAGAGAATGGCGAAAGAGATAGTGTTGCTAAGGTAGAAGGGATAGATAACGAATAGAATGGAAGGAGAATAGGGCTGGTAAAAAGTTTCCAAAATGATTTACGTACGCCCAATATTATTTATTGATACGATGTGGAACTTTTCTGGAAGCTTTTCCTGCCCCTGTGAAGGGATAAAACCAAACCCCCCTCGTTCCCTCCATCATCCCTCAAACTCTTTTTCTGTGGGGGAACAAAGTTTTAGTGAACTCACATTATTATCAATTTATTTATGAAAAGCTTGTCGTAAAATATATTGTAAAAGTATACGGTGTCTGTCAATGAGATGCCATCTTGACAAAGTGAAGTGATAATACTTTATCTGCTATTCTCATCTTTGTTTGAGATTTAAAGTGAGCAATCATCCTTCATCTCTTGATTATGATAAATGTATTGCTCGATTATAATAAATATAAAAATGTGTTTTAATCTGGTCGGCCTACACTCTACTTTGATTTTATGATGAGTAGACTTTTGGAGAATCTTTTATAAAATAGAAAATTTTTTGTGGTCAACATTGATAACATTTAACTATATTGTTAGTGTTATAGGTATTGATAATATCTATCAAAAAGACGGAAGAAAATCACATGACTTGACTTATAAATACACGAAAATAGATATATCAACTTTTTTTAGCTGTCTGATATGTCCAACTGTAAGAAAGTTGGGATATACACAGGTAAGATCTATCCCCCCTTAGTTAGTCTCACTTGTGAACACAGATAGTTGTATCATACAGGAGCATACATGTGAACACAGATAGTTGTATCATACAGGAACTTACATGTGAACACAGTTGTATCATACAGGAACTTACATGTGAACACAGTTGTACTATACAGGAACTTACATGTGAACACAGTTGTACTATACAGGAACTTACATGTGAACACAGCTAGTTGTATTATACAGGTGCATACATGTGAGCACAGTTGTACTATACAGGAACATACATGTGAACACAGCTAGTTGTATTATACAGGAACTTACATGTGAACACAGTTGTACTATACAGGAACTTACATGTGAACAGGAGAGTAAAGCGGGTTGCGGCAAGCAGGGTGAAGCAATAGTTGAAGAAATATGTGTGCGGAATGCTAATATCGTTAACCAAATACCCCACCATATCGACTGGACTTGACAGTGACGGTGGTTTGGCGATATGATGGGTTTAGAGTAGGCAGGGGAAACGGGGATAGGGCCAAAATATGTGTGCTTCTGACGTTTCCTTGGTTTTTTATTGGGTTTTTACTTCACTGGACACTACAAAACGACGAGAATAAAGCATGTGAGACGAGCCTGCTTTGAACAGAAGGGAGGAAAGCTCTACTTTGTAAACCTGACAAAGTGGATAGAAGGACGATATGTTGAGGAAACATTTTCACAAAACATGTTTGTTTTGGTGCTTTTTTAAGGTATTTAATTTAGCGCCTACTTTCTGAATTGACTGATTATACCAGCACATGACTTATAAACTAACTTACCTCTATAACATATAAAACATCCAGCCCTCCGGTCGTTAATTCATCACTGTGAAACATATTTTAGATTTTTCAGCCATGCCACGAATCGAACCCGGGACCCTTAGATCCGTAGAAGTACATGCTATCAACTTAGCTAAGTATAACTAGGTCAGAATGACACGTCTAATTAAATAATATTTTATTTAATATTATAATTGAACTGGAATCCTTATTCAATTCACTCATTTAAAAATTTTAACCTCTTTTGGCTCTGCTTCACGAATCTTGTCTTATAGGCTTAGGTTCAGCGTCACGACACTTGTCTTAAAGGCCTAGGCTCAGCGTCATGACACTTGTCTTATAGAACACTTGTCTTATAGACTCAGGTTCAGCGTCACGACACTTGTCTTATAGGCTTAGGTTCAGCGTCACGACACTTGTCTTATAGGCTTAGGCTCAGCGTCATGACACTTGTCTTATAGTCTCAAGTTCAGCGTCATGACACTTGTCTTATAGAATCAGGTTCAGCGTCACGACACTTGTCTTATAGGCTCAGGTTCAGCGTCACGACACTTGTCTTATAGGCCTAGGTTCAGCGTCACGACACTTGTCTTAAAGGCCTAGGCTCAGTGTCATGACACTTTTCTTATAGTCTCAAGTTCAGCGTCATTACACTTGTCTTATAGACTCAGGTTCAGCATCACGACACTTGTCTTATAGGCCTAGGTTCAGCGTCACGACACTTGTCTTATAGACTTAGGTTCAGCGTCACGACACTTGTCTTATAGGCCTAGGTTCAGCGTCATGAACCTTGTCTTATAGGCTCAGGTTCAGTATCACGACGCTTGGTTTAGTTATACTTGCAATAGAAACATTTGTTCGCGTATTATCCTGCTATTGAACTAATATATTACAATAGTTGTGTCTTACATCTAGTCATCATTCTCGGAAGAGGATTACATTGGTGGTCACATGGTCTAAGGCGTCACGCTAACTACCATTCTTTCCATGCAAATGTGAGTTAAATTGTTTTTTAAATGTATTCATTCCCCTCTATTTATTAATTACTGGAACTGTTTTAAACAATTCATTCAAAAGGGTTGTATTTTTGTATTTTAAGACGTACTCATTAGTTGTCGTTAAATTACTACCGGTAGCCTGTAATGGCGGAAAGATATCTACAGTCCAGTAACCTTGTTTAACAGATTAAAAAAATTATACTAGATCTACTTTCACGTATTCATACGTCAAGTCATGTGATATGCAGCTGTAACTTTTGATAGACATTATCAATACCTCTAAAATAGCAACAGTAAGCATGTTCAAAGTTTCGAAATTTGGAATCCAAAACTGTATCTTGTTTGGATTCATATCTGTTTCAAAATTTAAGATCAAAATAGATCGCAGACCCGTATTTGATGGAGTTAAATTCGTAATTCGAATACAAAAGTCAAACATTTGATTAATTTAACTTTTTAAAGAAGTTAGCTTAGATCCATTATTTGACTTGATCACAGAAACTTGCAAGTCTAAGTAATATTTAAAATCTAGTCATTATTTGGACAAGGTTTATTGATACATTGTTTAATTGAACCAATGAAAATGTTTATATCATTTGGCCTAAACATTCGATTTCGATTTTATGTCATTTCTTTATAAAATTTCGATTCGGATTCGAAAATGTTATCATTGTTGGCTGCAAAAAATATGTTTGTATTTTCTGAAAGTCCCTTTCTATGAAATTTCACCATATATCTCATTAGATAGAGTTTTTGTACACGCCCACTTTCCCCCCCAAAATATAACGACATACGGTATTTTGTGTTACGAGCCTCAGCCGTTGCAAGAGCTTTCCAAAATACGGCCCGGCCCGGCCCGGCCCACCTACCAACCCTCCTTCCATTGGCTCGGCCAGGAAAATCATTACTAAGAGATATCTCCAAGAGCTACTTTATTCCTACAGCGAATTATCTTCTATAGTCTTCACAAAGTTATTTGCAGGAAAAATACAGACACGCAGCTAAAGAGAGAGAGAGAGAGAGAAAATTGTTCTCAAGAATAGATGTCATGTTATGCTCGTTTATCAGAATTATTTTTATATGTAAAGTAGAATTCAGAATGAGTGCGGGGGAAAAAAATCTTCCAGAACAAAATATCTGATGATTTATGTGGTTGGCTTCTGGTTGTAAGCAGGTTCATATGCGACGTTCTATCATACCTTTTTCCCTAGATCAGATAAGTTTTCTAGAACGCTAGGAGTTCATGATATATACATCTAGACTCTCTGGAAGAATGGGAGAGTTTAAGTAAAGACGACAACACACAATTGTTTATATTCTCAAAGTAAAACAAATAGAATTGCACTTTCAATTTTAGTTGACAATTGATGGCTATAAGTCATAATCATCCATATATTGAATTTATCTAATTTTTATTTAATTACCTTTCCCGGTGGCCACAAGGTCTAGATGTCAGGCTCGTCTAGGTTGGTTTGTTGATGACAGGCAGGTCGGAGTTCAAATCCCGGCCGAGTGTACTTAAGGTGCCTCCCCCCCTAAATAACTTCCCACTCTCCTTTCACGCGAATACGGTTACATTTCCTCTTAAGTAAACCTTCATAATTCTTATCCATCTAAGTGTATACATATGTATAGTTTGAGCTGGTAGCTAAATGCGGTGAAAAAATGTTAGAAACTAAAAGGTATATTCTTTGTTAAATTTACAGTGAGAAACTTACTCTACATTGGTGGTCACAACGTCTAAGGCGTCACTCTCGGGATAGTGAAGATCGTCGGTGATGGGAGGATCAGGGTAGGATTCCTGGTTGGGTGTATTGAGAATAGGGTTTCTCCACTCTCCCCTCCTTCCCACGTGAATGCGGGTACATTTCGTATACATTCAACCTCTACATCCCTACTCTAGTAATGTGGCCAATAGGCATATAGCGTGGACGGGCAGTAAAACGCTGTACAAAAAACAAACTTGTTTTGAACATAAATCTATTTTTTGATAAGTTTTTTATCAAATATAAATAGTAAATAAATATTGTTTTTAATAATTTAAAAAGTGTGTGTGGGGTTCTTATATTTGTTTTAAAAATAAAATAGCAAGCTACGAACCAAACGTCAAGATCCTAATCGGTTTAAAAGTGCCTGTTTGTCTGGATGCCTGAGTCAATTCTCACATATAGGCCTACTAATCTAGTGGTTGGTTTTTCTTATAAACCGTTAAGAACAGTCCAATGGTTATAATAATGGTCTTATCTGACAACTATATCTACTTTCACTGATTCATACGTCAAGTCATGTGATCTGCAGTTGTCGATACTGATATAAATGTCTTATTTATTTTTTCTCGTCACGTTTTAGTACCAGTTCGTGTTATACCCATACAAAAATAATTACTCTAATTCAGGAGGGGTGAGGAAGGTAGAATTTGAGAGGAAATCCATCCTCATATTTTACACGTAGGTAGAGTGGGAAAGCTTTTATTAAAAACTACCCTCAATAGACCCGAGATGGAGTCGAACCCCGATCTTCTTGTCAACATGAGATTGACGCATTAGACCATGCGACCATTTATTTCGGTTATAGATATTATCAATAACTATAAAATAACACCATTAATATAGTACAATTATATTACTGTTGACGGAAAAAATAAAAATGTTTGTATTCTCCAAAAGATCCGATTTATGAAAATTTGACTGTAGCTTGAGTAAGAAAGTAGATCTTTACTTGCTACATTAGTATAGTATTGTCGTTTAGTCCGAATATCTTGAGGACAGCTTCTTTTGTTTTTCCTTGTGAATTGCTGCCTTCTTTTTTTTTTCCTTTCGCTATTTTCTTTATCACTTATTAATGCCGCTTCACTTAGCAGCTTGTCAGTGACATTAGAAAGAAAGACACACACAAAAAAAGTCGTGATAGAATATAAAAGTTGATTTATTCTTTTAAAGTTCTTGACGTTCTTTGTTCTGCCTCTGTCAGACCCATTTTATATTTCCTTCTAAACTTCCTTCTCTATCTTATTTTATTTTTTGCTCTTTTGTATCTGAATATTTTGTGTTTCGTCTTCTTTGCCAGAACTTGTAGAAATCGCAGCCTCAAGAATTCGCTAGATCTACAGAAAATTACAAACTACCCTCGGAGATTTTCAAAACAGCATTAGATTTAATTTTCTTAAAAATAATTTGGTATAGTAATTATCACTTTGTGCGACTTATTGTTTGAGATAATTTTTTTTATTATTATACAATACTAGCGGACCCGACAGACGTTGTCCTGCCTGAACGTTGGCTTTTCGTTTGGGTGGCATAGTTGATTTCGATAATAAAACAAATACTATGTGATCATCACAATTACAAATTCACAATCAACTCCAATTAGTGAGTTACACAAATATTACAAATTCAGTGTTTGTCTTCAGAAGGTTTTAACGGTCAATTATTGATGAACTTATGATTTTTTTAACGGTCAATTATTACTATTATATTAATTATTATAAATATTGGGTGGTGGTGGTGGGGGGGTGAAATTTGGAGGTTACATGTTCTAATATGCAAAAAATCTTTTCAAAAATCCCCCTCGCCCCCCAAAAATTCCTAGAAGCCGATTGCAGCGCCACCTACTGGGTCCAATTGTGAATCTAAACCATCGACGGACCCACTCAAACACACACAAAAAATTTCATCAAAATCGGTCCAGCCGTTTAGGAGGAGTTCAATGACATACACACGTACAGAAGAATTATATATATTATTAATAATTTATTTAATTTTTTCATACATAGTTAAGTTGTTTTTATTAAATGAATCATAGCTATTTAACTAAAGTTGTTTATAAATGTATGATACATGTTGTTAAGGTGGGAATGTGAGGAAAGGTAAATGTTTTTGCAGTTTTCCATTTTATTGGTCAAAATAAATCCAATAATAATCCTCCAGTAGAAACATAGGAGTTTAATTTTCTTCACATGGTGATACTTGATAGCATCAATTGTTAAATAGTTGTCAAGGGTGTCCTGGAATTTAATGACAACTTTTTCTATTCATTTAAAAAGTTTGTCGTCTAATACCGCTATGCTCATAACAGATATTCAACAACTGTTGAGATCACCATGTAAATAACATTAATTAAACTTTATGTTTGCACTGAAGCAATACTTTATTTAAAAGTTTTGATACAAAAACCGCAAAAATACTGACCTTTTCTCGCGTTTCCTACATCCCCACCTTAAGTTAGCATTATTATTATGTGTGCTAGTGAAAATATGTACCGGCCAGAAAACATTGTTTACTACGTTAATATCAGTCAAAAATGTAATTAGTTTTTCAACACATTTATAAAACGTAACTTCCTTTGCTATTCCACTTGGCTGGATTTCATGTTTCGACTATTATATCGTGTTAATAACGAGAGTATATAATACTTATAATACTTAGCACCACGTCTTACTACCCGTTCGGACTATACGCTTAAGTACTTAAGTGGGTTAGGAATTAGGAAGGTTGAATATAGATGAAATGAACCCCCATTTGTGTCGAGGGAGAGTGGAAAACACTTCGGGGAAAACCACTCCAGTTCACCCGAGTGAGATTCGAATCTAGATCGCCCCACCCTCGGCAGTCTAGCCCAACACGAAACTAGCGCGTTAGCCAACTACGCCACCTAGGCGGGAAATAACGACATTAAAGTTGTGTGTTCCGAGCCCCTCTTAAATCAATATAGGTTAGCCTGGAAACAAGACACAAGATTACGATCGAACCGGAAAACTTATCGAAGAGGTTTCCTGAATCCTCCACTCGACAAACCATGAAACTTGGGTGAATTTAGTTGTTTTCTTAATTGATAAAATAAATATATTACTGGTCTCCACTATACTGACTTCTAACTGAGAGGTTATCTCACAACGCTGTGACATCTTATTTTAGCTGTATCACCTACCTAAGCTCTGTGTTATCTGTGGGTGTGACGGGCTCTTAAGATGCCTGGTTCGAGCTGTATTACCTAACTAAGTTAGGTATTATCCGTGGGGTGAGACGGGCTCTAAGGATACCTGGTTCGAGCTGTATTACCTAACTAAGTTATGTGTTATCCGTGGGGGAGACGGGCTCTAAGGATACCTGGTTCGAGTTGTATTACCTAACTAAGTTATGTGTTATCCGTGGGTGAGACGGTCTCTTAAGACTTTGGTTCGAGTTGTACTACCTAACTAAAGTTATGTGTTATCCGTGAGGAGAGACGGGCTATTAAGACTTTGGTTCGAGCTGTATTACCTACCTAAGTTAGGTGTTTTTCCGGGGGTGAAACAGCCTCTAATAAAATAAATATTTCCTTTTAAATTGCGAGTATTTAAAGTATAAGTTATAATTTGTGTAGTTCTAGGTAACTAAGTGTGAGTAAATCACAAAATGTTTTAAAATCTAGCCTCATATTTCTGAAATCTCTTTGTTCGTGAAATGGTCCTTTAGGCTTTGTTACAGTAGTGATCTGAAACATTTTTGGATTTTCATTAAATTTTAGCTACCAAATAACGGTAAATTTAAATAAAAATTAGTCAGCATAAGGAAAACTTTGTTCTATGAAAATTTCTAAGGGTTGCGACTTTGAAAACCAGCTGGGATTTTGGTTTTGTTGGTAAATTTCCTTCCTGAGGTATGGTCGTTGTGTTCATCCAAAATATATAGCAAACTGAAAGTCTTTTAAACCCAAAAACAACTATTTTTAGAATTCTGGTAGGAATTAACTTTGAGGGAAAACATTTTGTTTTGCGGTTGACATTGATAACCTTTTACTATTTTATAGGGGAGTGCGAATGACGCTTTTTATATGCGAAGCGAAGTTTGAAACATGGGAAGGAAACTCGAAGTTGAAGTCATATGACACTAATTTTAAATTTTAAATTTAACATTAAGTACAACTATGTGAAGAGAAAGGCATAGAAAAAATTTATGCTGACACATCTTAATATAGCAATTCTATATATTATTTGTGTTGTAAACAACCCTTTTTCTCAACTAATACAAAACTTACAGCGATGAATAACATATCAGTAGATAAGATTTTTTACCGATTTCTGACATAGCATACTCAGTTTACGTTAAAACACGTTGTTTGTTTCAAATTTAAGTTAAAAGAAAAATATAACAATATTTTTGTATCAATTACTGAAAATAAACTATCTTTGCTATTTTGTGTATACGCTTCGCTGTGTATTTAATTTCAACAACCCAACAAAAGACTACATTTTTTTT
>CABFWB010000178.1:162690-176195 GCA_902151455.1 Timema bartmani
CCCCCCCCCCTCCCCCTTTCCTTCTCTATTTGGTTACCCCTTTGTTTTAACCGGGGAGGGGGTGGGGAGTGGAGGAATGTTAGTAATTTATAAGTACTTGATGCGGTTAATGGTGTAGGTTATGTAAGTACCCGCCAGCCATGGTGTCATCTGCACGAAATGGTTTAGAGCAACACAACCCTATCGGTCACTCGACTCTAAAAACATGTTTTACAGCTCAACAACCCTATCGGTCGCTTGACTCTAAAAACATGTTTGTACAGCTCCACAACCCTATAGGTCACTCGACTCTAAAAACATGTTTGTACAGCTCTACATCCCTATCGGTCACTCGACTCTAAAAACATGTTTGTACAGCTCCACAACCCTATCGGTCGCTTGACTCTAAAAACATGTTTGTACAGCTCTACAACCCTATCGGTCACTCGACTCTAAAAACATGTTTGTACAGCTCCACAACCCTATCGGTCACTCGACTCTAAAAACATGTTTGTACAGCTCCACAACCCTATCGGTCACTCGACTCTAAAAACATGTTTGTACAGCTCCACAACCCTATCGGTCACTCGACTCTAAAAACATGTTTGTACAGCTCCACAACCCTATCGGTCACTCGACTCTAAAAACATGTTTGTACAGCTCCACAACCCTATCGGTCACTCGACTCTAAAAACATGTTTGTACAGCTCCACAACCCTATCGGTCACTCGACTCTAAAAACATGTTTGTACAGCTCCACAACCCTATCGGTCACTCGACTCTAAAAACATGTTTGTACAGCTCCACAACCCTATCGGTCACTCGACTCTAAAAACATGTTTGTACAGCTCCACAACCCTATCGGTCACTCGACTCTAAAAACATGTTTGTACAGCTCCACAACCCTATCGGTCACTCGACTCTAAAAACATGTTTGTACAGCTCCACAACCCTATCGGTCACTCGACTCTAAAAACATGTTTGTACAGCTCCACAACCCTATCGGTCACTCGACTCTAAAAACAGTTTTTACAGCTCCACAACCCTATCGGTCACTCGACTCTAAAAACATGTTTGTACAGCTATACAGCCCTATCGGTCACTCGACTCTAAAAACATGTTTGTACAGCTCTACAGCCCTATCAGCCGCTTGACTCTAAAAATTGTGTACAGCTCTAAACCATTTTTTCAACCCCTTTCTATACACATAATCAAGGGGTAATGGTCAGTGCCGTGGAGTGTCGCCAGGGTAAGCAGAACTTGTTAAAACTGTACCTGTTAGCTGTTCTCTTACTCACTGTCTCCATTTGACCAATCATACACTAAAATTCTGCTCTACATACCTCACATGGTATAACGGTTTGTGAAGTGCGGTGAAAAAAAAGCATATATATATGTGTGTGTGTGTGTGTGTGTGTGTGTGTGTGTGTGCTCTATGAAGAAATAATGCTTCAATTACACATTTTAGATGTCGATATACGCAATTAAAAAGGAATATAGTGTTTAGTTTTCAAACGACTGTACAGTGGGGAGCCACGCGCAGCTGGTCCTATATTCGGGTAAATTATTTACCGTTACCATGGAAACGGCTAGTAATATTCCCTAGTGGCTTGCAACATGACGTCTAGGCTCGTCCGGACTTCTACAACCATGTATGCAATATTGTATGGACATAAATGCATTGTATGGCAATTAAAACATCGTAGCCACATTTATTTTTTTTAAAAAGAGTTTAACTCCAGTCTCATTTAGATAAGAAGGAATTTTTTTGACAGTTAAAAAAGTTACTAAATTATTTTCATATATTTATACACACAATTTCTTTTAATCTGAATCTCTCACTTTTACACTACTTACATACCTACCTAATCACGCAGTTCCCTTATGGGGTAAGCCATAAACTGTGCATATAACTAAAAAAAACTCTGTACTTAATCCATCCTCATTAACTTTCTCCACACTTCCCTATTCTAGCATACTCCCTTCGCTTCAATAACATCCATGCACCAAGTCATACATGCTCTTTTATTCTTAAGGCTCTTAATGTTTCTTTTTTTCAAACATTCGTCTACAGCATTTAGCCACGTCTTACATGATCTACCACTTCCTTTTGAGCCACACACTCTTAACTCAACCTCCATATATTTAATTCATCGCTCGATCCATAATCTTCCTTTCAAAACACACTCCTTCAGCACTCACTTATTACTGACTGTCCATACAAGTTTTTACATTTCTTAGATATCTCGTTCCAACCATATTCACCTTTCTCTTGTGTTTCTCCTGACAAACCCAGACTTTACATCCATAAAACAATGTTGGTTTCAACATACTTTTATATTCTGAAAATTGAAAAATGACATCTGAACACGAGAATCGAACCCGGGACCTTTGGCTTAGTACGCCAATGTTCTAACCACTGAGCTATCCAGGATTCCTCCCGTTCCCAGGGTCATTCTTCACTCATATTTTAAGGCAGAGCCTATGATGGACGTGCGGAAATCGTCGGCTACAAGTATGTGATTATATTTATATCAATTTTCAGAATATGATATCTAGATGGAGTAATCCTCACTAAAAGCATAAATAATAGCTTTGGTTATTTGATTCATACTTTTATATGATGCCATATTTGCCTCTTTCGATACTACGTCATTCCTTTGCATTAGTCCACATACATCCAACTAATCTCCGAGATCCATTCACCTGTATCTCGATGTCACCATCTATCCTTCCATTTTTACAGAATATTCTGCCCAAATACACAGAATTATTCACTTGTTCTAGCAGTTTACCATTTATACAAAGTTGATAATTATTTCCTGATCCGTCCTTAGTAAAACTATCACCTTAGTTTTTGGAGACATTTATATGAAGAATATACATTCTGCTTGTCTCCACATTCAAACGATTCTGCAAGTCACTTTCATTCTCAGACATTAATACTTGTCAATACTTGTCATATATAATATTAATAAAGATAAAATACTACTATTGATATATTTAAGTGTGTGCGAAGCTTTGAAATATCAAACTCGAAGAAAGTCAATTAATATTATTCACTTGGAGGCACTCAATAACCTTAACATCTTCGAAACATTTTGAAAGAACAAGAAAGCTTCGATTATAATGAACAGATCTTAAATATCTCAATAAATTTTGCATATTCAAACACATAATCATATTTAGAACATAATTAAACAGTATTTTAACACCAACTATTAATTAAATGATATCTGGAACGTAAGTATAGGTAAAACAGCTAGGTGAAAGAATATATATTATATTATAATTTATATAATATTCAATATATCGCAAACATATTTTGTCTAAATAAAAATACCTGCCAGGTTGTAACCATGAACTGACGATCACTGGTATGAAGCAAATACAATATTAGATACAAAACTTTTTAGTTGTGTTATCTTCCTTGCTTCAATTAATTTCATATAACACGTATCCAATATTTAGTCCTTATTATTCAATCTCGTTAGAATTATTAATGACAAATTATTTACAAATGAACTTTTGATACAGAAGTTTTACTTAGATTCTTCGGTCTTTGCTTTATTATTCAAAATGGCTGATACGGTGAATGTAATAGGCGTAAAACGAGCACCAAATTTATTATAAATATCCTTTTTTCTGCTTTGACTTTGTTTCACATATTTCAAGTTTAGCTTCCCATCTAAAAAGTTACCTTTTATGACCTATAAATATCACTGCCTCTCTCTATAATTCGGGGGTCTTGTGGTAATGTGCTCTCATCAGGACCCGGTGTTTGTGGGTTCAAACCCAACTGAGGTCAACTGATTTTACTTGAGAAATAAAAATCCGTAACACAACTTCCTTTGGGGTGAGGAGGGAAGTAAAGCCATCGGGTCCCTTGTCGATTGTGACATGTAAAATAACCCTGGAAGGTGTGTGAAAATACCCTTCCTGAAAAAAATTGGTCCGCTCTTTCGCACTCACTCATAGAAATTAGTGTGGAAAGTGACGGGGTGTAACCACACTTCCTGAATCCTCTAATACGTGAGATTTCTACCAGATGGTGCAGGCAGCCCCAGAGGGCTGGGTCCGTGCTCAGCTCTGGGATAAATAAAAATTACATAAAACAAACCTTGGGGTAAAATGTTATCACTGTTTACTGTAGCAGAATACGTTTATATTTTATAAAAAATACCTACCTACTATACTCCTGCTATAGCTCCTCTCATGATACTCTGGTAGCACCCCACCCTCTCCCTCCCATTAGGGGTGCGGGAGTTGTGTTGACCAGCCCGCACTCTTTGATGTAACACTCCGCCAACAGCTTTCTCCATTAAGGCCTTCCATATCCCCCCCCCCTCCTCAAGGCCACAATCAACTATTCTGTTTACGTTAGTACATTTGTCGTCCCGAGCTTTTCCTTGACACTGAGCTCATCGTCGGACTTTGGAAATACGGCCTGAGAAAGTTGCTCCATGGCAACCCAGGGCATGTTGAGTGAGGTTTCACTTTCCTCAAATCATTATTAATAATGTTTATTTTGTAATCTTCTTCAAGGCTTAGGCTAGTAACTTATTGGGGTCACATAAACCATAAACTCCGTATTATATTTTATTCCATTTATGTTAAAAAAATATCTTTAATTGCTTCAAGATTGATTCAATGTTAGTAATTTTTCTTCGCCATCTCATCCTTTATTTTGGGGGGAAGGGGGGGCGGTCCCTTCATCCGGGCCCATCGTACTTATAAGTTCCCTTAGCTTCCCCCTGTCGCTTTAAAAAACCGTAATTTACCGTGGGGGTGAAACTACAGTTGCGTGGGCTTGGAAATCTAAAAACGGCGCCGTATATCTAGGGACTATTTTTGTGTCATTAGCATAGAGCTAGTAATACTTCTTTTTTTATATACTGGTGGTACGAGCACTGCGTTGCTCAGCTAGCTTTCCTTCGCTCTCGGTGTAACAATGTGCATTTACGTTTTTTGTATCTGCGCTATTGAATAAACGAGTCTTTCTTAATTAGATTTGATAATCTCTCTCATACCGTTTAATTCACTTAAAAACATGTCGAGGAAACAGCATGGAAGAAATAATTGATAACTTACTATTTATTATTTATTATTATTATTATTATTATTATTATTATTATTATTATGTTTCGAACAAACTGTATATACTTAACGTTTATTATGTTATCTATTTGGAAAAAACACCTTATTTTATAGAAGGTATACTAGTTCTTCGCACATGATGTGTATTATAATACATAATGGTTTGTAGGCGAAATCTTGGAACAAAATGGTGAACGTAAATTTTAATTAGTATATATATATTAATTAACCGGACGTCCAATTAATATCTGTGTGGAATTTCATCAGAATCGGTATAGTGGTTTTTGCGGGCAAGCGTAACAGACATACACCAACTTATTTCCATGTATTATTAGCAGAAGTACCCGGGGTGACTGCACAATTTATTGCGTGGCTACCCCGGGAAACGCTTTGCTTTTCCTCGCTTCAAACAAACAGAAAAAAAAAAATCATAATCTCAAAATTCCTATTCAAAGATGCACATGTTTGTCCACAGGATCGATTAATTATTTTTAAATGTCAGCCCTCTACATGTGAGAGATATCGCGAAATGCTCATGACAAACAAGACTCTTCGTTTTATTAATAAATATTAGGATAAAATACTACGTGGTGTTGTTTAGTTTTACCACGAAATAAACATTTATTAAACACATTGTAACTTTTCATTTATCTCGACATAATATGACCACTTTTTAGATTCATGTGATATTTCCCTTAAAGTTCTGGCTTTGATCTCTTTGTTGCCTGCATCCTATCTAAAGCTATTGTGGCGCTGGAGTAAGGGGAGGAGTTAGTATCAACGCTTTTGAAAAGAACCCTTACAAAACACTTTTCGAGAACTTCCGGCTTCTCTGATTGAAGCTTCTGTTCCTCTAACCATACATATCTCTCTCTTTCTTGGTTGTCTCCTTACCTTTTGTTTCAATCTTCTCAGAAGAAGCTGGTTTGTTTTTTTGTGCCCTGCGTCTTACTACCCGTTCGGGCTATTCGCATATTTACCTTAATGGTGCAGAGATAAGGAAGGTCGTATTTAGAAAAATGTATCCACGAGAGAAAATACAAAACTCTTATAGAAAAAAAAAAATCCTCACTACCCCCGACCTGTTTTCTGACCCCTGTCTCTCCATCATCAGAAGTCCAGTCTATTGATGAAATGACACCTTAGACTGCATGACCATAGAAGTTGTCTAAAATAACACTGGAACAAATATGATGAGGTATTTTATTATTTACTCACTAGCTCATTAATAGTGGGCGAGATCTGTACCGGTGAACACGTGGACTCGGGCGTCATCCTCGTATGTTCTTGTTCGGTGGTGACCCGAAGGTCTAATATAGGTCCTACAATATACTAGAAATGGGTCAAATCCGAATCGTGCAAAAATTCATGAATTTAATAGTAAATAGGAGTATATCAGGATATTTATTTATACTCTATTTGAGGTAATTTAACGTGCACTTTCTGAATCGACATGATAATTTCTATTAGCGAGAGTGAAAGGGCCGATAAATTTTGTCAGGAAAGGTATTTTCACCTACTTTCCAGTGTTCTTTTACGTACTACAATTGACGTGGAACCAATGGTTCTACTTAAAACCCGAAGGAAGATGTGCTACGGATTTTTATCGTCCAAGAAAAAATCCTTCGGTGGGCTGGGCTTGAACCCACGAGCATTGGGTACTGAGGTGAGCACTTTATCCCAAGACCACCGAGGTTGACATAAGAATATTAGAAAATAGAAATAGTAACTAAATGTTAACATTCATTATACCATTCATACATTCAGTTAAGTGGTAAATTAACGGTCTGGGGCCTGGTTGTTAAGGTTTTACTATAATTATTTTGGAGGTTGAAACACCAACGGCAGTTTTAGAACTCAATAAATTCATATTCAAAATTTGCTAATATATATATATATTATTATTTTTTTAAAATCTAGACTTATATTTTCTTGAATTTTTGAATCTCGAATATCCTTAAGGATTTGAGGTATTCTAAGGTTCGAGTATTCTAGGGCCCCATCCAAAGAGCGTTTGTCACCCTCAAGCCTGATGATTAGTAAAATAATGAGCACGTTTTTACGTCATCAATATGTAATTACTTTTTCGCTCGGTGCGCTCATGACCACTTTAGTACTACTATTACTGTTACTTCACATGTTCGCCCCAAAAAATAAGATACATTTGGTCATGGGAGGGGCTTTGAACCAATCACAGGAAATCAGCGTTGGTCGCTGTGCACAAGTTTAAAACCGTCTCAGCTTTATCCGTTCTGCTTCTCTTTGGAAGAATTTTCAAAGCCAACCGACTCAATTAGTGCTAATGCGCCTTCAAAGTGAAATACAAGCAAACAGCTGCGTTTACTTGTTTTTGTAAAGAGATTCGAAATAATTCGTTAAATGGAAAACCGGTGTGTCGTTCTTGTTCGGTTTTAATTTGATTCACAGCGCAACGCAATAATATGAATAGATCGAGAGTAAAACATGTTTATAATCACTAATTAGCTATTTCTCTTGTTTGTGTTACATATCATTATGGGCCCCAACATAATATATTACTGCTAGAGTGTGAACTGCTGTGCCACTCAAGCAGTTTCTGTTGTTAGTGAATCAAGTCTTTGCTCGCAATTTTAATATTCATCCGGTTTTCCATTCTACATCGTTAACTTGGGGAAAAAAATTAATGGTGCACTACAAAATACTGACTGAAAACATTTTCTGCTTGCATCTTTCTCCTCCCCACTTACCTTCCCTTTTAACCGCTTATCTCATTCTCCAATAATCACACTTCTCCTTGGAGAATGAAGGACAGCGATAAAAATAAGGGGCAGAGCAAGGACAAATGTTTGGGAATCTCCATTAAAATGTCATGCAACGCAGAAGAGATTAAGAATCTGTTCGGTGACGAGAAGCAGCGCATTCTGCCGGTCGAACTTTGACATAAGAAAGCGCCCCGTTTCTTGCAGGGGAAGGTTGCTTGTTAAGAACCCATCACACGACCGATTAACCGGGACATCGACTACACGATTAAGTGGGAAATTAGATACACGATTACTCTCTTAAACCAGAAAACTTATCTAACTGCGCTTCTCTGCATTTTGACAAATGTTAAATTGGGATCACTTTTTTTTAGTTTCTTCATTCCATTGGTCTCATTTTCACTGTTTTTCTTAATCAGACTACAGAAAATCTCACCACGATATGATGTTTGGTTCGAGCACCTAAGTTAGGTGTCAACGGGGGGTAAAAGCTTTATTACCTAGGTAATTTAGATGTTATCCACTGGGTTAGAACTGCATAACCTAGGTAAGCTAGATTTTATCCATTGGATGAGAGCTGTATAGCCTAGGTAAGTTAGGTGTTATTCGAGAGGTGGTGTAAGTCGACTATAGTTTGTGTTTAGCTTTTAGCTAAAGGTTTTTGAAAAACAATTATTTTAAACTGTAACATTTGAATTGAACAACTATCGGAAAGTGAAGACAATATTATACCGTTTAAAATCATCATCATCAACAACTGTTTCCAGCCTGTGGCCTGGTCAGTTTAGTAAAATGCCTCCATCTTCCTCTAGCCTTCTACCACTTTTCCTCCTTTAATTTCTTCCATTATTCTCCTCTCACTTGCACACTTTGTTATCGGCTCCTCCCATCTATTTCTTGGCCTCTCCTGTGGTATTTTTCCTTAATACATCATTTCCAACATTATCTTCGGCATCCTCTTTTTTCCATCCTCATAACATGCCCATACCATCTCATTCTTGCTTCCTCTACTATCTCGTATAATCCCTGTACCCCAACTCTTCCTCGGATAACTTCATTCCTAATCATTTTACTCTTCGTGACAGCTAACATGTTCCTCACAAACTTCATTCTCATGGCCTCCACTTTCCTAGTCTCTCTTACATTCATTTTACATGTTTCTGCTGAATATGTGACAGTAGGTACAAAGTACGTCCTGTACAATACTTCCTTATACTTCAAGGGGACGTACTTCTTTTCTCCATAGCAGTGAGGTTTAAAATATCGTTATTTAATTTTTAGAGACACAAATCATCATATCAAAATTTAATTTTTAGAAAAACAAGTTGACCTAAATTGTAAGACAAAATATTAGTTCTCAGTTTTACCAAATTATTGAATGTATACTCGTATAACCAAAAAAATACAATTTGTTTAGAAACACTAAAAATCTGCTTACTTACTAGTCTTAAACAAAAACAAACTATTAATATAAGAAACATACTTTTAAAATTACGTTTGAGAACGTAATCGTGCCCATATTCCACCCTCCACTTTTTTTTTTTGTTCGCCCTGAAGTTACTCTTGTTCTGCTCTACGCAAAAACTACCAACTTGCTAAAGACAAAAACTATCTACATCAAAACTTTCAGCTTCTCTAATAAACTTCTCCCTGTAGAGATCCCATAGTTATGAAGTTTATCCTAGGGTGTAATTAGCTATGGTAATGAACTGGTAATTTTGGAACAGGATTGAGCTGATTAGTTTAGCTCGTCTGGAAATCTATTCGAAGATGTTCATAATATTTCATATCAGCTATATTGTTTACTTTCTCTCAGAGAAAGTATTGTAATTGTGAACATTTTTGCTCTCAAGATTGTGATGGATCTTAATGTTTTATGTGCCTCTGAACGAAAATAAAAGTTGTTATTAAATTACGTTTGTATCTTTGTAAACAATATTTAGATTTATATAGCGTATGATTTATTTTCAGAGTGTATACAATGATAAAGTGTGACGTAAAATAACAAAATATATAAGATATATAGTCATTGGGATCAGGGCCGTACACAGGATTTTTGTAAGAGGTGTGGGGGTCAATAATTTATTTTTTATTAGTAGGTATAATTAACTGGTTAACATTACAATAACCTATTATGTGATATAGTTATGGTGACACATAAAATATTATTAAGACGTTTCCTCACGTAATAAAAAATAGATTAAATATTTGTATTTTATTGGGACGATAAAATTTGTAAACACACAAAAAAAAAATCACACAATCATTCGCAGCACTCAACCATTCATGAACATCGATACTGTTGGCTTGTCCAAGATATACATTAAACTTCAGGAAATAAATTATTAAATAGGAATCTTAAATATATCGCTTCTCGCTAAAATCTACTACTGGAACCGTTTTTGTTCTCGGCTCATTATATTGAAATTGTTTTATCTAGTGTAAATTTATTTCTCCATGAGAGAGGGTTTGAACCCCCAAAAACCCCTTCCCCATTCTCTCTCACCCCAGTGCGTACGGCCATGATTGTGATACAATAGTATACAGTCAGTACAATAAAATACAATAAATTCACATATCAATGTTCAACGAAAGTGACCAGCTAACTGCTTCTCGTATCATGATCATTCTAGGACCCTTGGAATCTCCTGAGGGGAGGGGGGGGCGGGGGGCCTTCGCAAGTTATATGCGTTATTGTTTGTTGCGTTGCTTCTCAGTCATATTGTGAGTTTCCAGCCACCCCCCACTGGTCGAGCGTTGCTTTAGTTCTTGCATGACCTGTTCTACACGATGCTATTTGGTCGTACCTAGGCACCGAATCGGGATTTTGATTCAAACCTTAAAATTAAGGGTGGTTTCTTAATGAATGATTTTCGAACATTTGAAATTAATCCAAACTATATTTAACGATTTGGCTTTTTTTTTTAATCTGAAAAGTTTTTTATGTGATTTTTAAATTATAATAATTTCTGGTTAAAATGTTTGTTTACTGATAACCGATTTCTAAATAAATTGATTTTTCTAGTTACAAAATTTGTTGTTTGACTAGATGAGTTTGATGCTTAATCAATGGGGCTAGTTAATAGTTTCAAGCCCTTGATATAATTGGTAATCTGCCTTTTTTGTTTGCTTAAACCTAGATATAATTTCTCTTCGACTTTATATCCCCATATTTATTGGTGCATCAGTCATGCAAGCTATATATTATACACTAAAATCTACTCAATAATAAATAAAATAAATTACATCAAAACCATGATATATAAATGTATATAGGATATGTATATATTCAATTTTACGTGCCCCTTAAGATGTCTTCGCGTACTCCAGGTTAAATATCACTGTTCTAAAGGAGGTTAAAACCTCAGGCAAAAAAACAAACAAAAAAAACAACACAATTTGTATGTCATACAAATTTCTGAGAGCATTTGTACTCCGTGTGTAATATTATTATTAGGAAAAGTAGTCCAAGAAAAGCTCCAAGGTACATAGAGAGACGGAGCTCATGAATTTAAACTAAGGTAGGATAACACTACTCACGGAATATTGCGAGAGGTTTTGTTTTCTCAGGACCAGTTACATGGCGTCCGTATCTAGGTATGGTGCATGGTGTATGGTACATAGTACATTAGTAATGTATACAGGCCGGAAACACCATGAACCGTGAACTGCTGGTTTTAACTAAAGTTACATTACTGGAAGAGAATTCACGTCCCATAGGATTCTCAAACTGGCAGTGGAAAGGTATACATACATACATTTATACCTACATATGGTAGCAGTTTGAGCCGTTCTTCGCACGGGTTAGCCGCGTCAAAACTACAGTGTATCAAATTAGGACGTTACACATCCGTCTACCAACTTTAAAAAAAAAATAGTTTCTCCTTGTACAACCCTGAGCTAACTTTGGAAATCCCAAAACGATTATGGCAATTAACAAATTAAATCACCTAGCACACTAACTGGGTGCACTAACGAACGCAATATTTGACCAAGCACGATCACAAGATAAGTGAAGCGAAATAATATACGTTGTTACAGAAAAATGTTGGAATAAAGAGCAAGGAGGTTTAACAAATAAATGAAATAATATACTAATGTTACAGAAACATATTGAATAAATGAGTACCATGGTTTTCCAAAGGGCGTATGGTTGACTAAGCAATAATTTGTTTATTTTAATTTTTTGTCGCTGCTAGATAGACGCTTGTTTATTCGATATTTATGATGTCTTGGATACCTAAAATATTATAGTTGTTTAGGGCGGTTTTAGCAGCATCTACATATAATAATCTTTCAATTTAAAAATGACACCTGGATACGGGAATTAAACCCAGGACCTTTGACTTAGTAAGCCAATGATCTTACAACTGAGCTCTTCAGGAATCGTCCCGTGCCCAGCGTCATTGATATTTAGCTATATTATCACAACGCTGATAGATTGCTTTTTAGATAATATTTAATTTTTGTGTTAGTCTATTTTTAGGATTTTTTTCGTCTGCCTATACATAATTAAATATTTAGAAGGTTTTTTATCTATCAGTTTAAGAATTTTGAGGACCCCCTCATTTTTCACACATCTCTTAGATCACTATTTTGATATTCCAAACTTTATAGCTTTTATTTTATCTGGGGGTTCCTTTTACAAATTTGCCCAATTTAAATTTTCTTCCACTCCCAAGGCAGAGTTTCTAGTAATTTAAAGAGATTTCAAACTTATTCAAACCCCTGTGGTTACGTCCCGCTAAATTTTAATTTGCAACCAAACAGAAATTAGTGTTCTACGTTAGTTGTATAAATTTTGATCTCAATTTCCCGGGTTTTAATTTGAAATTCCATTTAATAATAAATCATTCGGTTACTCAGGAAGGTGTATTTACTTACAAGCTAAAACTCACCGAATAGTTTTATTCTATTAATTTCGAAAGTTTTGAACCAATTTTGAAATTTTAAATTTTCAGGTTTTTTTTGATGTTTGATTACTTGGGATGGTCATCCTAGCTAATTGCAAGCATTTAAATTTTCTACGACACTTAATTATGTTTTTATATTAGTTTTTGAAATTATTAGCTCTTCCTAAGCACATATCTTGGTTTTAAAATTTAAAAAAACTTTCATAATTTATAGCTATCTGCGAAATTTATATTTTATTCCATACTGAAAGGTGTTTTTTATATAAGTTTTACTGTCCCCCTTCACCCAGCTCTAATTTTAAAACATTTTTGGAATTTTGGGGTGGTCTCTTTCTTTACCTTCTCGCCAAATTTAAATATCTTACCACACAGATAAGTAATTTACTATCATTGTTTTAGAAATTTCAAACCCTGACCATTTTCCTGAACCCCATTTTAAATGTAATATGTTAATATGCTTGATACGATTAGTGTGCAAATTTTGAGGGGACTCCCTTACCATTTGAGCCCTTTATTTTGAAACTTAAGAATTTTGGGACCAGTATTCTCGCTGGTCAACAGGTTATAACACAATATTATCAGAAGAATGTTAAACCGACGCTACTTCATTTCCAAGTAAATGTGCAAGTAGAATAAACATTAAAATAATATACTCTTATAACTATATATTTTTTTAATGTGACCAGGCAGGGATAAGGGTCATAGTGTAATCAGTCAAGGTAATACTTCTACGATCAGTAAACGCAGTGTTAGACTCTAACACTAACGTCTCTCTAAC
>CABFWB010000178.1:182335-193678 GCA_902151455.1 Timema bartmani
TTTACTTTGGCATTTTAACACATTGCACACCGGCATGAAATTACATGGTGAACTGTCAGATACCGGCCAAATGTATGATAACTTGAATTTATGCTGTGAGAATATTTTTTTATATATAATACTTTTTTTGTGTGTTTATTATACAGTTATTTATGATCTTTCAGATTTTGTGTGAAATTTATTTTGTTTCATAGAAGAAAAATAAAATAAAATTTATGTGGTAGTTTTTGTACATTTTTTTTTTCAAATATATTAGACAAAAAAAATTAAAAATAAAATATTTGTACACATTTTGTTACTAAAGCTAGAAAAAATTATCATAAATGAATTACAAATTACATTTAGGCCTGACAATAATGTGCCTTAGTGCGGTAGAGGGCAAAACAATTTTGCACACATGCTACATTGCAGTTTTCACAAAACCATCTAGTGCTGCCACCTAGTATTTTTTTATGCACTAAGGCAGTCTTAGGAAACATTTACAGAACACAATACCTGAGCGTACCTCAGGCCATTGCTTTTGTGAACATTTAAAAGAAGACTCGAGTGTAGCTCGGGTATGGTAACAATATATACTTACGCTAGCCCGAGCATAGTTCAGGTGTGGTGTTCATTGTAATGTATTTTTTAAACACATAAATATTATTTTTGGTGATTATTTCACTTTTCGTCTGAATTCTTTATTTATGTTTTTTTTAATAACTAAAAAGACAAATTTAATGAACAGGATATAAAGCAAAAAATGTATTTACTTTTTCTAATATTTGTACCAGTACTAACTTTATATAATAATAATCTTTTTAAATAAGTATCAATAACATTTGTTCTTTATAGGCCCTATTTAAAACGAGGAAAAGCTTATGTTTTTATTTATTTTTCAAACAATCCACTAAAATATCTTATTCAAGTGTATTAATTTATCTCCAGATATAGATAGCTCTGCCGTCATGTTGACTTTATTATGTTCTAGTGTTCTTTACTTCTGGTGTGCTATGCTGGTTTTTATATAAGTTACCTTTGTAAATATCAGTCTCGTCTAGTCCGGTTTTATATAAGTTACATATTGTAAATATCAGTCTCGTCAAGTCCGAGTTTTAGGTGATAGGGAAGTCGGGGATAAAATCCTATTTGGGTGTATTGAGGGAGTTTATTTACTAAATAGTTTCCCAAATTCTTTTCAAGTAAATGCGGGCGTATTTCATCTAAATTCAACCTTCCTCTTCCCTACACCATTAGTCTAGTTAAAAATCTTTAGTTCGTATGGGTGGTTAAGCGTGGAGCAAAGATAACAACCAATAAAATCTGTATTTGTTCAAAACTTGTATACACTCTAAAAATAAAGTGTGTATTTTTTACAACCCAATAGATAGAAAGTAGTACTTGGTCACGTTTGCCCCGTTTTATCGTTATCATATTGAATACACACTTT
Source organism: Timema bartmani (assembly GCA_902151455.1). Taxonomy (NCBI): domain Eukaryota; kingdom Metazoa; phylum Arthropoda; class Insecta; order Phasmatodea; family Timematidae; genus Timema; species Timema bartmani. The sequence goes on from CABFWB010000178.1 coordinate 183,765, forward strand.
TTCCAGAAATATGGCATAAAATTCAACTGCCATTTGTTGTGTGTAACGCGATTATTAAAAGAATAAAATGTGATTGTATTCCATTGATTGTCATAACAGCGCCACAAGTCGGAAACGACGTACATTTTTAAGAAGTTGGCATCGTCACCCTTTTATACCGGAAGTCGGACAGATAGCGCTGTCAGTTCTCCAGCGTGACAGCCAGGAAAATCTCTGCTAGCATCTCTAGAGATGAACGGGTAAGAGTGTGGGGGGACCTAAGAAAAATAGGCATTGGAAAGTCCAAAATATAGACGTGAAAAAAAGTAGAAATATGTACCCTTCTCTTTCCCACATTACATTCTTAGATTTGATTCAATTTTTCCTCACTCCTTTTTTTCCAGATCAGTGAACTTGCCGGCCCGACGTGATACTTGCGTTTTGACTTTTCTCCGCTCACGAAGTTTTTTCCCCTATCTTGGACACAATGTCTTACTTCAGTCAACTTGTCTTTCCTCAACAAAACATTTTAAAGTTTTTTTTAATCTCCTGTCCCTATTGTATTCACTTCCTCCATTTAAACGCCAAATTTCATCTTCTCACTTTGTAATATTTTTTCTGTATATTTTATGTTTCTTTCGAGTCATATAAATGTGATAATGTTACTAACTTGTGATATACAGAAAATATATTATGTCCGTCATTTAAAAAAGCTTAAATTATTCATATGTGTGTGTGAAAAATGTCCACCTCGAGATAATTTGTGTTTTATGTGCTCCTAAGCTCAAAAATTTGGGTCTTAAAATTCTGTACCTCTGTGCCTGGGGTGGGGCTACGACCGAAACTTTTCGATGGATTTCGTTAAAACTTGATGTTTATATAAATATATAGGACAAATAGTGATTTTAATTTTAGCATTAAAATTAAGGATAGTTTTACTAGTGATTGATTTTTAAAAGCATAAATTTATTTGAAAACTTATTTATGTGGAGAGTTTTACATAGTAAATATGGTTGGTTTACTGAATACTGGTGTTTGAAAACATGAAATTGTTATATATATATAATAACAATTTCAAATTCAGTCTTCAGTAAACTAGCCATAATTTATTTCCCCTCCAAAAGAGAAATATATATATTTTAAGTATCCGGCAAGTGTTTTACATAAATAGCATTCTCTACTCTTTGTTTTCTTTGCAGAAACAATCATGGAACAGTAGTTCTTATAACCTAGTTTTGAACAATTGATTTTTTAGCTATAATATACTGTATGAGAAAGTATGTAACATTAATTTAAATGAAAATGATAACTTAACATCGGCAAATATCGACTCTCCACACTCGACTATAATTATAAATCCTATCAAATCGCCACATTCTATTTTTAGAGGAAAACAGAGGTATTACAGTAATACAAATTAATATATCTATAAATAAATATACATTTCTTCTATCATCTCGTACAGGAAAGTTCTTTTTCGTTACTGGTACATATTTGCATCCTCGCCAATATAATTGTCGAAGACATAGTCTGAAAACTCTAAATAGGTCCGCATTTTATGCAAGGCTCGGTTAGGTCGTTCCACAATAATCGCGGTAGATCTTTGCGATGACACGAAACGCAAGGGTGCCATGACTATTGAGGTACGGGAGGCGCGTGGCGAGTCGTTGAGTATTTGGCTGGCAATGGCATGTGGCGAGTTTATATTATATAAACCTGTGGCGAGTTGATGTGTGCCTCTTATTACATTGCTTGTAGGGATTTTGACAAGAAGTTCGTCAAATAACTATAGCGTAGATATGGAAAACAAATATTTACAGGCTTTCATTGAATATCGACGTGACCGAAAGCTACGAGTAAGAAAGGATTTCTTGACAACACACGATTACCGGTATGTTTTAAATAAACTTATATGTTTGTATTTTTAGGTAGTTCTATCTAAATTATTATTATTATTATTATTATTATTATTATTATTATTAGCACCGCGTCTTACTATCCGTTCAGATTGTACGCACCTACGTTAATGTGTAATGGTAGGGTGATTGTGAGATGAAATGGAGGACCTACAGTTTAACGTGGAATCTGAACCACGGTGGAGGCCTGGCATTCCTCACATTCACAAGTTGTGATTAATACACGTCTTGTCAGAGGGGAAAGAAGGGTTTGGTAATCAGATAAATATGTGCTGAGACAGAGGTTTGAACCCCGGACCCCCAGCCCGCAAGTCTGACACCTTCCCCCTAGACCACTAGGTCACCATTTTAACATGCAAGTTTATGCTGGCAGCATTTTGTTATAGCAGGGATTTTTAACCTGTTCCAACTCACGGCACATTGAACAAGGCACTAAAATTGTCAAGGCACACAATCAGTTATTTTAGGAGAGATTTTATCATTATTAAAAAGTGTATTAAGAGTGTGTCTAAACGTTCTGTAGCTAAAATTCCAATAATTGTGTTATTTTAAAAATTAGGTTTGATCATGGATTTAAATATAATTTATTTTTTAATCTTTCACCAAATTTCCACGACACACCTTCGTGGCACACCAATGTGCGGTGGGGCACCGGTTTGAAAACGCTGTGCTAGATATTCATCGGGTATTTTAAATTCAAAAATTAAAGTAGGAGAAATTTATAAAAAGTCTATAAATTTGTATGAGATAGAGCCGCTCAAAAAGGTTACAAAAAAAAACACTTCAAGAATTTTATTCTTATTTGATGATAAAACTAAAAGCCAACTTTTTCTTAATTTGAAACCATCTTCTTTGTTGAAGTTTTCTTTGTTCGTCTCGGTCCAAATGGCTTCTCTCACGAGTCGATAAAAATGATTGTTTTATTTTTATTTTACAAAAACTTTTGTTTTCTAAAAGTTTACTTGATGTTTTGGTAAAAAATAAATAAAAAATAATGTTCAACATGAGTAATTTGCAGTGCTCTTTTTATCTTTTTTGCTTGCGATAGATCTGTTTCTTAGAACGTCTCTGGACAGCACGCCCTGAGTAACTTATTTACAAAGACTTCAAGACAGGGTATATACAAACATTCGCGAGTCCTTGTAACAAAACTTAGCAAGGGCATAGTCATCCCAAATAAAATAACATGTATTTGCAGATATTCCCAAGGGTATTGAAGATATTGTAAAAAAAAATTCACACTTCGTGTACAATCGTGTATTTTTGTATGTTGCGCTGCTACCATGATCTCATGATACGATGCACCTCCAAAATGCACACTGCTTGTATAATCGTCGATACTGGCGTGTTGGGATAGCACTTTACGGTATATTGCTGCCTGTCTGTAAAGGCACGCTGCTTGTAAGACTGTAGATACTGGCGTGTTGGGATAGCACTTTACGGTACATTGCTGCCTGTCTCCAAAGGCACGCTGCTTGTAAGACTGTAGATACTGGCGTGTTTGGGATAGCACTTTACGGTACATTCTGCCTGTCTCCAAAGGCACGCTGCTTGTATTACTATAGATACTGGCGTGTTGGGGATAGCACTTTACGGTACATTGCTGCCTGTCTGTAAAGGCACACTGCTTGTATTACTATAGATACTGGCGTGTTGGGAATAGCACTTTACGGTACATTGCTGCCTGTCTATAAAGGCACACTGCTTGTATGACTGTAGATACTGGCGTGTTGGGGATAGCACTTTACGGTACATTGCTGCCTGTCTGTAAAGGCACTCTGCTTGTATTACTATAGATACTGGCGTGTTGGGATAGCACTTTACGGTACATTCTGCCTGTCTATAAAGCACACTGCTTGTATTACTATAGATACTGGCGTGTTGGGGATAGCACTTTACGGTACATTGCTGCCTGTCTCCAAAGGCACGCTGCTTGTATGACTAGATACTGGCGTGTTGGGGATAGCACTTTAAGGTACATTGCTGCCTGTCTATAAAGGCACACTGCTTGTACTACTTTTGATACTGCATGTTGCGGCTTCTCCAAGATAACATAATGTGACTCAGTCACATGTCTTGAAAAGCAATGTGACTGTTTTAAACGCCCGATTTAAGCATGGAAGTTACTCTAGTGTAAGGAGAAAAATATTAAATATCGTAATCTCGTTAGCTGGGCCTTTTATCCTGTTCTTAGAAGCATTGATTGCTCGCTCACCTATTCCAACACAATGCATCAAATGACGTTAATTATTTTATCATTTTGGCTTATTATTTAGTTTATTAGAGGGTTATTTTTAGCACCGCGTCATATTACCTATACAGGTTATACACATACGTTTTAGTTAAGCTAATTAGTTAGGGATGTGGAAGGTTTAATATAGAAGAAGTCTACCCGCATTTGCGTGGTGGGAAAGTTGAAAACCATTTTGGAAAAAACCATCAGTAAATTTGACCAGGATTCGAACCCCGATCTTCCTGTCATCGACAGTCTAGTCAAACACGAGAGTGACGCCTTAGACCATGCGTCCACCGAAGCAGGTATTATTTAAGTTATTTAACATGCATTTTCTCAACCGACTGATTATATTAGCGATGACTAATTAACTAATTTAAATCTCTAATAAACACCACAGCCAGCCAAATCCTGGATTCAAAATTTCGAAGCTCTGCACAGGCTTACTCTACACACAACTTTATAAGTTTCCTGTTTAAGATGACGTAGGAAGGATTTTCCTATCCAAATCAAGTTATTTCAAATTAAGAATATATTATGATTGTAATGTAACCAAGTTTGGCATCAAGTTCTCGTGGAAGGTTGACTTTGCAAGAAACTGCCAAAGTTGACAGACCTACCTGACAAAGGTAATAATATTGATCCCAAAAAATTTGAGGAAAACGTGTCAAAAAGAGAGGAAGAAGGCCGTGGAGAAGCAACTTCGAAGAATAAACTTTATCCAAGTTTCTATTAACTTTACAGGAGGGAAATAGTGATACGGAAGAAAATTGAATACCCCCTCCCTTTTTTTAAGGGTTGAAACTAACCGGCTAGAGTTTCCCCAATGAATAGCCATCCTTGTCTGATCCTTAAATTTAATAAATTTTTTCTTGGATTTAATATGCGGATAAAATATTTAGTTTTTCCTTTTACTGTGCAATAAACAAGTAAAATAAAGTTTAAAACACACAACTTCTAAGTTTTATTTTGATTATTTTTAAGCTTAAGTCACACAATGATACAAATGCATTTTGTTTCTTATATATATAGTCCAATTTAAATATATTTATACACTTATTTATACACACACATTATATATATATATATATATATTAGGGCTCCCTTCGATTCTTACTGGTATCGAAAGACTCGAGAGTCGATCTTAATATTACGATTCTTGCAACTTCGATTCTTAGCTCTCAATAAAACTGTCATCTAAACAAAACGGCAACATTCAGAATAAGTGATAGTCGATTATCTCTCAAATTAGTTTAGTTGCGGTTTCATTTAAATGCCGGCAAGTTGTAAGCATACCCTATTGGCCCGAATATAACAAGACACCCGAAAATAATATGATCTGACATTATGCCAGTAACAAGGGGTAAAAACTTAACTTTGAAACACTTTTTTTACAGTAAAAGTTAAGTGAGATTGGCAGAATACATGAATCGATTCTAAATAAGCAATCAATATATAATACATAGACTAGGGATGCCAATTTTCCGTAATATATCAATATCTATCATTAATTGATATATCATAACCTGTATGTCAAAATCTACGATATTTTAGTCAAATTAAGATGGCCTGTAATTATATTCTTTGTCTTTTTCATTTTTAAATGTTTTTTTTTAGCTCTTTGAATAGGACAAGTTCAATAAAAATAAAACCAAAATTGACGTAGTTAATAAAAATAAAAATCGACGTAGTTAATTAATTTAATCCAATAGATTTAGAGCGTAGTCCGATATATTAAATATATCGATATATTCTATGTATCGATATATCGTTGTCAAAACTTTATCACTAATTTCTGGGGAGCTAACTTGCGTAGGATCATTTATGGCGGACGACTTTACATTTTTGTAACGTGAGAAATATGTTATTTCCGTTATAAAATCCGCGATTCGTTGTATTGATTTCGAGTTTATTTGAATTTTTTGTTTTGATTTTCAGTTTTGAAGGTTTTTAGTGTGTTTAGTAAATATCTATAAGATTGTGAGATTAAAGTTTCAAGCAACTATGTGATGTGATGGTCGAGTCCAAGTTTCGCACTGAAGGGTGGCAGTAGGGTATCAGTCACGTTAGATTTTATATACAATAACAATAATTATTAAATACAAAAAAAAAAGTTTTTGACTGTTTTTACAAAGCTAATCTCTTTTATTTGACAAATTTACAGTTTTATTTGCGACAAATGCTATAGGCCTAAGCTAATACATATTTTTAATCTGTTATTTCTTACGATTTAAAAATAATTAAGTGATGTCAACAATGATATTGTTTGTCTACTTGCTACGAGTACGGTACATAAAGTTTCTTTCCAATGGCATTAATTCAAAACAGTACACTTTCACTTAACGATCCTCTTTGGTGAATTGAATAGATTCGTGTTCTCAATCGCTGTTTATTACACCTTTTTAAAAAAATATTATTTACAAATGTTTGATTCATTGAGGCTCTATTTGTTGGTAATAATACATGTTTACTATAATGTAATTCCTAATTATTTTATTATTTTGATTATATGATTAAATACTTAGTAAAATAGATATTTTTCTTTATTAAAATTAAAAAAAGTTTTTATTAATGTGAAACTTTTTTATTTTTTGATATGTTATGAAGTTGAATACCTACATATTTTTATATGAGGTTGGATGCTTGAAAAAAATAATGAAAAAAGAAATGTTCAAGAATCGGAATCGAGAATTGAAAAATCGAGGTTGAATCTAAGAATCGGAATCGAGAAAAATAGGTATCGTGACATCTCTTATATATATATATATATATATATATATAAACGGCCCTCTTGTTATTTAACATTTTAATGTTGATTGTTGACCCTTGTGCTGTAAAGCGTTTAACACGCTTACCTTAGAGCAGTCAACCGCCAAAGCATGTTCATACATATATATATATCAGTGGTTGATACGGGTCTATCGGCTGCTCCTCACACTTTAGAACAGAAATTGCAACTCGGCCGCGTTGTTTCTGCGAATGCGGACACAGATCTGGTCAATACCTTCCTTTATGTGCCGCAATAAAGATAACTTGAAGCGAAGGTGTGAAAGGTGACTACGTTGCCGACAACGAACGCGTCCTTTACAAACTTGTGTGTTTTACTGACGTGATTAAGTCCGTAATGATTGCCGCCGTATCGTTAACCGGTTTTAACAACTATCCTTGGAATACACCTGTGAGCAGTTGATGATAACTGGCAAGCTCATGTTTAGTGTCGGTTATGGCCTGAATACGTTCACAGTTGATACTTATATTTAATGTCGTGCATTAATGCTGAAATGTTTATTGGTTTAACATTCAAGTGAATATTGCGAGTAAACAACTATTTTGAAATTTTCCTCGATGGGAGCCTCTTTGATGGTCGGATGATCTGCACGGCCTTTGAACTGTCTATTCTGTACCGTTTTTGCACTGTATTTTATACACCGTTTACATTCTTTATCACGATTCGCACAACGCGACTAGGTTATTTTTGTTATAATCCTACTACGTAAGTTAGAATGGATGTCGTCGCTTGTTGACCCCGTGAACTTTCCTAGACACGCCACTGACACTAACAGTAACACAGTGCCAAGAGTTTTCGTCAAAAATGTGTGTTAACAGGGTATTTCAGCAGATTTGATACCTTAACTCTCAGTCGGTAGCCTGTTTGTCTAGTGAGCTAAGGGTCCCGAGTTCAATTACCGGCATGGGCGAAACATCTATCATTGGTGAAATGTGGGTTTACCATTTCATAGTGATGAATTAATAGCCGAGGACTGGATGTTGTTCCTGTCCTAGTCTTAAGTTAGCTTATTCGGCATATGAAGCTACGACAGGCCTAGCAAGCCGGTAGTGGAAAATATTTGTCTTAAATAAAAAAAAAAATCTGACCCAGGACACAGACTGAAAACAGTATTGGATGTAAAATAAGTTTTCAGGAGAGAAGAGAATAAATAATCCGGGTATATTCCGTGTCATAATATGACTTTTTTTTGTGTGTGTACTATATTAATCACTTAAAACAATAATGAAACAATTACAATCTCGTAATGCACTGTCTTGTGGACTTACCTTGGGTCGTTAGTCTACAAGTTCGACTCCACCAATAGTGTACTCGCACACTTATATCCACAACATTAGTCCTGATCGGAAGACCTAAGCCACTATAAACTTAAAACATGACTGCCCGTCCGTAGGAATGAACCATTGACACACTACGGGCCAGTTTCATAGTCAGATTTAGTGAGCCTAAAGTGCGAGTCGATACTAAATACAGGACGACACCTACCTAGACCAAAATGGAATGGGCCAGTTTCGCATATGAAACTGGCCCATTCCATTCAATTTCAGGCAGGTGACGTATTGTATTTAGTATCGCGCCGCACTTGAGGTGTACTAAATCTGACTATGAAACTGGCCCTTCGCCAGTGACGTTATACGGGCATAGAGCCATCTCGTGTAGAGTGCCGTGTACCTCAGCTATCACATCGTGACGTACACGGCACAGGTCCTAAGGCGTGATTTGCTAAAACGTGTCAGACGCGAATAATAGAAGTTTTCCTACAGAGCGACTGACGCGTTTGAAATACCATAAAATATCGCAGACGAGACAGTTTTTGTTTGCCATTAAATGGATAGTTATTAATATTAATCATTAATTATTAGTATTAATAAAATTGAACCGACAATTTTATCTTAGCCCTGGCTTTTCGCAAAAGCAATTGTTGAAAAGAGCAATGAAAAACTGTTTACAAGTTTACTATTAGTTCGTAGAATGACAGAAATATTATTTGTAACAAAAGTTAAGGACATAGGCTACCTGTAGAAAGTAAAAATTTAAGATTAGTTAATTCATATTAAATAATATTTTATTTTATAGTAACAAGTAAAAGAAAATGCAGCTTGTCACACGAAATTATAGCGCGTGAGCAAACGCGTCTATACTGCTTCCAGAGGAGTGCTCGCGTCTGACGCCATCGGTTGTGTTGTGACGCGCGCGACAGCCTCGGGCTACCAAAGCGACATAATTTAAAAACACAAGTAGCGTCTGACGTTCGCGGCTCTAATTCGCTTCTGACGCGTTGTAGCGAATAACACCTTTATGCATCACTCTCACAATCGACTGTTCTTCCTTTGACAGGAATATCGGGGTTAGAATCCTGTTCAGGTGTACGGAGGGGGATTTTTCCTAACTGGTTTTCCGCTCTTCATTCACGTGAATGTGGGTACATTTCCTATAAATGCAACCATCCTACCCTAAGCCCACTAGCGTAATTAGTGCATGAGCGTACAACCCGGACGGTTGCAGACGTGGCGCTAAAAATGTACTGAGTGTGATGGTGTTACTTGAATGAGAATTATTTTTTTATTTATTTTTTTGTCCTGTTGGTCTAGGGGTCAGGTGTCAAACTTCTGTGCTGGGGGTCCAGGGTTCAATCCTCGCTCCCGGCACAGATTTAACTGATTGCCAAACCCTTCCTTCACCTCTGACAAGACGTGTATTAATCACAACCTGTGAATGTGAGGAATTCCAGACCTCTACCGTGGTCCGGATTCCACGTTAAACTGTAGGTCCTCCATTTCATCTCACAATCACCCTATCATTACACATTAGCGTAAGTGCGTATAAACCGAACGGATAGTAAGACGCGGTGGTAAAATTATTTATTTTGTCACCGCCTCTTACTACATGTTTGGGTTGTACGCTTTTATGATAATTACGGTAGTCTATTAGGGATTTAAAAAAAGGTTGAATTTAGAGGAAGAGTATACGCATTTTTGTGTAGGGAGAGTGGAAAACA
>CABFWB010000178.1:207282-229039 GCA_902151455.1 Timema bartmani
GGGAAGAATATTTCTTGGGGGTTTTTGGGGAAAACCCCTGGCCCCCTCCCCGAACCCCCCCCCCCCCTTTTTTTTTCTGGGAACTCAGTGATTTCAAAATATAGTCTTCAATATATTACGTTTTTCCTCTGCTATGTCCGTACATCATAGTTCAGTAAAAATAAAGACTTAGATTAATAATTTGCTTTTTCGTTTACGCCCACCCCATCCCTTGGCCCCCGTAGGCATTTGAGTCTGCTTCACCTGCTCCAGATTGTCTGGAAAAATGAACATTTCTTTTGATTTTTTTTAATGCAGGGAATGTTTGATTTATAAAAAAAATTAGGTCTCTTGGGAATCGTAGTAGTCGTCCTTTTCTGCCATTGAGTTCAAGTGTGAGCAGCTCTAAAAGTCCGTTCCACTCGTCCTCTGCAGTACAGGTCTTATGGAGCGCGCAGTTGCCAGATCTCACCCACTCGAAACAGATGGACAACGTTTACATTCAACCTTAGCAAACTATACAAACTTTATACATATTATGGCAATCAATTTGAAGTTTGAGTTGTCGAGAATTGTGTATTATTCTGTTTATTATCATATTAATGCCGCTTTTGATATACACTGTACACTGTCACCTGCAATGAATAGGTTGGAGATCGAATTCTTTCAAAGATGATCTTCCCAAGTCCATAGGTTTATACAAAAACATTCCCTGTTTGCATGTGAATGTGTATGCACATTTATAAACAATTACCTAATTTATCTTTGTTATAGTAAAAGCTCAAAACTCAATAATAATAATAATAATAATAATACATAATATACAATAGTTTTATACATTAAAATACCGATAGTTATAAAGTGGCAGGGGGGAGTTCTAAAAACCATTCAAGGCACATTTAAGTCTTCTCTGTACATTAAATAACATATTAGTTTAAACCTAAAAATACCTTTATGGTTCACCATGTCCCCGCACAAGGGTGTGGCTCCTTCAATAATGTGAAGTAGTGTTTAGTGGATGGCCCAGGTAGCTCAAAGTTTTGAGAGTGAGTAGGTGGACTTATGGGTGGAGGAGATGACACAGTGGATAATGAGGATGATGAAGTTAATCTGATTAAAAACTGCTCCTAGTCATCTTGCAGCTCGTCTGCTTCCCACATTTCATTTTCAATTCTTTTGACGTGATTTACTTGACTGAACAAGTTTTCTACAAAAAGCCTTTCATACGTGGCAGCCATTAATGACCTCATATTTTTAACCTTAAAACTAACACTGTTCATTTAAATAAATGTATTTACTTGAGTCCACACCATCTCTATAGGGTTAAGTTCACGATACGGAGACAAACGAATGACTTGTCGATCCATCGCCTTCGCCATCTCATCCACTTTGTATTTTTCAAATTTGTGTTTGTGTTGCGAAACCAAATACAGCATTTCCCGTTTAAACATTTGGTCATCAACATCAATACTCTTTTAGATAAACCACTCAGCTATTTGAGCTTTACGCCATGATGTGGTCGGGATCGCTTCACACCTTCTGCTGTGATAGGCTGCATTATCGATTACGATAACAGCTCCTTCAGGTGTATTAGGAAGTAATTGTTCTGAAAACCACTTTTCATAAACGTCACCATCCATTTCGTCATGAGCATCTGCTGTGTTTTTCTTGCACAAAAACGTGAGTTCAGCACCTTCAACAAAGCCATTGTCATTTCCAGCATGAACCATCGCAAAGCGTGGTCCGCGAGCCCGTGGTGGCTTCAGTCCCGTGCTTAACCCCTCAAGAAATGCTTGCCGAGAACTCTGAATGGTTGTATCTTTCCACTCCTTGGAAACGCTATGTCCAACATTTACCCATGATTCATCTGTATAAATAATAGGTCTACCTTCAGCTCTGAACTTCTTAATATCCTTCAAATACTTATGACGCCACCTAATAATGTCATCCCTTTCAATGAAAGCACTCTTGTTACCCCTTCGTTCATACTTAAAACCCATCTCCTGCAAAAATCTGTATAAGGTAGCTCGTGAGAAATTGGGCAATGTGTCGTCTGCGTTTACCCTCGCTAAAATAATACTTAAAGTAGGGGGCAAGTTGTCGAAAAACATGGAATGGACAAGACGACGAACACCACTTTGTACAATAGCATCGTATGTGCTCGTTCTTGAATTTTTTTGTTTCCCTTTTCTCTTTTGTTTTCTTTTTGAAGGAGTCCGCAAAGGACCACATTTTTGTTCCTCTCTTAATGCGTAAATAGTTCTTTCAGAACATTTCGTGGCTTTACATGTTTCCCTAACTGCTTTGGTGACATTCATTGTCTTAGTAAAATAATTGAAAACGTTCATTACTATTTGACGTTCTTTGCTTCTCAGTATACCTATGTTATGCACTTTTCTTGTTACCATTTCCATGATAAATAGTTTTAAAAACTAACACTAAACACTATGAATCAATAATAAATAATATATAAAATTATTATCTCATATAAAGTAAAATATATTATAAATACAAGTATAAGGAAAAATTAAAATATAATATGATCAAACGTTTGATAAAAATGACGGTTAAACCACCAAACACTCTTAGCACTTTGTAGGCCCACGCCAAAATAATGACCGTAACCCGTAACACGATAATAATGGCTCACAACTGGGGAGAGGCTTCTTGGATGGATTTCAAACAGCTGTGCTTTGCTTTTCCAAGAGGACTGTCATCAGTAGGATTCATTGTTGCGAAGCTCAGCAGGGTTATATTTATGTTTACACGGAGTGCTACGCCTGAAACCTTCTTTACTAAACTATAATTACAAACAAAAACAAGTATAATGAATGTATACCTGACTGAACCTTATATTTTGTGAAACCAATATTATCAATTTTGATGTGGATGGGATGAACTCAACGCTACAACTGTATAACATTACTCTGCTCTTCAAGACCAGACAGAGCGTAAAATGAACTACACACTCTTCAACTTTAAAACGATACCACACATAAATGGGGGGCGCTATTGGCCCATAGTTAAAAATTAAAAAAAAAATTGAGCTTTTATTATCATTTCTTAAACATAATGTACTTATGCTAAATCAAAAGAAAAAAGTTTCTAACAAGAAAACCTGAAGTATTTCAGAAGGTACGTTTTAATTTTTTTAATATTGTGTAAAAGACTTTCAGACTTTGCAGACATTTTTCATAACTATTATAACAAGCACCATAAAATAACTGGCTTTTCCATACAATTGGAACGAGACTTATGACATGATAATTACATTTGGAACCTCATGAAACTTTGGCACAATGCATATTTTCATATTTTGACAAAAATTGTGTTTTAAAAATATCTATGGTGGCTTAAATTGATTTCACAAAATACACAAGTGAATGTTCTTTAATATGCCATGCTTATTTCATAGAAATAATGACATTAAAATTTAAGATACAAAATGGCAACTCCACTTGGTAGAAAAAGGACAGCACTAACGGAGAAACTAATGGGTTGGAAAGAGATGGTAATAGTCCATAAGAGCCTGTACTGCAATTTGAAAGTGGAACGGCCTATAGGTGCGTCAACACAATGAGGTCATTAGCACTACATACATAAAATTTAAAAACATATTAAAATCCCCACAGGGAAGATATACGCTATACAAAAGATACACCCGATAAAAATAGCAGATGAATACACTAAATAAAACACGAAATATATAAATATTAAAAAATATACCAAGAGTCTTAAAACAATTCTCAACACTCACACCAATCCGGGACACGGCCATGCCCTAGGCTGGCTATTTACTATTCACACCAACTCGGGACACGGCCATGGCCTAGGCCGGCCATTTACTACTCACGCCAATCCAGGACACGGCCATGCCCTAGGCTGGCTATTTACTATTCACACCAACTCGGGATACGGCCATGGCCTAGGTCGGCCATTTACTACTCACACCAATTCGGGACACGACCATGGCCTAGGTCGGCCATTTACTACTCACACCAATTCGGGACACATTAAAAGTTTGGATGATAAATGATATTATACGAGACATAAATAAAAATAGAAATAAATCGTACATAAATTGGTATATTATGTTATTAGTTCAAATAAGTGAGGCCTAAAATCGAACTAATAACAAATTGTCAATAGCAAATTTTTGATGGTGAAATTTGTATTAATATTTTTAAATACATGTAATATATGGTACAAAAACATTTGGAGAAGCATTACAAAATTATTTAAATTACTTAGGGTAAGTTAAAATAAGTCAGATATGAAAATACGTACTATGCAGTGAATACAGTATAATTAGTAAGTAGTATTTGACTATATCATTATTGATGTTTTTTTTAAATCAAGGATTTTTTTAAAAAATTCGGCATGTTTTTATTAAATCAGGGATGCGTTTTAAATTCTGGGATGTTTCTTATAATTAGGGATGTATTTTTAAAATTAGGAATTCTTTTAAAATTCGGTATGATTTTTTTTTAATCCGGGATTTTTTTAAATATCCGGGACGTTTTTTAATATCCGGAACATTTACTAAAACGGGACAATATACCAAAATCTGGGACGAGTGGTCGATCTACCATAGCCCCCTCTTGCAGGGCAGTAGGAGAGAAGTTTGGTCGAGACATAACACAACATATTGCACTTGAATAAAACCGGTAATTGTGGAATTAATAATTGACGCGTAGATTACATAGCGTTACTCGGCTTCCACCTCTAAAATAACTTTATACGTCCGCGGTGCTATAACGACGCAAGTCATTCAACACCAACGCCAAGTTTTATGGAGAGGATGTGGCGTTTATTAGATTTTATTAATGAACTTGGGTTTGTAGAAGTAAGAGTATCACCGAGATTCGGGTCTTGTAATACCGGCCTGGTAAACTGGAGAGCGTTAGGTTCACTCAGGGCTAGTTCACAATATCGGCGAGATAAGACGTGTGATGTGTGGGCATTTATGTACAATGCGATTCTGGTAAGAGGAAAGATTTTGATAATGGTTTAATTTGCAGCCAACATTAATAACATCTTATTATCTTTTTAGTGTAATTTTACAGGTATTTATAATATCTATCAAAAGTGAAAGCTGCAGATCGCATGACTTGACTTACGAACACATTAAAAGTTTCAGTCATTCTCGTAACTGTCAGATATCTATTACACACCAGAATATTAGGGTCTACTTTAATATGCATATTTATTGTGTGTTGAGATGAAGTCGGTTACTTATCTGAATGAACATGTTAAACATGAAAATCGCTCAGTTAAATATCAATAGAAGCTATTATATAATTATGATAGGTAGGGCAGATATGCTTATAAACCATTAGATATGATAAGTAGGTCAGTTGTAAAAAGAAACCATACTGTACCCATCATTTATCCTGTATGGTAGCAAGCTTACCTTGAATTATTCCACTATGATACGTAGTTTATAAGATAGGGCCATTGTGCTTGTTTCTACTATGATGCAGCTTATGAGATAGGGCCATAATGTATCCCTCAAGGTAAGACTGCTTGCTTGTTTCTACTATGATGCAGCTTATGAGATAGGGTCATAATGTATCACTCAAGGTAAAACTAATAGCTATAAGGGTAAAAGGAGTGTACATTAATTAACCATGAAAACAGCAGCCAGTGAGTGATCGGTAGTTTCCCAGACTTATCAGTAAGTAAAATGTCAATGAGAGCATTGTTTATCTAGCGGACTTGAGAAGAGGATAATAACATATTAGCAAGTAGAACTTAAAAAAACTTCCCGACAACGGCTCAAATACTCCTATTCTCCCCCCAACATTTCTAGAATATTTAATTTTAATGGAATTATTCCAAACCCCCAGTCAAAAAAGCTCCTTAAATACTTAAATTATTACAAGTTTTTTCCCCTTAGATTTCACAAATTTTCTTTCAACTATTTTTTGTTTGCACATTTAATTTCCCCAATCAACTAATATCCATGTGTGGTTAAAACGTAACATAAGTTAATAGTTAACCTTTCTAAGTTTTATAGAACTCTCGTGCTCAGAGTCAAACATTTCGGCCTTGTTTGTTCTCACTTTCTAGCTCGACAGACGAACGGTGTGTTTGTTTAGTCGGTTGTTTATCACCCAAACATAAAAATAAACTTTGTGAAAGAGCTGGCCTTCAACAAGATTCAGCCTATCCACCGGGTTACGATAGGTTTTTTTAAGTGAAAGCGAAGCATAGGCACAATTCTTTTTATAGGAGAAATCGTGCTGGGCTAGCGGCTGATTGGCGAACCCTTGTTTGAGGGTCTTGGGGATGGAAAGCTATCCCACAACTAAAGGTCATAAAGGGCACTCACTGTTTCACAGTCAACCAGTACAGAGATGAAATAATTACTATGACTCCTGTTTTCACAGTCAACCAAAACGGAGGCGAATTAATCAGCCCAACCCGCTATTTCGCAGTCAGCCAGTACGGAGGTGAATTAATCACCCCAAGCCACTATTTCGCAGTCAGCCAGTATGGAGATGAATTAATCACCCCAACCCGCTATTTCGCAGTCAGCCAGTACGGAGGTGAATATAATCACCCCAAGCCACTATTTCGCGGTCAGCCAGTACGGAGGTGAATTAATCACCCCAAGCCACTATTTCACGGTCAGCCAGTACGGAGGCGAATTAATCAGCCCAACCCGCTATTTCGCAGTCAGCCAGTACGGAGGTGAATTAATCACCCCAGCCCGCTATTTCGCAGTCAGCCAGTATGGAGATGAATTAATCACCCCAGCCCGCTATTTCGCAGTCAGCCAGTATGGAGATGAATTAATCACCCCAACCCGCTATTTCGCAGTCAGCCAGTACGGAGATGAATTAATCTCCCCAACCCGCTATTTCGCAGTCAGCCAGTATGGAGATGAATTAATCACCCCAACCCGCTATTTCGCAGTCAGCCAGTACGGAGGTGAATTAATCACTCCAGCCCGCTATTTCGCAGTCAGCCAGTACGGAGGTGAATTCATCACACCAGCCCGCTATTTCGTAGTCAGCCAGTACGGAAATGAATTAATCACCCCAGCCCGCTTTTTGCGGTCATCCAGTACGGAGGTGAATTAATCACTCCAACCCGCTATTTCGAAGTCAGCCAGTACGGAGGTGTCACCTCTGACAAGACGTGTATTAATCACAACTTGTGAATGTGTGGAATGCCAGGCCTCCACCGTGGTTCGGATTCCACGTTAAACTGTAGGTCCTCCATTTCATCTCACAATCACCCTAACATTACACATTAGCGTAAGTGCGTATAACCCTAACGGGTATTAAGACGCGGTGCTAATAATAGTAATAATAGTACGGGGGTGAATTAATCACCCCCACTCATATTTTTGCATTCACGAGATGAGAATGTTAAATTATCCCATCAACTAGGTTTTTATCATAAAGGCAATAATTATTAATAGAGTAATAGAATCTAATATCTTAACATCAACCAGATTATTTCAATAAATTAAACTAAATCAATAACTGTAATATTAAAAATGCAATATTTTAGCACCACATCTTACTACCCGTTCGGTTTATACGCTAATATACTAATTACAATTGTGGGTTCAGGGATGAGTAAGGTTATATTAATAGAAAGTGTTCCCGCATTTGCGTGGAGGAAGAGAGGAGAACCGTTTTGGGGAAAAAACACCCTATTTACACTTGACTGAGATTCTAACCTCGATCTCCCCAGAATTGGCAGTCTAGTCTACTGCGAGAGTAGCGCGTTAGAGCAGGGGGCCACCGAAACAGGTGTGTAATAATAATAATAATAATAATAATAATATTATATGTCATAACGTCAACTACGTGGCACCCATTAATAATTAACACTCGAGTATCAATAAAGATTTACGACACATTCATTATTGTTTCCAGCCTGGATCAGTTTTTTATTCAAGCCATATATTTTTTACTACCAGCTGGCTAGTCCTGTCGTAGTTTCATATGTCTTATAATCTAACTAGGACAGGCATAACATCCAGTAGGCAGTAAGCGCAGCAGGAAGACACGTTACCGACTGAGCTAAGGTGTCGGGTTATCAACAAAGATCAAGGCATATATCGAGCCGGTCAGGATTCGAATACGGGACTCGCAGTGATAATACGCCGCGTGAGTCTAATTGGTAACATGAACGAGCTCCTGGAGAAACTACGGGCATGTGTAATCTACAAAATGACCGGGACTTCTGGAATCATTGGGATGAGTTGTTGGTAGGTCCCAGCTCGAATTTGAGTCATCTCATTAACTTTTGGAGAAACTAATGGAAAATGGTTGTTCGCGTCGATTCATCAGAACAGTTCTTGCTTACCCCTTTGATAAGAACAGTTTGGAGTAGTTACTGTCGGAACGTCCCGTTCTCTTCCAGACGATGCGAACATATATCTAATTTATTTTTTAGGTTACTGTTTTTTAAAATATGTAAATTGCAAATTATGATGAGTGTATGAGGATAGAAACACAAGATAGCTGCGCATGCGCACTTATACCCGCACACGCTGGTAAATTATGTTTATGTAACCCTGGTTGCAGACAGAATTCTAAGAACTACTTTTTTGCTAAGTTTGGAGGGGACACAAATTTCGAGACCTATCATAATACACGAGGCATAAAATGTTCACAGTTACAATACTTTCTCTATGTGAGAAAGCAAGCCTGTACTAAGGTATGTGTACAACATTCTGAATCTTAATCTTGATAAAATTCTTATTCGATTCGAAATTCAGAATTTTAAGATTTGAAAGGTTCGTATATAATTCGAAATTTCGAATTCAAATGGATTCAATATTTGGGTTCGGTGGAGTTTGATTTGGAATTCGAATCTAAATGTCAAACATTTGAATAATTTAACTTTTCAAATAAATTAGCGTGGATCAAATTATTTGAATTGAGCATAAAAACTCGTAATATTTAAAATATAGTGGGCTAATTATTTGGACATGGTTTACTGACCTAATTTTTTTTGGTGAGCTCGATTAAAAAATATATATACGAACTAACCTAAAATTTGATTCGGATTAAACAAATTTTAATTTTTAATTTTCCGATTTGGACTCCATTCAAACGATTTTAATTTTAAAATTTAGGACACGGTCTTAATATTCGAGCTACTAAGCAAATATTTGAATTCGATTCAAAATTGAAAATTATGTACTCTTACAGGTTTATGAGAAGGTTTAAAATAAGAAGTAGCTTATTTATTTATTTGAGATATTTAAAGTGCACTTTCTGAACCGACTGATTATATCAGCAAACGAGAATTTCCACAAGCGAGAGTGAAAGAGTCTACCAATTTCGCCGGGAAAGGTATTTATTTTCACATACCTTCCAGGGTTCTTTTACAAGCCATAATCGACATGAGACCAACGGCTTTACTTCCCCTCCGAAGGAAATTGTGCTACGGATTTTTATCACCCAAGAAAAAATCCGGCGACTCCAGTTGGGTTTGTGCTCATGAAGCCCCGGGTTGTGAAGTGGACACAAACCCAAGACCATCGAGGTCAACAAAGAAAATAATTAATTCAAGAGCAATATAAAAATCACACCCAAAACTAATATACTAATATTTGAACCTTTTCAAAAAATAAATTCCTTACCTTTGGATGTGCTCTTCTTGGGAAGGCAACTTTTGGATCAATCTGAAACAATAAAAAATAATAATAATTTGAGGAAATAATTAAAAAACCGTATCTTAGACACTAAGGCGCTAATGACTACATTATGTCAACGTGCATTTAAAGCTAGATATAAATAATATACATAATATTAGAAGAACATCGAAATTATCATTCGCCTCCGTTCACAGCTAATAATTTAAATGTAGGCCTAGTTGAAATATGAGACCAGGACAGGAGTTCAATAACCGTGTCCTTGTATCATTTTACAATTATTTTTAAATTAATATATTAAAAGACGACCTGATTTATTTATAGTTTTTTTGTTTTAGTATCGCGTCTTACTACCTGTTCAGGTTTTACACACATGTTCTAATTAAGCTGACGAGCTAG
The DNA here is from genome assembly GCA_902151455.1 of Timema bartmani. Lineage (NCBI taxonomy): Eukaryota > Metazoa > Arthropoda > Insecta > Phasmatodea > Timematidae > Timema > Timema bartmani. Next base: position 217,286 of record CABFWB010000178.1, read on the forward strand.
GTATGAGGAAGTTTGAATTTGGAGTAACTGTACTCAAATTGCGTGGAGAGAGATAGTGGAATACATTTATGAAAAACCACCCTCAGTCTAATCGACTGAAATTCAAACCCCGATCTCACTGTCATCGGCAGTCTAGTCTATTGCGAGAGTGACACCTTAAACAATGCGGTCATCGAGGCAGGTTATAGTTTTTTGAATGAGCCACAACAAACAGTCAATGTAAAGTAGATGATATTCAATCTCCACAGCAAACAAGTATGCCAATCTATTTATAATTAACAAAGTTACCATTAGGTAATCTTTATTTTAATACATTATGTAAGTGTACTCATCACATGACATTGTTGGATAATCAGATCTCGTAGGTTACGGTGGGCAGGACATACAGCGCGAATGGGATATTCTAGAATCGTGTACAGGGTATTGACTGGTAAATACAATGGGAAGAGACCACTGGGAAGAACTAGATGCAGATGGGAAGATAACATTAGAATGAAAATGAAGAATGAATGGGAGACTGGATATAACAAACTCAAGATCGGGATAGGGTGTAATGAGGTAGACTGGATAGAACTAGCCCATGATAGAAATAGGGTGTAATGAGGTGATCTGGATATAACTATCTCAAGATATGGATAGGTGGCGTAATTTTGTAAGTGCGGCAATTAACATTTGAGTTACTAATGCTATTGAGTAAGTAATATATGTAAATGCTAGACATCTAATTTTTGACTTTTTAAATTTAAATTTCATAAAACGTATTTTAACTTATACTGTGTCACAATATACCCTTTAATCATGCTATATTATTGTAACATTATATTATTTTACTTGCCTAATATTCGTGTATATTTTTTCAAGTGTTTTTATTTAACATGATTATACATTGGTTTTCAAACTTTTATAATTTTAAGCCCATTTAATTTTAATTTTTTATGCATAGCCCATTCCTATATAAGTTTTATAAATAATATATGGACCAACATACAGTATTTATTATATCTATTAATTGTTTACATTGGATGTTAGTTGTAGCTCATTAATTGCTAAACAACAAACTATTTGTTACGCTCCTTATACTTTATATTTTTATAATGTTTTATAAAATGTTATATTTAAATTAGATATCTATGCAAAGAACATGATATAGCTACATATGACTTAATGAAATGTTAAAATACCATATTTTCTGGTACAAACATTCCCATGTGAGGTATGGATAGAAGAGTCTATGTGTTATTGGCAAAATGGGGACAGAGTGGGAGAGAACATATCACTCAGTAGAACATCCATTGGTCAGGTCTCATATGAGGTATATGAAGCAGATATTATGTACGATTGGTCAAATGGTGACAGAGTGGGAGAACATATTACAGGTACAGTTTTGAACAAGCTATTCTTACCCTGTCAACAGCACATGACACGGCAATTACTGAAGTAGGAATCAGGAAGAGTTGGAAACACTTAATGAAAAAAAACATCTCAATACATTCGATCGAGGTTCGAGCCCTGACTTAACCACCACCGTGAAAAAAAACCCCAGACCATACGAGGCTGACGCCTTAGCCCACGCGTCCAGATGTCTAACTGATATCAGCCAACGCCAGTGTTAAGTAAAAGCCTTCTAGAGATACTTGTAGAAACCATCCTCTCCCCGATGCCCGCCATCTTCTTCTCGCATTACACGTAGCAAAGCAAACACTCCCGAGGGATATATACAGAGATGGGGAACAAAATTCCTGGTGCCTGTCCCCACGGCTGTTCAACGAGGGACCACTTCAAGGACGAGAAACACGAGGACTTAGGACGTCTTATGGATCCCCCCCCCCCCCCCCCCCCCCCCNCTTTCTCTCGAGTACCCCGCGACTGTCTGGAACTGACACAGCGAGAAATATGGTCCGCAACCTACCACCCTGCCTGAGACTCTTGTCAGCTCGTTTTCAATCCTGTTGGGTATCTGTGTCCGACACAGCCCAGTCGTTAAACACCCAGGTGATAGTTTCAATATTTCTCCAACAGAGTTTGGTGTTATCATTTTTTTTTTTAACAAATTACAAACATATTGGTTCGCGGTCAATAATGACAACATTTTACTATATTATTTTTTATTTTTAGCATCGGGTTTTACTACCTGTAATACGCTTATTTACTAATCACGCTAATGGTTCTAGAGATAAGGAAGGTTATATTTATAGGAAATATACCTGCATTTGCGTGGAGGGAGGTTGAAAAACAATTTTTGGGAAAAAACTTCAGTACACCCGACCGAGATTCGAATATAGATCTCCTCATCATCGGTATTCCAATCTACCGCAAGAGAAGCGCCTTAGACCAAGCGGCCACCGAAGCGCTATATTAATAAGTGTTATTTTATAGTTAATGATAATATATATCAAAAGTGACAGCTACAGATCATATGACTTGACGTATGAACACGTAAAGGTAGATCTAGTACTTCTCCATCTGTCGGATTTGGACCGTCCTATGAATATTGGAATGTAATGAAAAAAAAAGGGAAATTGAGTACGCATAAGTGTTTGAAAAGCAATAATAATAATAAAATAATATAAACATTTCGAATTAAAGAAAATACCGAAGATCACATTTCACAGGCAAGTACGATGGAAGAAAGAAAACGAAAGTTAAGGTTCCTTTTTCACATTTTTTATAACTTTTTTTTTGTCAAAATAAATAAAATATAGTTACAGTAGCTACGTTTAGTTACACATTGTAATATTAATAGTTATTGATCAGCCACTTCGGTGGCCGCATGGTCTTAGGCATTAGTCTCGTAATAAACCAGAGTGGCGATGAGGGGGAGATCGTGGTTCGATCCCAGTTGGGTGTATTGAGGTTGGATTTTCCTATACGTTTTCCCACACTATCTCTTTCTTCGCACGCAAATGCGGGTATACTTCATCGCGATCAAACCTTCCTCATATCTAACCATTTAGCGTAATTAGTGCATAGGCGTACAACCTGAACGGTTATTAGAACATGGTGCTAAAAAAAGGTTATTGAATATCTATCAAGGGCAAAGCGGAATTTAAATCGGACTTCTCTTAATTTAAAAAGTCTTTGTTCAAATTCCACTACGATCATGACACATATTTGAGAGCTTTTTATATTACCATGTGGTGTAGACAATTAAACTAAACGTATCTTTTTAAGCATTATTTTATTAAATTTGGCCTATAAAGTATTTAGTTATAAAAACTTTCACCTCATCATATTTTATTGTTAGTATTGAACTTTTTTTAAACCCGACTTAAAATGTTTTTCATCCTCCTCAGACACCATGAGATTATATATATATATCCTCTGACACCATGAGATTATATATATATATATATATATAAAATCTCATGGTGTCAGAGGAGGATGAAAAACGTATATATATATATATATATATATACACACACACATACACACACACACATACACACACACATATCTTACAGGCGGAACCAGGTAAGGTTGTGGGGGACACCAACCCTTATGGTATACTTTTACCTCCCTCTAAATTTATTTTACTCCCCTCTGATATTCTCTAATATAAAACTCATCCAGAGGCATCCAGTTTATAAAAAAACTCCACTCTAAATACCTTCTGTGGCATTTCAAATTATTTCCTCTTCAATAGTTTTTAAAAATGTAATAAAAATATTTTGCTTTTCAGACTGATAACCAAACAGATAAAAATGTATGTAAGAAAAGTAACATAAATAATAATAATACATGTTATTAATAATCTCTGTTCAAAATTTATTAGGTTAAAAACGGATAGCGGGTCACAAACCAAGAACCCAGTTGGATAAGATCATACTTTGATATTCTAAATACCACAATAACTTATATACTAGGCCTACCTTGGTAATTTTAATTTACTAAGTAGAAAAGAATAAAACGGTTTAAAAAAAGTTTTCAAAAACACTGGCCTTAGCTTGAGTCCCCTACTCTCCCACCTTAAGATAATTATTGTGTACCATAGCTGTGTAGCGTAGCAACGAATAGTTCAAAGTTAACAGCTCCTTAACCTTAAATGCTAAAACTAGTTACGAGGTGTCACGGCAGTAAATAACAATCGTAACAATCGTGATTATTAGGCGGATTTCGGCGACAGAAATGAAGAGTAAGCTCCGATATTCCCCCATGATATATCAGACTTGTGTGGGATGAAAAAGAGTTCATTGTTTGACATTTCAGTGGTTCTGTAGCGCTAGCCACCCCCTCTCCAGCCCCCCTCAGCCCCAGCAATAAACACCATTGTTCCAATATAATTATAATCACATGATAATATTACTGGTATGGCTGTAGGTCATGAAATGATGAACGACTGAACTATTGAACGAGAGGAGAGAACAAAATCACTCTGAACTATTAAAAACCCGCTTCGGTGGCCGCATAGTCTAAGGCGATACTCTTACAGTATACTAGACTGCCGATGACGGGGAGATCAAGGTTTGATTCTCAGTCGGGTGTACTGAGGGTGGTTTTTCCCATATGGTTTTTCACTCTCCCTCCACGCAAATCTGCACTTCCTATAAATATTGCCTTCCTCATCCCTAAAACTATTAGTGTAATTAGTACATAAGCGTATAGCCCCAATGGATAGTAAGATGCGGTGCTAAAAAAAACCAAACTATTCCAACAGTAAACAATTCTGTCCATCACTATTGGATCTAGTAGCGAACCTTGGCTAAGCCCACACATCCACATATCTTGTTCGAGTCGTAAGTAAGTAGCAGTCGTAAACTTTGTTCTAAAAATACATAAGTGAAATGTGGAATGTAAAAGGTTGCACAGTGAATATAATACTGTATGCTCGTCCACTAAGCCGTGTGGTACGAATGCAGGGAACCAGATGATCACATTATATGTTGGTTGTAGTTTGCATCGCGAGTAAACTAACCATTACAGGATAGCCACATTTAATTATGCTGATGGGGTAGGGCTGAAGAAGGTAGTATTTTGAGTAAATGTATTCTAATTTGCGTGGAGGAAGAGTGAGTGGGGAACCATTTAGGATTTTTTTTTAAATACCCTCATTACATCCTGAGAAAGGTAGGCAGTATTTTGAGTAATAAATTTACTCTAATTTGCGTTATTTCAGAGTATTCCATGGATATTTCTTTCAATCGAGAATTATGTAATTTATTTCCGCTGAATTTTTTTTGAGCATTATCTGTTGTAATTTAATTTCTAAAAGGTGTTCTTTTACTTCCAAACAAATTTCTTTGGCACTGGCAAATGTTCTTTATTCAAATTTGACAATATTGGCAGTCCTAATTACTGATGTTTTTTAATTCTGTGAAAAACAAATAAAGAATATTATAAAAAAAATTCCTTACGGAGCCTGAAATGACAAGTGCTACGCGGAGCACAGTTTGAAAAACGCATTATATTATTATTATTATTATTATTATTATTATTATTATTATTATTACCCACTGCGGTGGTCGAATGGTCTAAGGCAGCGTTTTTCAAACTGTATGTGTGTGTGTGTGTATATATATGTATATATATATAAGTACCACATCTTACTATACGTTCAGGCTATACGCCTATGTACTAATTAAGCCAATAGGTTAGGTTATGGATAAGAAAGGTTAAGTTTATAGGAAGTGCACCAGCATTTGTTTGAAGGAGGGAGTGGGAAACAATTTTGGAAAAATACACCCTCAGTACACCTGACCGGGATCGAACTCCGATCTCACCGTCATCGGCAGTCTAGTCTATTAATAGAGTGATGCCTTAGACCATGCGACCACCAAAGCAGGTTATAATAATAATAATAATAATAATAATAACAATAATTATTATTATTGTTGTTTATAGTTAGCTACCGAAGCTAGGACAAGGAGAATTTGATTTGGTAGTAGAATTAATTTATTAGCAACCAGACCATAATATTCATTAGTTTAATCTATTTTGAAAAAGGTAAGTGAACCCTAATCAAATCTTTGCCGTCATTTTGAGTGAGTTGATGGTGTGGTAACCATCTCCCGTGTTCGAGAGAGAAAGAGAAACTCTCTCTTTATTTCCATCCATCATGGCCACTACCAAACAACACAAAAGAGCTTACATTTAATGCGGCACCCCTGGTTTCCCGTTGACTTATGTGGCTTTGAGCTGGAGTTGCGCGCCACCCCCGGCCCGGGCAACTCCACCCCCGACTGCCTGTATTCATGAGGGGGCGGAGTCTCAGGGAGAGCCTCATGGAACAGCTATAACAGGAAGTAGCGTGGACTGCATTTCAAACATTATCGAATTTTACTTTCCCCGCAACCCTTTGGAGAGAGGAAGTATTGAAATCGCGAAAAAAAAAAAAATCGCGTTCGAGATTTTATGGATGTCGAGACGTTTCATGACCCCTTGAACCCAAAAAATTATTTTCCGCGATGCTGTCTGTCTGTATTTGGGCCTAGAGCCGAAACCATTCGGGTTAAAACTAGTAGTTTCTTTAACTATCTAATTCTAAACTTAAGAGTAGTTTACTTAAGGGTCAAAGAGAAAAAATAGTACTAGTGTACCCGCATTTGCACGGAAGAAGAGTGGTAAACCATTTTAGAAAAACCCTCCCTCAGTAGACCCAACCGAGAGTCGAATCTTGATCTCATCGTCAACAGTCTAGTCTACTGCGGGAGGAGCGCCTTAAGCCATGTGGTCAAAGAAGCGGGTAACCGATATAAAATCAATAATTTCTGAGTTATGGGCAAATTTTTTTATTTTTTTATTTGAGGTCTGGGAAATGGGAGTTTAAAATGCACAGTAATAATATGTTTATGAAACAATTTATATTATTTCATATAGGCCTATAGTCTTCGATTAAATATTATGTTTTTTCCCATAATGCTTCCATAATACTGTATATTATTTCGTTTCACATATATTACGATATATAAGTATAATTTAAATAAAGGAGCGAAGAGAAAGTATGTACGGTGTACCATAGTATTTATTTTTTCACTCGTTTTGATATCAAGACCAGCATCCATGTGTCGAGTTCATTTAGTCTGTTTTTGTCAGTGATGGGGAGATCGGGATTCAAATCCCGGTCGGATGTAGGCCCCTACTGAGGTTTTTTCCCCCCTAAATGATTTTCTATTCTATTTCCACACGAATGTGGTTACACTTAACTTACACTAAATTTAAATTTCTCACCCTTAACACATCAGCGTAATTATAGCATATGCTTATATATCCCTAACAGATAATAAAACGCGGTACTAAATAAATACAGTAATTATATTTGATTTTGGTTTACTATGCTGTCGTGTCACACCCCAATATTTAAGGATGAGGTGAAATAAATGTGTTCTAATCAGCTTACGTGGTTCTCTATTTTTTTATTTTTTTTATTATGAAGAGGCCCAATACTAGGAATGATCACGTGGACAACCATCACGTACCGTTTTTTGATAAAGATGGGTTAGATCACTAGCTTAATCTCACAGTTATATTCAACAAATATCCCTGATTTTTTTTAAAACTTTTTATGAAATCTCTTGTGTTTTTTTTTCTCTCGGTTGCGTGACCATCTCGCTGATGCCAGGATCACGATCAACTTAATGTTCACGTAACGTAAATAAACACAGTCTGTGATCAGGATTCACGTAACTTAAAAAATCGAGTAAAACACAGACAATGAATTGTGATTGTTTAAAAACAAAATTGGTCCCTAAAATGAAACCCAATCATCTAGGGCTGATTAGGTTGCAATTACTTGCAATGGAAGCTTTACTGGATATACAAAATAACGTGTAACAGGAGACTACGACGTTTCGGTGTTCGCAAGACGCATACGAACTAAGCTATATCCAGGAAGGTAGTTGTACACCATAAAGAAACACAGTACTAAATAGTGTAAACTAAAACTACTAGACTACTTTCATTACTTTGTGGTGTGCGAAGCTTCTAAAGTTCAAAGTCGAAGGTAAAAATCTCCTTCACTTCGACTTTGACACCCACAACAACCTTAGCATCTTCCCAGCATATCGAAGGAAGAAGAAAACTTTAATGATATTAACATATTCTAAATCTCTCACTAAACATAACATATTTCACTATACAACCATTTTTATAACAGCTACAAAACAGTATTCAAGCACGGACCATTGATTAAACTACTACTACAATGTAAGAATAGATATTAAGATGTATCAGCATAAAAAAATAGAGTGTGCCTTTTTTCTCTCTAAATATTTCTATTTACCTAGACGCACTTGATGGCTAATTTAAAAATTAAAATTAGTGTTTTGTGAAAACAATCAAAACCCTATCTTAGACTTCGGCTTTGAATTTGCTCCACATGCTTCAAGTTTATTTTCGACTTCGCTTCGCATTTTAAAAAATGACTTTCACAAACCCCTAATTTTTTTCTTTCTTTCTAAAAAGCCCTTTATATCGTAGTTTTACTGTAGCTGTTACTTTTCCTGCGACTTCTCTAAGTAAGGATAAAATATCAAATATTTAAATATCTCTTCTTTTTTTAAAACAATTATACCCATCAAGAGTTTCCTACACACACAAGCCATCCAAAATGAGGTCCTTGCACTAGAAATACTCAAGAGTTAAATGACAAAGTTTCGACCATAATCGGGCGTGAAAACGAATCAACGAATAACAGGAAAACTAACTTATTCTCATTTTATCTGTGGCTATATATTTTCACTCACTACGCCTCTAGTGTCGTAACATCCACCAAAGCCGAGCCCCCCCTCACCCCCTCCCAACCTCTCTTTTTCTCTTTTGAACGGTTTTATGGAAACAAGAAGACCATTTTATACAAAAGAAAATAATAAAAAAAAACACAGGATATTTTATCTTCCTTTGAAGTTTTTTCTCTCTTCATAGAGTTGCAAATGGGTTAAATTGTTCCAATGGCAAAGTCTAAGGAGGAGAGGACGATATATATTTGGATGAGGGAGCAGGTTTAGAAAGTTTTTTTAAGGATGTGGTCAGCCTAAAAGTTCTATCGGAAGAGTATGTGAGAGGTTTGTGTTTCAGGATATATATATATATACATACATTCATTTTGCACCACAACTTACTGCTATATTCTAATGTGTTAGGGATTAGAATGGTTGAATTTAGAGGAAGTGTACCCGAATTTACGTGGAGGGAGGGTGGAAAACCATTGAGGGAAACCACTCTTAGCACAATCGACTGGGATCTAACTCCGATCTCCCCGTCATCAGCAGCCAGTCTATTGCGAGAGTGACGCCTTAAGATCATGCGGCCACCTAAGTGGATGTGTTGATATTAATTGGGTGAGAAACCTAATCTTGACCTGGCGGTCTAGGGGTAAGGTACCAGACTTCTGTGCTGGGGGCAGTGGCGGATTTACCAATAGGCTGAGTAGGCTGGAGCCTAGGGCGGCAGATTTTAGGGGCGGCAAATTTAGGGCGAAATCTTTTTTTTTGTCTTACAGAAATTAATGATTCATATTTATATACCTAAATGTTATTAGGTCCACACAAACAATTCAACATGTAATATGTTTCACCACTTAGATAAATTTTTCTGCAATTTGCGTAGTCGCGTTTGGTTGCGGCGCGGGAACGAGTGACATGACCGTTCGCTAAGTGTGTCTGGCCGAACCTGACTGCACGAGCGCGGCGTGGTGAGCCGGAGCCGAAGCGGGGTCGTGCGCCGGAGCCGAAGCNGCTCCCCTGTTGTGCAAGCTATACCTACGAAATTATTTTTAGCACTGCGTCTTACTACCGGTTCGGGTTGTATATAGGCCCACGCTTATGTACTAGTTACTCTAACGGTTTTATAGATTAAGAAGGTTTTATTTATATGATTTGTACCCGCATTTGCGTGGAGGGAGAGCGAAAAACCATTTTGTAAAAACCCCACCTAGTACACCCGACCGAGATTCGAACCTCGAGCTCTCCGTCATCGGCAGTCTAGTCCACCATGAGAGTGACGCCTAAGACCATGTGACCAGTGAACCTACACATTTTAACCACTCTACTGGGGTAGGAATGTTGAAAGTAGCTAATCACGTGGAGAGAGAGAGAGAGAGAGAGAGAGAGTGGAAAAACCACCCAAAGCGCACCTGGCCAGGATTCGAAGCCCGACGCCTCAGCCACTATCAAACTAGACTAGATGAACCTGACATTTAACCCACGTTCCCACTAATGTGGGATTTTTTTAAACTCCCCGACTAATTTAGGTCGTCCCTACACAGTATCTTGCATGCAAAGCTATAAATAAAATGTCCGACACGACAAGTGATATGTGACAATAAAAACCTTATCTTCGTCTTTGCTTGGCATGTTTCAAGCATCACTTCCAACTTCGCTTCGCACTTAAAACGTTAGCTTCTCACACCTTCACATTCCTGCAGAGCCACCGTATTTAAATTTCTCAATATAAAGGCTAAGTTTAGATAACATATTATCATGTCCGAATTCAACTATATAACGAGTAACTATCAGAATAAATATGAATAAGCATATAAGCCGAATGGGTAGTAAGACGCAGTGCTAAAATATATTTGTATGAATAATATGAAACTGTTCAAAATGTGACATTTGCTACGTCTTCTCGACAAGTTGGAAACTTTATATTCCAGCTTTATTAAATTTGTCAATCCCAAAGCGCCAGCAGAGGAAAGTTAGACTTGTTAAAGGGAGGTTTAAGATTGGAACTGATGAATAGTACAAGTTTTAAAACAGAAATACAGTAAATGTTCAAGTTTCAGTTTACAATTCCAATTGAAGGCATAAAATGAAACCGTTATTCTGGTAGGAATCCCTTAGGCTATATACCATTTTACATATCATGTGCGGTACATGGATTATAAGTTTCATAAAGTCTTGAGAAAATGTCTTATAAGAATTAGTATAGTAATTACACTGGGAATGATATGTATTTACTCAATGTGCTATCTATTTATTTAAAACGTGAAGCGATTCCTTTAGACACTGATTCATGGAACTACCGTCGAGTTTTTATGTAAAAATAAATAACTAGAAGCTTCTTCACCAAGGAGGAAAACATAGAGGATGTCGTAAAAAAAAAGAGGGTGTATCTAAATATATCGTGAAATATAAAAGATCAATTAAACTTTAAAGGATGTTGTGAAATGTAGATAATATATTAAGGGATGTCGTGAAATATAGATACATGTATTAAAGGATGTCGTGAAATATGTATAATGTATTAAAGGATGTCGTGAAATGTAAAGAATGTATCAAAGGATGCCGTGAAATATGGAGGATGGATCAAATATAAATAATGTATCAAAGATGTTGTCAAATATAGAGGATGTATCAGAGGATGTCATGAAATATATATAATGTATTAAAGTATGTCGTGAAATGTAAATAATGTATCAAAGGATGTGAAATGTATAGGATCTCGTGAACTATAGATGATGTATTAAAGAATCCAGCGAAATGTGGAGCATGTATTAAAGTATCTAGTGAAATGTAGCTGGATGTATTAAATTATATCGTGAAATGTGGAGGATATATTAAAGGATCTAGTGAAATGTAGAGTATGTATTGTTACCCAAAAACTCTAGAACTAGAGGGGTTCCAAAAAAAAATATATATATCAACTTCAAAATTTATAATAAATAGGAGTGCGCAGTTTGAGCAATTTATTAGATGATGCTGGGTACGTAATACGTCCCCAGCAATACGATCCAAGACACAAGCAAGGAAATTCACGATCCTCCTTCAAAAGAAAATTATATATATATAATGGATTATATAAAATAGAGAAAACAAGAAGGGG
>CABFWB010000178.1:262866-287804 GCA_902151455.1 Timema bartmani
AAGGCTTGATGAGACTGTACTAGTAAACTGTTCCCTCCTCACTATCAACTCTTGGGCTGTTACCAAGGCCAGCAAGGCTTGATGAGACTGTACTAGTAAACTGTTCCCTCCTCACTATCAACTCTTGGGCTGTTACCAAGGCCAGCAAGGCTTGATGAGACTGTACTAGTAAACTGTTTCCTCTTCACTATCAACTCTTGGGTTGTTACCAAGGAAATAAAGGCTTGACAGGACTGTACTGATAAACCATTCCCTCCTATTCAGTGTAAAAATCGCCCTTTAAAACGAATAAACTCATTCATTCATTCATTACATTATTGCGTGTGTGATTGATCGAATGATTAGTTAAAATGAGAGGGAGTGGAGGTAATTTACAATTACAATCCCGTCATCTCTTGCAGTCTACTAACCACCTAAATAACAAGTTGGCATCACAAATTATAATTTCAAACAACAGACCTTACGAAACTATTATAACAAGTAGTGGCGCACCCAGAAATTTACTTTGGGGGAGGCATTCAATCAAGGTTGTAGCCAGAATGCAATTTCGAGTGGAGTGGGGGAATTTTTAGTTTAATATAGTAGCTTAGGGCAATGGTTTAAATAATGCTAGTCTTTTATACAAAGCATTAAGGCTATTATTTCTGTAATTTTTTCAATTGATAATTTTAGGGACACTTTTAATGTATATTTAAACGAAATACCTTTATTAAAATAAAGTCGTAAAGACATTTTTGTAGCCTTCACATTGGAACCATCTTTAGTGCTCAGTATTTTAGTTCTTCAGAGGATTATAGTTTTTATTACAGTTATTCGCGGTCTTGGGGGTAGGGCAAACGCCCCGTTTACCATTCCTTTGGGTGCGCCACTGATAACACGTATTCATGAAATACCTTGGGGTCAACCATAAACGACGTAACGCTGTTGGGAGGGATGTGGGTGGAACTCTAATGTCTACATAGTGTTAAATGGGGGAAGGGTGGGTAAACAAAGTGATACGTAACACGGTTCTTATATTTAAATTCAGTGGGGGAAGGTCTTTAACATGATATCTACAAAATATTATCTTTGTCACATGTCATGTTAAGACAGTTACAGATTCTAACTGAAACAACATACTAACGTTTGACGGTTTGTTTAGTTCGATGCTTATTGGAAGTTCCCGTAGCATCTTCTTACAGGAGATAGAAACAATCTTCAGTTGGGTACACATTTCAACCAAAAAAATGTAAATGGAGAAAATATAACATATTATGTTATAATAGATTAAATAGCAAAACTAATATAGTTGTTAATTATGGTTATAGTCACATCTAAATATAATATTTTAATTGAAAAATGACACCTGGACACAGTAAACGAACAAGGGACATTTGGCTTAATACGCCAAAGGTCTTGGGTTCGATTCACATGCCCACATGCCCACATGCCATTTTCAATTTAAAGTATATAATTATCATGTTATAGCTTTCACCCAATAAACTACGTATAATGTTGAATATGTAATATTATTTTATTCGTGTTTTCACATTTAGTAAAAATACTTATAGATAACTATCGATTATGAGTTTATTAAATCTGATTCCCTCTTTAAGTGAAATAATGACATTCACCCTTGATGTGAAAAGTCACGTAACACAGGTTGGAGGGAAGGGTGGGGGAATATTTTTTTAAGAAAAAACACTACGTGGTTTATGGATGACCCTTTACACAGTTCTAGGAATAATATTGCTTTTATTATCTGATAATATTAAATAATTATTTAAAGAATGAGTCTACGATAGCCTACCTTTTTACCGTCAAGTTCGTGCGTTCCTTGCGCTAAAACCTTATCTACGCTAGACGGGTCCGCGAACGTGATAAACCCGAATCCCCTGAAAGACAACATAAATAAAAACAAGCATTACTCACAGACATAACAAATCCACCTTTTGCACAACACAATAAAAAAAAAGTAATAGAGAGAGAACAAGTTATTACATCTTTGAATTCAAATTTCGAAAGAATGTGGCCTTTTTAGAGCGACTGTTGCAACAAGAAAAATGTCGTCGCTTTGTAAATATATATTTTAAGCAAATATATCGAGATACACAGTGAGATTAAAACAGATTCTGCAGAACTGTAGTGATATTGCAGCCACATTCTCTCCCCTCTATTGCTAGCACTTTAATAGAATGAAATAGACAATGGGTGAGCTATATTTAGTATTATTATCATGATCAGATTAAGTTGAATCTAGTGCTAGGTAAGCTAAGTTGACTATCACAAACACAGAATTGACACACACAAACAAACAAACAAACAAACATAGAGAGTGGTTTAAGATACCAAGCAAATAAATAATAAGTTGTAGTTGTAGGAAAGTGCTGCTAGTCATTCAGGAAGTGTTCAGACATAGTAAACTAGGTGTTAAAAAAAAGAGTTAGTGGCAGCGTTAACACGAGTGACTTGGCTTGCTTTCAAAGTGTCGACATTGAGATAGGCTGACTTTGTTTGAACGTTCAATGCACCACTAAATGTTAGCTTAGAAAATCACCCAATATTTAATGAGTCCACAATTACTAGCAAATTAAGTACAGTCAACTGTTGAAAAGTAGGTATTACAGTCCGTTTGCCCAGAAAGGTAGCGGCTTACCTTGTAAGTTTCCACTATGGTGGAACTTATAAGACATGGCCATAGTGTAATCCGTCAAGGTAAGACTACTACCTTGCACGTTTCCACTATGCATAGCTTATAAAATAGGACCATAGTGTAGTCAATCAAGTTAAAACTGAAACTTTTCAGGGTAAACAAAGTGTATGTACCGTAACTCAAATCATTTACTTAATCTAATAAACCATATGTTTGTGAAAATTACTTTGTTTTTCTTAGCACCGCGTCTTACTATCCGTTCGTGTTATACGCTTAAGTACTAATTACGCTAATGGATTAGGAATTGGGAAGGTTGAATTTAGAGGAAGTGAACCCGCATTTGTGTGGAGGTAGAGTGGAAAGCCATTTAGAAAGAACCAGCCCCAGTTCACCCGAGCGAGATTCAAATCTCAATCTCCACATCCTCGGCAGTCTGGCTCAACACGAAACTAGCGCGTTAGTCAACTAAGTCAACGAGGCGGGTGTGAAAATTATTGAGCATAGGTTTGAATAAAGTTCAAGAAAAGATGTGACCCAATCTAATTATTAATGCTGGAAAAGAGTAAACGTTACAAAAAAAAAAAAAATAAGGAAATGATCAAGAAACCAAAAATTATTATTTAATAAACTAAAAAAAAATTTATAATCTAAAACAGTCAATTAGGTTTATTTAAAAAAAAGTATCAACTCTCGTTTCAAGAAAAACTTAGAAAAATCACGCTTTAATAATTTATCTAAGCAGTAACTTTCTAGAGCAATAACACAATGAAATCATTCTAATATATTTTTGAAAAGAAAATGTGTGAAGTACTTGAAATGCAAAATATTGGGCTACAGTTCACGTATAAAGTATATGTGCTCTTAGTGCTTTTCAAAAAGTATGAAATTATAATCTAATAAAGGTTGAAAACTATATTTATTTGTTCTTTTCATATAGAGGGAAGCTTTTGAAATAGAGTATGCTCTAGCTAATTCGAATAAACCATGAATCCCTAATAAATTCCTATTCAAATCAATGGTAAAAAATAACATTTAATTCGAATTTTTGAAGGAAATATTTGAATAATTTGAAGCCTATCCATCGTTAATTTTTTCAAGATTCTACTCATTTCAAACCTAGCTTAACGATCTTTATTAAATCAGCCCATATACCAAGAATGTAATCAAGGCCGTGGTCAGGGGTGGGTCTTGGAGGTTCTACCCCCATCCCCAAAATATATATGGCTTTATTTAAAGTTCAAACAATATTAAAATTAAGGTACCTACAAGGACAAATAAGGGGGCTGTGCTACTAAAAAAAAGCACTTCAGAGAGCTTCTAGAGGTGTTTAACATTTAGAATTTGTCCTAGCCTCCAGCAGTTAGGGGGTTATGTTGCCATAAAAACACTTCAGAGAGCTTCTAGAGGTGTTTAACATTTAGAATTTGTCCTAGCCTCCGGCAGTTAGGGGGTTATGTTGCCATAAAAACACATCAGAGAGCTTCTAGAGGTGTTTGACATTTATAATTTGTACTAGCCTCCGTCAGTTAGAGGGTTATGTTGCCATAAAAACACTTCAGAGAGCTTCTAGAGGTGTTTAACATTTAGAATTTGTCCTAGCCTCTAGCAGTTAGGAGTTTATGTGGCCAAAAAAACACTTCAGAGAGCTTCTAGAGGTGTTTAATATTTAGAATTTGTCCTAGCCTCCGGCAGTTAGGGGGTTATGTTGCCATAAAAACACATCAGAGAGCTTCTAGAGGTGTTTGACATTTATAATTTGTACTAGCCTCCGTCAGTTAGAGGGTTATGTTGCCATAAAAACACTTCAGAGAGCTTCTAGAGGTGTTTAACATTTAGAATTTGTCCTAGCCTCTAGCAGTTAGGAGTTTATGTGGCCAAAAAAACACTTCAGAGAGCTTCTAGAGGTGTTTAATATTTAGAATTTGTCCTAGCCTCCGGCAGTTAGGGGGTTATGTTGCCATAAAAACACTTCAGAGAGCTTCTAGAGGTGTTTAACATTTAGAATTTGTCCTAGCCTCCGGCAGTTAGGGGGTTATGTTGCCATAAAAACACTTCAGAGAGCTTCTAGAGGTGTTTAACATTTAGAATTTGTCCTAGCCTCCGGCAGTTAGGGGGTTATGTTGCCATAAAAACACTTCAGAGAGCTTCTAGAGGTGTTTAACATTTAGAATTTGTCCTAGCCTCCGGCAGTTAGGGGGTTATGTTGCCATAAAAACACTTCAGAGAGCTTCTAGAGGTGTTTAACATTTAGAATTTGTCCTAGCCTCCGGCAGTTATGAGTTTATGTGGCCAAAAAAACACTTCAGAGAGCTTCTAGAGGTGTTTAATATTTAGAATTTGTCCTAGCCTCCGGCAGTTAGGGGGTTATGTTGCCATAAAAACACTTCAGAGAGCTTCTAGAGGTGTTTAACATTTAGAATTTGTCCTAGCCTCCGGCAGTTATGAGTTTATGTGGCCAAAAAAACACTTCAGAGAGCTTCTAGAGGTGTTTAATATTTAGAATTTGTCCTAGCCTCCGGCAGTTAGGGGGTTATGTTGCCATAAAAACACTTCAGAGAGCTTCTAGAGGTGTTTAACATTTAGAATTTGTCCTAGCCTCCGGCAGTTATGAGTTTATGTGGCCAAAAAAACACTTCAGAGAGCTTCTAGAGGTGTTTAATATTTAGAATTTGTCCTAGCCTCCGGCAGTTAGGGGGTTATGTTGCCATAAAAACACTTCAGAGAGCTTCTAGAGGTGTTTAACATTTAGAATTTGTCCTAGCCTCCGGCAGTTATGAGTTTATGTGGCCAAAAAAACACTTCAGAGAGCTTCTAGAGGTGTTTAATATTTAGAATTTGTCCTAGCCTCCGGCAGTTAGGGGGTTATGTTGCCATAAAAACACTTCAGAGAGCTTCTAGAGGTGTTTAACATTTAGAATTTGTCCTAGCCTCCGGCAGTTATGAGTTTATGTGGCCAAAAAAACACTTCAGAGAGCTTCTAGAGGTGTTTAATATTTAGAATTTGTCCTAGCCTCCGGCAGTTAGGGGGTTATGTTGCCATAAAAACACTTCAGAGAGCTTCTAGAGGTGTTTAACATTTAGAATTTGTCCTAGCCTCCGGCAGTTATGAGTTTATGTGGCCAAAAAAACACTTCAGAGAGCTTCTAGAGGTGTTTAATATTTAGAATTTGTCCTAGCCTCCGGCAGTTAGGGGGTTATGTTGCCATAAAAACACTTCAGAGAGCTTCTAGAGGTGTTTAACATTTAGAATTTGTCCTAGCCTCCGGCAGTTATGAGTTTATGTGGCCAAAAAAACACTTCAGAGAGCTTCTAGAGGTGTTTAATATTTAGAATTTGTCCTAGCCTCCGGCAGTTAGGGGGTTATGTTACCATAAAAACACTTCAGAGAGCTTCTAGAGGTGTTTAACATTTAGAATTTGTCCTAGCCTCCGGCAGTTATGAGTTTATGTGGCCAAAAAAACACTTCAGAGAGCTTCTAGAGGTGTTTAATATTTAGAATTTGTCCTAGCCTCCGGCAGTTAGGGGGTTATGTTGCCATAAAAACACTTCAGAGAGCTTCTAGAGGTGTTTAACATTTAGAATTTGTCCTAGCCTCCGGCAGTTATGAGTTTATGTGGCCACAAGAACACTTCCGATAGCTTCTATAATTGTTTATCATTTAGAATTGTTATAGCCTCCGGCAATTCGGGGATATGCCCCCCAACCCCCTCACCCCCAAATGATTGGGTGGCTATGGCCTTGAATGCAATATAAAGTTATTAAAGTATAGTAAATATAAAGCGGAGAACACTGCACCGGCCGGCTAAAGGGTTTCCTAGAAAAGAGGATGTGTTGGCTCGGCTTTCATCACTTTTGTATTACAATGTAATCACGTAACGCCCTGACTTATTTAAGTCTGCTATTTTAGTATGTAAATATAAGTTTTTATATTTTGTAATAAAATTTTTTTCTTATTTTTCATTTATTTATATAATATATAGTGTATGTATGTTTTATATCGCATATAGGCCTATAACGTGTGTGTTTGTTTATATGTAGCATATTTTGATGTTATTTATTTATTGTTTATCAGATGCCACGATACACATAAAAATGGTTAGTTCAAATTTTGGATATTTCTAAAATTTTAAATATCCCTTGGACTTCAAATTAAAAATGTTCTACTCTAATATTATTTGGTGTAAGTGTATTTAAGTATTTTATACATAATTGCTTACGGAGAAAAATAAATCACACAAGGGAATATAAGATTGGCACAAAATGGCAAAGAAAAGAGTACAGACACATTCGTGAAAACGGCATTTTAACGAAAATTTCGACTGGAGTTTGAATACAACATCAAATGATAAAAAAAAAAGTTTCACACATATTAATGAAACCAGTATCCTATTATTACAAAATATCCAAGCTTCAACCGGCTCTCACAATTTTCCTATTCCCTTCAAATCATCCAATATGTGAATCCTCCTTCTTCCTAAGCTCTTCTTTCCATCAACCTTGCTTTCTATGAGGTCGTTCAGGGACAGTTCCTCCTAAGGACGTGTCCGATCCAGTTTGTTTTGTACCAAAAGATCATATTCAAAATGGTTTTCTTCTCACCCATTCTTCTAAGTACTTCTTCATTTTTCACAATGTATGTCTAACAGATTTTTTCAAGTCTTCTCCAGCACCACATTTCAAGGTTCTCCAAGTATTTCTTTTTACAACTTTCCGAGAGTCAAAGTTTTTATTCCATTCAATGCGATGATCCAAATATAGCATTTCATCAATTTCTTCCTCAATTCCAAACTCAAATTGCTGATCAACAGTAAACTCTTGTTGTTAAAAGCGTCCTTGGCCATGGCAATCCTCTATCTAATTTCCTTGGTGCAATAAGCATCCTATGTCAGAAGACTTATCAAGTACTTGAGCTATTCTACGTTTTCCAACTCCTGGTTTCTAATTTTGATTTTCAGTGGCACTTCATTTTTTAAATCTCCATACCTTTTGACTTCTCAATGTTGATCTCCATGCCAAATCTTCTCCCTGTCTCCAACTAGCTAGTCCATAATGTCTTGCAGTTCTTCTTCATTTTTGGCCAGCCGTGCTAGATCATCTGAATATTTTACTGTGTTGATAACGCGTCCTCCTATCCTGAAATTGTGCCCTCCCTCCAGGAATTCCCTGACCTGCCACTCTCTATGCAAGTTGAACAGAATAGTTGACAAACAGAATCCCAGCCCATACGCTGTTGGTATCTCCATCATTCAGCATTATCTTCACTCACTGTCCAAGATACAGGTTTGCAATCAACCCTCTGTACCTCAGGTTGATGCCGATCATCTCAAGTATTTCCATCGGTTTCTTTCCCTTCACTCTTTTGAACGCCTTTTGCCAGTCGATGAAACCAATGTAGACCTCTTCCTTGACTTCCAGCACTATCTCTAAGATTATTCTCAGCATCCCGATGGCATCTCTGGTTCCTTTTCCTTTTCTGAATCCAAAGTGGTATTCTTCCATCACACTTTCTATTTTATTTTCCACTATCCTCTTGAGTATTCTTGCCACAATCTTGCCCACATGAGAAATTAGGCTGATGATCCTATGGTCACTGTATTTCTTGGCGTGTTTCTTTTTCTTAAGGGCCATCATCAATCGCTAGGTCTAGAAAGTCCTTGGACCATTCTCCTGTTTCGTAGATCTTATTTATAAGTTTTGTTAAATCCATTAATCCGTTGTTTCCCAGTTCCTTCAGAGAGTCAGCTGGTAGGTGTGTCGCTATCTACGGTAAATTTCCTTCTTCGCATGTCCTTTATTGGTCTCTCCACTTCACTCTTTAAAATGCAGGGTCCTTTTACTTCTTCTTCTTCAATCTCGTTTTCTACTTCAATCTCAAGTTTCGCTGGTCGATTTTCCTTGTCCCACAGTATTTTTATATATCGTTTCCAAATATATAAGAACTTTTTTACAACCCGTCCCCATATGACTTTTGGTGTCTTATATTCCTATTGTTCGCACACCTTTGTTTTCATTCCCCTCAATATTATATACATTTCAAAAGCAGTTACTTCAGACTGGCTGAATGTGTAACTCCCACAAACTGTTAGACAGAGCTTGAGGTATGTGAAAAAGGAGGGGGTGGATAGGACAACCTACAACAAGATATATATAAATAATATTCTATAAAACCACTATACATTCAATAAGTTTAGTCGAGTGAAGTCAATATTCGACTAATGTTTGACGAAACGTTGACTCACTTTTCAAATTATTGTATTTATTTTAGATCACTACTCTCCACCTAACCCTCCTCCCCACACATACAAGCACTCAATTAATATAGTTCCCAAATATTAACTTTGTAATATATGTAAATATCTAGGGTGTTTATTAGTGCAAGCAGTCTTGATAGGACCGTACTAGTAAACCGTTCCCTCCTTTGACCAATCACACAAATAATGAAGAAGTGAGTGAGTGCATTGATACTGAATTGATGGAAACAATTTACTAATACAGCTCCGTCGAGTATGGCTTTCCCTGGCAACAACCAAGATCTTTCACTAAAATTTATATGTATAAAGCAATACGAATATGACGAATTTTAAATAATATACCTATAACTTCTTCACGTTTCCTATAAAAATGAGAGCTGGCAACATCTATATATAATATCATAATATATAAAAGTACGAATGTTATTTAAAATTCATCTTAGTCGTATCGCTTCATACTTATTTGTTTGCACAATATTTGTGTGTTCACTGTTTTTTTTTTTAGTCACTTCAGTTAATTTTAGTTCTGGTTCTTTATCTTGCCACTTTGTAAGGATTTAATTTATGGCAAGAGATATTCATTCAAATGCAAGTTTATAAAAAAATAATTAAATCTTTGAAAGCAGTTTTTTTTACCGTCATCGATTATTATTAGCTAGCATGAAGTACCCGGCTTTGCACGGGAGGGTAGTAAAAAGGTTAAAAAGGGTTAAACGGATAAAGAGTAAAACTAATCAAAAATATTTAAGGAAAAAAGTTTGTAAAAAGCCTAAAAAGGACAGAAAGGGGTCAAATGTTAAAAAGTGCAAAAGACGAAAAAAGGATTCAAAGTAATTATAATCTATTTTTTTTAGCATGTGTCACCATTTTTAAGCTACCCCTTTTGACATGTTTACCCCCTTTACCCTTTTTTTTAAAACTATTTGCCCTTTTTAACATTTGAACCCATTTTACCCCTTTTAACCTTTTTGCTCTTTTGACCCTTTTTATTCCTTGTACCTCTTTTGGCACTTTTTATACTTTTCACCCTTTTTACCAATTTAATAATATACACATTTTTCTATGACGTACCTGGCTTTAACAGGGAGAAATATTTTAGGGTTAGAAGGTTAAAAAAAATAAAAATGTCAAAAGGAGTAATTGTTAAATCAATTTTTTTTAAGGGGTATTTAATAACGCAAATAGGAACAAGGATAGTAAGGGTATAAGGGAAAAGAGCAAAAATGTTTAAAAAAGGACATAAAGTAGAAATATTTTTTTTAATATTAAGGGTATGAAAGTTGAAAGGGGTAAAAACCACACAGAAAAGTATTGTTCTATAAATAATAGATGTACTAATTTCGAGCTCTTCCATTTCACGGGATTAAATTTTGAAATTCGATATGTTCAGACGTCATTCGGATTTCCGAGAATATCTATCGACTTCCATGTCGAGCCTCTATTTTATATCACGCCAAATAGTGTTTTTATATCACTTTTAGGAATCTTAGGGACCTTTCACGTTTACTGCTTCTTAATTTTAAAATATAAAGATCAGACCTTGATGGTTGATTGGGGTGGTTCTTTCGACCTGACAAATTTCAATCTTATACTACATTAAAAGTAATTTATTATTTTAGTTTTGGAAGTTTTAAAATGCCCCATTTCACCATACCCTTCAATCATGGTAAATATTTTAAATGTATTATGTTATTGGAGTAATCTCTCTATATTCCTGGCAAATTTAATTTGCCTCACCTGAAAGGTTATTTTCAACCATCTCTACCATTCACTCCTATTTTCTCAATTTAAAATCTTATGATATTTATGTTTAATTAGAGTGTTCCTTATACCTTCTTGCAGATGTTAAGTTTAATATCATACGGAAAAGTAGTTGTTTCTATTAGTTTTAGAAATTGTAAGCCCTCCTTACTCGCTTTCCATTCAAACAACTTCTTATAAGAAATTTCAAATTTTAAGATAAATTAGGTTATCTGGAGTTGTCCTTCCTGCCTGCCAAATTTAAATTTTCTAACACATCCAAAAGTGCTTTTTCTGTTAAGGCGTTACCTTGTCCCTTAACCCCCACCCCCTCTTTCCCAAAGTCCCAATTAAAAATGTACCATTTTCAGCCCTTAATATTTATTCTGAATAGTATTTTAACCTGACTGCCAAATTTCAGTTTTCTACCACACTGGGAAGCTTACTACAGCTGTATTAGTTTTTGAAATTTTGAGTCCCTCTTCTCCAATTCACTTTTAAAAATTTCAAATTTTAAAATTTATTGGGTTATCTGGAGTTGTCTTTGTGCTTCTCTGGCAAATTTTGATTTTCTGCCTATTCTAAAAGGTTTGTTTCAAATTACAGGCCCCCCCAATTTCCTTGAACCCCATTTTGAAATTTCCCAATTTTAGATTTTTCTGGTTATATGGGGCAATACTTCCTGCTATGAAAAATTTCACGTTTCCAGACACTATGGGTTGAGAAAATACGGTGATCAATGAATCAGTGAGTCACATAGGTTTCTGCCCCTCCCCAGCCTCTTAGGGGATGAAATTTTTAAAACCCTCAAAATTGTTTGGCCCTATTCTAGAAAGGAATCTTAGTTACAAATTTCAAGTATATACGTCCGCTGGTTCAAAAGTTACATTAGTGAATTTTGGAAACTTTCAACACCCCCTCCCCCACGCCTTTTCACCCCTTAGGGATCAACTTTCACAGAGCCCCGTATTATATCTTGTCTAGAGCTTAAAATAAACCTTCACGCCAAATTTCAAGTTTCCAAGCCCAGATAAGACGATGAGTGAATGGTCTTTGCCGTTTTTTAGTGTGTGTGTGTGTGTGTGTGTGTATAGAGATAGAAAGAGAAGGGGAGAGAATAATAGAGAGAAAGAGAGAATGGAAAAATATGTATTAAATGGTTTAGATAGCTTTTTTTTTTTTGCCTGCCGTTTAATTTGCCATTTCATAACAAGCACCAGAAAGTTCCAAACTAAATTTATCTTTAATTATGGTCCTGATTTATACCTTGGATTAGATACTTGGGGACAAACATTTTCTAGAACATCACATCAACAATTAAAATAGCAATGAATGCGTTTTTATGTACACTCCGTTTTCCCTGAAAGGTATCAACCTTACTACGATGGATTACTTTATGGTGTTGCTTGTAAGAAAGGGTCATAGTGTAATCAGTTACGGCAAGACTGCTACCTGTCAAGTTAAACAGAGTGTACATAATTTGTCTAAAATTAATGTCTTAAGGGATAGAAGAGGGTGGCTACACAACTTTTATTATAAAATTCCTAGCCTTTCCAAGGTGTTCACTCTCTGTTGACACGCTCACCACAGAGACTGCCTTATGCTATGATTGATGAATGACGGTACGGTCCATGGAGAGCTCAGTGGTAGAGCGTTTGCACCGAAAGTTAAAGAGTCCCAGGTTTTATTCCCGTGACGAGGTGGCATTTCTCGACTATAATTTATGTAATTATAATTAAGATTTAAAAAAGAGTAAATGAATAAACCAAAGGATTACTGCTTAAAGATTAAATCTACAGTTTCAAAAAATGATATGAATTCAATATATTTATGTTTTTAAGAACTGCAAATAAAAATATTATTTTTAGTACTCTTGGCTTGGTCTATTGGGGTGGTTTTTTAAATGTAATTAGACTTAGTGGATTTTATTCTCTTTCTGAGCTTGTGCTAGCCACATATTCATAAACATTTTTCTTACTCCTACCTCATAGGCTGAGCCATTAAATACCCAATGGGTTAAAAAATATGAACTTAAAAAAACTGCCGTCTAAGATTATGAATATTTGGCATCTTGAGGCCAAAGTCAAGGCTGTTAGTCACTATCCAAGACTATTTTTTTTTAAATAATGAATATTTAACTTTTAGTAATAGAAATTTGCACTTAGAAGTAAGTATCCATATTGAACTCTCAAATTTGTAAAGTTGAAAAATATATGTTTTGTGTTGATATCGTTGTGTTATTAATTTTCCTAAATACCAGTGGAGTGTCTTAAAATGTTGCCAGGATAAGCAGAACTTGTTTAATCCATACCTGTAAAATGTTCTCATCAGTCAGGTATCAACATTCCCATGTGAGGTATGTAGATCAGATTCTATATATTATTGGTCAAATGTTGACAAAGTAGAGGAGAAAATATCACACAGTAGAACACTAATTGGTCAGATATCTATATTCCTATGTAAGGTATGTAGAGCAGAGTCTATGTATGATTGGTCAAATGGGAACAGAGTGGGAGAGAGCATATCACTCAGTAGAACACTCATTGGTCAGGTATCAACATTCTTATGTGAGGTATGTAGAGCAGAATTTATGTGCGATTGGTCAAATGGGGACAGAGTGGGAGAGAGCATAATCACAGTTACAGTTTTAACAAGCCCTGCTTACACTGGCAACACTCCATGGCACGAAACTAATTACTACATAGTCAAGAAGTGGTTCCTGGGATGTTACTAAGTCAATCTTGGCTTGATAAGACTGTACCAGTAACTGTTCCCTTCCATAAGTATCAAACTTTCCCTTTGAATCCTATAAACACACATTCGTTCATTACATTACATCGTGTGTGGTTGATCGAACGGTTTGTGAGGGTGAGGGAACAGTTTACTTGTACAGTCTCATCAAGCCTTGATTTACTTGCCAACAACCTTCAGACCACCTCAGATAGTCATGTGTCGCAGTTAACGTGTGATGTGTATGAGTAGATTATGCATAATGTAATAAACCTATTACATCAACTACGTTAAAATCTAGAAAAGAGCTGGGTAAGATGTATTTATTAGTGGTGCATTAAAAATAACAGAACATGTTTATTAAAAATCAGTCAATCTTTTGTCCTGATAATTACCTAAACAAGTATTTATACCAAGTCACAAGTGATGGAGTATAGGAAGTGAAATAGAGCTTACCATAAAACACGAAAATAAAAAAAATATTTGCACATCAATGAGTACAGAGGCTATAACAAACATTATTACATTGTAAAAATATCAAAATCACTTTTTCGTACAGTTACCGGTATCCAGAAAACGCGAGGATTTTTTTTTTTTGCATCGAGTCGAACTATGCCCTATTTAGGTAAACGAGGTGTTGACAGATAGAAGAAGGTTCTTTATTGTGAACATTGGCTGGAAGTATTATTAGAATCGTTTGATAACACTTTTTATTGATAATGTAGTATCACCAACAAATAATAATTATTACCGAATAGGATGACATTAGTCACTTTCAGCCAGCGTTTGCAATAAAGAATCTCCTGCTAGCTGCCACCTAACGACCTCTACTGTTCGGGATAGGCGCATATTTATCACTAATGGGCTAGGAATAACGAAGGTAGGATTAAGAAGAAATGTACCCGAAATATCGTGAAGGAAGAGTAAGAAACCATTTCATTTATGAAAAAAGCACCCTCAGTACACCCGACAGTGATTCGAACACCACTCTCCCAGTCATCGGTAGTACATTCTATTGAGAGCGTGACACCTTAGACCATCGTTTTTCAAATTGTGCTCCACCATAGTTATCTCAGGCTCCATGAGGAAATTTTCTAATACAATTTAGTTGTTTTTCACAATATAAAATAGAATCAGTAATAAGAATTGTTAGATTTAAAAAAATTTGAATAAAGAATATTTGCCAAAGGTACAGCCAGAACATTTGATGTTTTCCGATTGTTTTATACTTTATTCTTACAAAATTTCACTGTCGTTATTGAATGTTCATAATATTAGTATTTAAGATTTCACGAGGGCCCCAACGGGTATTTTTTCTGGTGCAAGGACTCCTTCGGTATAAAATATTTGGGAAACCCTGGCTTACACCATAAATTCCCAACCTGTGGTCCACGGACCATCAATTTAAGAAGACCAGCTAATTGAATTTCTTGTAATTCGTTATTGAAGATGCTATTTTCTTCAAGACAGTTTTTGTAATTTTGTTCCTATGCTACCTCGGTGTCTTGAGATGTTTCCAAATTGACAAAGTACTTGATGCCAACTGCCACCACTTATCTGTGAGAGACAACGTTCTCAGCTTATGTGCATATTAAAAATAAATATAGAAAGAGACTTAGTGTAGAGCCAAACATACGATTGAAATCTTACTTCACTGATCTGGACATTCGAAATCTGACGGTTAAAAAAATAGCATCACATCGGGTGAGTGTTGAATTCATGTTAGATATCATTTATACAGACTCCTTAAAATAAACTTTTAATAATAATGAAACATTTAACACTTTATTTTATTTTATTACTATGAAACGGGTAACGTCTGATACTAGAAATGTGAACGTAGATTTTGAATTTCCACCCGAGTGGTGGGGTGAGAGTAGGACGAACTATCATTGGCTTCAGGGTGGCCGCGAACTGGAAAAGGTCTGGAAACCACTACCTTAGACAATCCCGGCCACCGAAGGGGATTATAAAAAAATTATTCTATTTAGTTGTGAGCGGGTTTCCTTCTGAAATCCTAACTCAGATCCACAATATGACGATGTAAGAGGGTATTTTGAAACAAGAGCACATGTATTTGAAGATCGGAATAAGCAGCCCACTCAAGCAATAAACACTCATATAATAAATAATAATTTCCCCGAACTACAGTTAAATCTAGATACTATCGAAAACCCGTAAAAGGGGGCAAGAGGGTAAAGAAGTCAGTTTTGTCCTAGAAGGGTTTGCTGGTGATGGGGAGGTTTGGGTCAGAATCCCATCAGGATCTAATTGAGCTACTTTTTTTCACAGTATGTTTCCTTCTCTTCCTTCACACAAATGTTGGTACATTTTACCTTCCACACTATCCCCGTCAGCGATCTCCGTATATTTTACACCAATAAAGTTGGTGTAAGGATGTAGAATATACAGAGAATGTAGCCACAATTGCTTGGAGTGAGAGCTGTAACCATTTAGGAAAAAACACCCTCGATATATCTGACCGGTATTCGAACCGCCAACACCACAGCAAACTCAACTGAACGAAGTTAACGACTTAACCCACTAGACTACCGTGGTTCAACAATTAGAAACGCTCATTAGACTAATTCTTACCCGCTACGGTGGTCGAATGGTCTAAAGCGTCACTCTTTCAATAAACTAGACTGCTGATGTCGAGGATGTCGGGGTTAAAATCCCTGTCAATTATACTGAGGGTGGTTTTTGCTAAATGGGTTTCCCATTCACCTTCAACGCAAAATTCAGGTACACTTCCTCTACGTTCAACCTTCCTCATCCCTAACATATTAGCGTAGTTAGTGCATAGGCTTATAATCCACACTGGTAATAAGAAGCGGTAGTAAAAAAACGTCATTGAGGGAGGAGTGAGTACCTTCTTCCCTGCTAACGGATGTCCGCGAAAACAGTTGGTCAGCGTTGAAACGGCTGAGGAAGGGCCATTCTTTCCTCAATGGGACGCTCCAAGGAGCACAACATGTCAGCCTCTGTACTCTTTGATGTGAAATAAACTAGAAAACAAAGCTCGAGTTGTACAAGAGATGTAGGAGAGTGAGAGATAGAGAGAAAGAGAGGCGGGGGACGACCTACCTGGAAGAGAACATGCCGACTACCGCAGTGTCCACCACCCATTCTCCCGTGGGCTCTCGACGGCTGAAAGAGAACCACTCTTCAAACCCTTCCCTTGATTTTTTTTTTTGTCACAACAGCTGTTGAGGGAGAGTTTGGAGTTAAGGTTGTTACTACAAGCCCACTACGACAATCATGGCTACAGCTACACTCGCTCGCACTACTGGACTAACACAGGAGTGGGGTGAGCTGGATCTTAGGCGTCAATAGCTTTTCATGGGGACTAAACTGCTTCTCCGGCGTCTCATGGGGACTAGACTGATTTATCTGGCGTCTCATGGGGACTAACTATACTGCTTTACTTGGAACCTCATGGTGACTAGACTGCTTTCTCTGGCGTATTATGGGGACTAACTATACTGCTTTACCTGGAACCTCATGGTGACTAGACTGCTTTCTATGGCGTCTCATGGGGACTAGACTGATTCATCTGGCGTCTCATGGGGACTAGACTGATTCATCTGGCGTCTCATAGGGACTAACTATACTGCTTTACCTGGAACCTCATGGTGACTAGACTGCTTTCTCTGGCGTATTATGGGGACTAACTATACTGCTTTATCTGGAACCTCATGGTGACTAGACTGCTTTCTATGGTGTCTTATGGGGACTAACCATACTGCTTTACCTGGAACCTCATGGTGACTAGACTGCTTTCTCTGGCGTATTATGGGGACTAACCATACTGCTTTACCTGGAACCTCATGGTGACTAGACTGCTTTCTATGGCGTATTATGGGGACTAACCATACTGCTTTACCTGGAACCTTATGGTGACTAGACTGCTTTATATGGCGTATTATGGGGACTAACCATACTGCTTTACCTGGAACCTCATGGTGACTAGACTGCTTTCTATGGCGTATTATGGGGACTAACTATACTGCTTTACTTGGAACCTCATGGTGACTAGACTGCTTTCTCTGGCGTCTTATGGGGACTAACTATACTGCTTTACCTGGAACCTCATAGTGACTAGACTGCTTTATCTGGCACCTCATGGGAACTAACTAGACTGATTTTAAGCTAGCACGCTTTCTAGTCCATTTCATATAAGCTAGCCAGATTTCTCTGTCATTTCATATGAACTAGCTAGTTTTATCTACAACTTCATATAAACTAGCTAGTTATATCTATCAGGTCACATAACCTGCCGTTTCATATAAACTAATTAGTTTTCTCTGCAATTTCATACAAACGAGATAGTTTTCTCTGTCATTTCATACAAACTAGCTAGTTTTTTCTTCAATTTTATATAAACTAGCCATTTTTATCTGCAATTCCATATCAATTATACAATTTTATCTATCATGTCATATAATCTATAAAACTTTCTGCATCATTTCATATAAGCTAGCAAGATTTAGTTGTCATTTAATATAAGGTAGCAAGATTTCTCTGACATTTCATAAAAGCTAACACACTTTCTCTGCCATTTCATATAATCTAGAAAGCTATCTCTACAATCTCCTAAAACCAACTAGTTTGATTTTCTCTGCCATTCAATATAATATAGCAAGTTCTTTATGCAGTTTCATAAAGCCAACTAGCCTGCGTTTCTCTGTCATTTCATACAATCTAGCAAGCTTTTCTGCAATTTCATATAACTAACTAGACTGCTTTTATCTAACATTTTATATAATCTAGAATTGTTTCTCTGCAATTTCATAAAACCAAATAGCCTGCTTTTCTCTGCCATTTCTCATTATCTAGCAATGTTTATCTGCAATTTCATAAAACCAACTAGCCTGCTTTTCTCTGTCATTCCATGTAATCTAGCAAGATTTCTCTGCAATTTCATAAAACTAACTAGCCTGCTTTTCTCTGTCATTCCAAATAATCTAGCAAGCTTTATCTGCAGTTTCATGAAACCAACAACCCTGCTTTTCTCTGCAATTTAATATGCAATTACTAACAAGAAAATACTAAACTCATGTTGCACCTACTATCAAATGAAAATACCTAACAATTCGTAGAAAAGTATTATCCTAGTGATAATATATTCCATAGCATATTTATTAGTTGGGACAGTATTTAACGAATACGTTTAAACAAAATATAAAGTATGCTATTTTTTGTTTTGACCAATAGTTGTTTGGTTTTAAGTAAATGAGAAGTATATTTGATATCAAATGCATTATGACTTTTGGTCATTTTGATATCTTTGAAACTATATTATACCCATAATCCATATACTAAATAACGTTTATTAAATAAGTTAATAAAAGAGACGTTTATTTTTCATATCGATAGTTATTAATTTAAAAATACTCAATTAGTAACTAATAATTATAAATACCAAACAAAAAATTAATGCAAAGTACACCCGTATTTTGGTAGGAAGACGGCTATGTTCTGTAAGGCCTTATTTAGTACCAGAGTTCTACTGTATATTATTATTATAGTAGGAAAAAAAGATTTAAAGAACGTTATTCCCACCCAAAATAAGGGTCTACTTTAGATATTTCTTAGAAAGCTTGTTTTTTTTTTTGTTTTTTTTGTATATGCGACATTGAAAATTGTGTTATTTAAGACAACATCTGAACATCACTAAGTATTGTTATTTTTTTAAAAATAATATGTTTCATTTGTTTTGATCCAGCTACCCCCACCAGGGACAGCAAACTACTACAGGAGTTCACTTCTAGGTTTAGCTTATGTAAGAGAAACACAGGGTAATATTGGAATACTTCCACAACCAAGCAGGCTCACAGATGGCAGAGATGGATGATACGAGGAGAAGCTACACCAGCGCTCAATTCATGTACACTCCGTTTACCTTGAAAGGTATAGGTATAACCTTGATGGATTGCACAATGGCCCACTCTTACAAGCTAGGCCATAGTAGAACAAAGCAAGGTAATCTCGCTACCTTTCAGAGTAAGCCAAGGGTGCACTTAACAAAAGGAATAGATGAAAACGGGTCATCTTTGCATCCAAGTTGACACTTAAGTAACGCTTTGCTGAATAAATGTGTGATTTAAACAAAATATAAATATTAATAAAAGTAGTTAACTTTTGTACACACACCTTATACATGTAGAAAAAGAGTTGGAAACACGCTTTTAAAATCGTGATTTGTGACTCTAGAAAGCTATCCCAATGCTACTCCAGTCAAATTTTCATAAGAAGGGCTCATCTGTCAGCCAGAAAAGTTACTAGATCCACTTTCACGTACTCATACGTCAAGTCATGTGATCTGCGGCTGTCACTTTTGATAGATATTATCAATATCTATAAAACAACAATAATAATTAGGGGTGTGTGAGTACTCGAAAATTCAAGCTTTATTTAGTATCTGCTCGAACTCAACGATTT
Source organism: Timema bartmani (assembly GCA_902151455.1). Lineage (NCBI taxonomy): Eukaryota > Metazoa > Arthropoda > Insecta > Phasmatodea > Timematidae > Timema > Timema bartmani. Next base: position 282,664 of record CABFWB010000178.1, read on the forward strand.
ATTACAAAACTCAAAAAATTTGAGTGCTCGGAATTTTTTACCTTTTCCTCGGAAATTCCTAGTTTAATTATTTTACTCAATTGTAATGCATAATTTTATATCAAATGGAATCATTTAATATGTAAATTTGTCTAATTAAAAAATGGTAGGCCTACAGTTATTATATAACATTTATTTTAAAATTCTGATTTGTGTGATTATACATTTCTTAAAAAAAAAAAATAGAACCCTACAAAAATTCAATTTGAAATAGGCTACTTCTCGTACAAATATTGCTCTAAATTACTCGAACTCTAAAATCTCGTTTTTCTTCAAACTTGACTTGGAGTTAAAAATACTCACTGGCACACCCCTAATAAATAATATAGTAAAATGTAATCAACGTTGACAGCAAAAAAAAGAAAGTTTTTATTTTTTGAACTGTTTTTCCTATGAAAATCCTAATATTATATAATAGGACTTGATTTGTGTGTGGCTGGCTCATTATAATAATATTATCAATAATGTATAATGAGTACCTATCCCTACGAGCTCTGATTGGTTGCGGTTGCACTAAAACACCAAGGACGTACACTGTGCTTCGTAATATTAATATTACATTACCAACAATACACAGACAATTAAGACACACAGAATAAAACCCTCATTAATAAAATATGATCACTTATATAATATTAGCACATAAAGTTTTAATATATATGATCCCAAACAAATACGTTAAGGTGGGACAGGTCGGAGCACGAGTTAAGGTCATTGTTTTTGCACTTTTAAATAGCAATTAACATTTTTGGCCTGGATGGTTAAAATTTTGCTTCAGTATATACGTTAGGTGGGGTGGAAGTGGAGGTGATAAAATGGCAGTGTTTTTGCAGTTTTTATAGCAAAACATTTTTTGGTAAAAATAAATCAAATATTGCGCCTTCAAAAACACAGTGTTTAATTTTATTCACATGGTGATATCAACAGTTCTGGAATTTCTGTCAAGAGTGTCCTGGAATTTAATGAGATCTTTTCCCTCTTAATTTAAAAAGTTTGCCATCTAATGATACTATGCTCATGACGGATATTCAAGAACTGTTGATATCATCATGTGGAGAAAATTAAACTATATGTTTGTACTGAAGCAATATTTGATTTATTTTGGCAAAAAAAAAAAAGTTTTGATATAAAAACTGCAAAAACACTGGCCTTTGACCGCGTTCCCTTCCACCTCACTTTAAGTTTAATTTTCTATACATAGTCATCTCAAAAGTTCTTGTTTATATGTCATGTGTATATGGAATTCAAACAGAAACGTAAAATTAATCTCAATGTATCTACTGAAGCGATGTTTTATTTATTTTATTTAAAAAGTTGTTATAAAAACAAACAAAAAATATTTACCTTAACACGCGCTACCTTCCAACCCCCATAACTGTTCGATGAAATATACAAAGCACAAGTAACATCTGTTTATGACCATTAACAAAAGTGATGATTAATTTGTTTTTATTTTATAGACAGAGTTTACCTCGGGAACCTACGCATGACTCCAATTGACCTATTCAAACCTTTTCCCCGTCCTGGGGCCAGTTTCATGGTCAGACTTAGTGCGCCTTGAGTGGACCCCACCCTAAATACAGGACGATACCTAGACCAGAACGGAATGGGCCAATTTCAAATATGAAACTCACCCTTCCATTCTTGTCTAGGTAGGTGTCATCTTGTATTTGGTTTCGAGCCGCACTTGGAGAGGCGCACCAAGTCTGACTATGAATACAGCTCTAGAGTCATTAGGACAAAGTACTAGGATGTCCGATGAAAAAAAAATTAGCGTCTCTGTCACTTATATGCCCTAGTATCACAGGGCCATGAAGAAGATGGTCGATAAAGTGTTTATAAATGAAACACAGCCCAGCCCATTCACGACAGTTTATGAGAGGAGATATGACGGAGAATAAAACAGGTAATAAGAGGGTTTACCAGCTTCGGTGGCCGCATGGTCTAAGGCGTGCCTCTCGTAATATACTGTACTGCCGATGACCGGGAAGTCGGGGTTATAATCTCAGTTGGGCGTACTCATGGTGTGTTTTCCTATGTTGTTTCCTACTCTCTCTCCACGCAAATGCGGGTACACATACTTTAAATTCAACCTTGTTAATCCCTAACACATTAGCGTAATTAGTACATAGGCGTATGGGTGAACGGGTTGTAAAATACAGTGCTTAGAAAAACCAAACAAGAGGGTTTGATCGGATTAGTTTAGAAAAAAAAAGTTGTAAAACAATGAATAGGAGCTAGAAATAAAAATTCCATAGGCATACGTTGACGTGTTTAGGGGGGTGGACAATATAAATGAGCCGCTTTTACACATTTAATAAACATTATGTAATATTACACAACCATAAACCAATCTTAAACACTCAAAAACAAACCGTGCTCATATTATAAACAAAATGTGTTAAATTAATTTAAATAGTTGAAAAATGACACGTGGACACGGGAATCAATCCAGGGACCTTTGGTTAGCGCCCCAATGCTCTACCATTTAGATGTCCAGGACGCCCGGTCAGGCATCAGGCTGTACTGATAAATACAGATAAAAGAACAGCTATTAATTATGATAAGCTAAAAGAGATTGAATGCTAGACTTGCTTCTTGCTTGTTATGCAGAAAATGAGTGAGAATTAAGAAAGAGTGTCATTTGTTCTTCCTTCACAGTCCACTCTAGTAAAAATTTAATCCCAACATAAGTGAAGATAGCAAAAAAGTTGTTTCTTTCAATACCGATCCGATACCGGAGTGTGAGTACTAATACCAGTAAAAATTGTCGGAAAAAAAAGTATCGAGTAAAAAATACTATTATCGAAAGGAAAATATCGACAAGTACAGTATCTATACTTTTCGCACATTCCTACTAATATGTAGCTGAGGATTCCACACGTCCATCACAGGCTCAGCCTTAAACTATGAGTGAAGAATGACCCTAAACACGTGATGAACCCTGGATAGCTCAGTGATAGAGCATTGGCGTGCTAAGCTAAAGGTCCCGGGTTCGGTTTAAGTGTCCAGCTGTCATTTTTCAACTAATTAATCTAAATGTGGTCTCCTCCAAGGACAGTGATTTGCAGCTTATGTGTTTATGTTCATTAAAATGAAATTAGATGAGTTAAGAAAACACAAAGATTTTAATTTGCAATTATTTATTTGTTGCAGATACAGTCCATACATTGTTTTTAAGGAAACTTCACAACATCAGTTAAGGGGCCTGTAGGGACCCTTTATAGGCGTGGGGGTGACTTAACCCGCTTTATTCCCCCCACTACCCACCTTTGTATATGTCAAACCAAATTCCAATCCATGTGACTTTCTTTTATTAGCGCTAATCCTTGTTCATTTCCCAAAGATGTCTTGAATAAAATTATTTAATCAGCCCTGCAAAAAATAATGATATTATTTCAAAAATAAATTTATACATTTTCGTAGAGTTTCTAATATAAATTTGCTTAATATTTTGTACTACGGGAGAGAATATGGAAGCAAATGAATTTAATAATGTAGTTCGAAGAACAATCATAATAATTAATAAAACACACGCTCACGCCAAAAAAGATGATAAATTCAAATGATTGAAAAGAAGAGATATTATCGTAACACTATCGAAATGACGCAAAAATTCTGCCACAAGAAAGTGTTATACATTCACAGTCGATTTAAATAAAAGGTATTATGGTAGTAGTAACGAAATGAAGCACAGATACTACCACTCTGCCTGCCATTACTAAACTGACGACAGAGGAGAACACAACGTTCATGTCTACACAAATAGGATCCAATTCTAGCTCATAATACCCAGTGCAAACCGGTTCTAACGCTGCATGTCCACACAAGTACGATCCAGTGATAGCTCATACCCAGTATAAACCGGTTCTAACGCTGCATGTCCACACAATTACGGTCTAGTGATAGCTCATAATACCCAATACAAACCAGTTCTAACGCTGCATGTCCACACAAGTACGATCTAGTGATAGCTCATAATACCCAGTGCAAACTGGTTCTAACGCTGCATGTCCACACAAGTACGGTCCAGTGATAGCTCATAATACCCAACCGGTTCTAGCGCTGCATGTCCACACAAGTACGATCCAGTGATAGCTCATAATATCCAGTGCAAACCGGTTCTAACGCTGCATGTCCACACAAGTACGGTCTAGTGATAACTCATAATACCCAGTATAAACCGGTTCTAGCGCTGCATGTCCACACAAGTACGATCCAGTGATAGCGCATAATACCCAGTGCAGACCGGTTCTAGCGCTGCATGTCCACACAAGTACGATTCAGTGATAGCTCATAATACCCAGTGCAGACCGGTTCTAATGGTGCATGTCCACACAAGTACGATCCAGTGCTAGCTCACAAAACCCAGTGCAACCGGTTCTAACTAGTTTTTACTGCACGCAACCATTAATTGTTCCGAAGGATGTACTAGATCAGCCTAGGTCAAACTGGTTTTGCCAACAGACGATCGCTTGTACCAGTTTTGCCTGGATAAGTTTAGTTTAGCCTTAAATCAGGTTTTCCCGGTACATACGTGAGTTAAACTGTATAATTGTTTATAAAGTACAGCGCTTGTTTTTACAGCACACCCATATTTTACTATACAGTTATACACTGTATAATGTGTTATACTTATAACACTTAGTCAAAATTAATACATGACGTGTTCGTTCTGCTCAATAATACTTTTCCATACAGTTTAATGAACTCAGTGTAAGTATTTTCAAGCATCAATAAAAATGTTTAACTTAAAATCTTCAGTTAAGCTATAATATTATATTTTACTATGGGAATACAAATTTAAGAATAACTATAACTATAATAATAATAATAATAATAATAATAATAATAATAATAATAATAATAATAATAATAATAATAATGACTGCAATAAACTACTTTGAAAAACACAAAAAATACATGTCAAGATGATATAAACATAAATTCAAAGCACAATCGAGAAACTTTTAATAATTGCAGAAAGTGCAAATGTAGATCTCTTACGTTTCCATCAGAAACATAAACATAATGTGCAGGATAATACATAAGATACACGAATAAACTGAAAATCTTCCTCTCCATTTTTTTTTTTTTTTTTT
>CABFWB010000178.1:291071-320818 GCA_902151455.1 Timema bartmani
TGACCCCCCCCCCCCCCAAAAAAAAATAGTTATTTTCAATGCCATCCGTCGGTCTCCTACTTGGAATTGAGCTGAAACTATTTGACCGATCAGGCTAAGACTTGGTATATAGAGTTCTCATAAGGTTACCCAAAGGGTTTTTAAAATTATCCATCCAACCCCAAAATTAAGGGTAGTAAGCTAAATCTTCACATGCTGGCAAGACTTTCATTCATTCGTTTCTTGACCTAGAAACTGTTTTAATAGTTTGAGCTCAATTTATTTTTGAGGTTAGGATCAAGCTTGGACTAAAAAGTGAGTAAAATTAGTTTTCAGTACGCTGCTAAAAAATATTCTTCTAATTTCAATGCACAAATTCTGTAAGTTCACAAACGGAAGTAATTTTTGAAATTAGCTTTAGAAAAATTATTCAAACACACTATTCTCTCAGGAAACTTCAATGAATTATTTCCAAACTTCAGGGAAGTGTTAACTTATCTTTTTGATGATCCATTCAAATTAAACTATTCTGTTTTCTAAGCAGCGCTTAGAAGCGGGTAAAAAGTGAAAATCTGTTCCAAAAAACCTCACTTATATCACTCTTAATATAAGCTTCTCAATTAGTCAGAATGTAATTAACGCTGGCGCGTCAAGCGGCCATGCTTGATTTAATTGCCTTGTTAATGATGCGTAGCGTCGAACGCTTTCATCCAAACGTCCCTATACCGGTGATTTTTATCACCTTCCAAAAGTCCAAGTTGGAACCTAGGATAGATGGATCGATCTATATCCAATTACTTGAAAGATTGATTATCCTTCACTAGTTTTGAGTGGCTGATGATTTGATTCTGAGCATGGAAACTGCTCACTTTTGTTTATAAATTGTCCACAATGCTGCCATGCTCACTTCTGTTTGTACATTGTCCACAATGCTGCCATGCTCACTTCTGTTTGTACATTGATCCTCAATGCTGCCATGCTCGCTTCTGGTTGTACATTGTCCACAATGCTGCCATGCTCGCTTCTGTTTGTACATTGTCCACAATGCTGCCATGCTCACTTTTGTTTATAAATTGTCCACAATGCTGCCATGCTCACTTCTGTTTGTAAATTGTCCCCAATGCTGCCGTAAAAAAGACTAAAATTTTACATATTTCAAATTTCTCAATGTCAGATAGCTTAGTGAAATTCTTCATATAGTTCCTTATTCAATAAGCATGTTAATTTATGTATATACCGTTCCACCAAATGTAATTTAATTTTTTAAACTGCGTTTTACTATTTGATCATTTTATACACATTTATGATAATTACTCGAATGGGCTAGGAATGAGGAAGGAAGGGTATTAGAGGTAATCTAACCGCAATTGCGTGAAGGGATAGTGGGAAACCATTAAGGAAAAAACAACCTTATTAGACCCGATCGGGATTAAAACCCTGATGTCCCCGTCATCATTAGGATAGTCCGACAAGAGAGTGACGCCTAAGACCATTCTGCCACTGAAGCGGGTTCCGCTGAGGAAAGGAAAAACATAGGCAATTAAAATAATGAGTTGAAATGGTTAGTAACAACATTATAAGTCGATGTCTATAAAGCTACTACATGTGCTGAGATTTCGGTCATCTGGTTAACACATATGATAATCAAAATTTACATCCACCATTTTGTTTCAAGATGACAGCTACAAATAACCACTTTTTGGTATTTTTTTTTGGCTTCTGCTGATCTAATTTTCATTGGATCAACTTTTAATTAAAGGTTCTTAGATATAAATTCGACATGACGGCCATATCGAAAGAAAATAATGGCTATAGGACACTACTTTTTAGCCCGTCCCGTGCTCTAGCTACTAACAATGGGAGGTCGGGTCGTAACCAGTAATAATAATATTGCTATAAACTCGTTTTATAAAGATAATCAGGGGATGAAAGCATGTTCGTATTATAAAACATATTCCGTGTGATAACGGGTAGTTACATAGTTAATTATATAGTAAAAGCTACTGTTAATTAATAGGATCAATTTTGTAAGTGAAATTTTACAACAACCAAAACTACACTTTCTATCAACGCTGAGAGCAAACCGTCCATGCCCGTAACGGTGGATACACGGTATGGGCCGTCAATCTCACCACAGAATTCCATTGAAAGGGAGGTGAAGATTTGGAACTTGTCCGGGGGCATTGAGGGTGGTTTATTGCTGAGATTTACCCATTCGCTCTCCATGCTAATGCGGGTATAACTCCTATAAATGACAGTCCCAAACCCTAACACTTAGGTTAAGTCGATAGTAACCATCTTGTTAAAAGGAAGTATAAACTAAAATTATAAAACAATGTTTCACGGAAGAAAAAAGTTGACTTCAAATACATATAATCCACTCCGGTGACCGCAAGGTCTAATGCGTTACTCTTGCAGTAGACTAGACTGCCGATGACGGGGAAATCATGGGTTCGATGTGAGTCGGGTGTACTGAGGGTGGTTTACCCTAAATTATTTCCCACTTCCTTTCCACGCAAATGTGGGTACACTTCATCTACATCCAACCTTTTTTTCCTTAACCCACTAGCGTAATTGGTATTTAGGCGTTTAACCTGAATGGGTAGTAAGGCGCGATGCTTATGATTTTAAAAAACACCCAGTCGTGTTGCGCCAAGGAAATCATCACACATTCATTAAGTAATGAGCACGTGGAGTAACGGCCACATGATTGCGACGAGAATATGCCCAATGTTTACATAACGTGAGTTAGATGGTGAGCTAGTCATGAAAACTATCATCTGGATTCCAGGGGCTCGGATTGAAACTACAAGGAGAAGAGAAATGATTAAAGATACCTTCTTTTTTTTACTCTCTCTCGTACACACGAAGAGAAACTTTTATTGGCGAAGCGGAAGAAGAGTAGTCTTTTGATGAATAATGCAAGAAGAAGAAGAAGAACGAAAGCACCGCACGACGCAGGGAATGTGTTTAAAGAGCGATTTTACTGCAAATGATGTGCGGTTAGGGTATAAGAAAAATAAGTGCCATAAAAGTTTACAAAATACACACAGAGAGAATTACCGAAATTCCTCGTCATTAAAATTCTCCCTGAAGTGTAATCTGCCGCTAGCATATGAAGGCCAAGAGATGCGACAGCATTCGCTTTGGGAATAATTCCTACAAATTACTTCACAGGGTTAGTGGGTGGAGGACACACGGAGTGTTTTGAGGGTGAGCGGAAAATTGCTACATTGCTTTAGGGCTAGGCTATAAAAAATCCCCACCCCCTTAAAACGATGAGCGTGTAATAAGTCCCCTGACGCTTCATCACCATACCGTTTTAGCGGGTTTGTCATTTAGAATTAGACAAAATAACGAATTGGCAGAATGCACCATTTTCTGTCTAGGTCCTCTAACTCTATTATATGAGACTACCCCCAGAGCATATAAACTTTTTTACGTTAACCCTACATGCTCTCTCAACTTAGTGGTTGTTTTTTGTTGTGGTTTTTTGGGGGAGGAAGCTATTTACTCAGTCGAAATGCATTTAGATTGTTTTACGGCACTACAACTTGCATTTAAACAAACCAATTTTCATTGGAAAAACCTTATCTGACAGATAGAAAAGTTACTAAATATATTTTCATGTATGCCTATTCATAGGTCAAGTAATCTTATCTCCAGTTGTTCCTTTTTTAGAGATATTTAAATACCTAATAAATAATCATAAAAGTATAATAAAATGCTATCAATCTCAAACAAATAGTATGTATTTTCTAAAAGTTCTTCTCTGTGAAACCCGCCTCGGTGGCGTAGTTGGCTAACGCGCTAGTCGTGTTGAGCTCGACCGCCGAGGACGGGCAGATCGAAGTTCGAATCTCGGTCGGGTGAACTGGGGGTGGTTTTTCCTAAATGGTTTTCCACTCTCCCTCCACGTAAATGAAATCCATTAGCGTAATTAGTACTTAAGCGTATAACCCAAACGGGTAGTAAGACGCGGTGCTAGATATTATTATTATTATTCTCTGTGAAGATTAGACTGAACCTTGGTCCTAGCATTTAGCTACAAGGATTTAACAATTGCGTTAAGTTCCTTTAAGAAAAAAAGTTTTAACGTTACTCCTCTTATAACATTTGAATAGGATTCGAACCCCAACCTCCCCAGGAGAGTTTGATGCCTCAGTCTACGTGCCCACCGAAAACGTGTTTTGCGTAACTCGAATGGTTGGGAACGCAAAACAAACGTCAGGGTCGTCTTGTCTAGTTTACCGTTAGATGGGGAGGTCAGCCGATTGAATACCAGCCAAATGTATTGAGGGTCATTTTTTAAAAATTGCGCATCGGTTTTCAACGCTTTCTCCACGCGACTGCTGATACATTTATTTTAAAATTATGTATCTCCTATTCTTATCCCGTTGGTATACTTCAATGCTGATACTCCGGAAGGATAATAAAATGTGGTGTGAATAAAAAAAGTAATTAGAATTTGATTGAAACAAAAGCAAAAAAATAAAATTTAAAAAAAGAGCAAAATAGAAGATCGAAACCTCCACCCGTCCATCTAGTATATACAATAATAATTAGCAAGCAGCCCAAAAGATGGGCCGGACCGTGTCGTCCCCGATCGAGCAAAAGCTGTCTGTGCTCCTGTCTGTCTCACAAGGTACTCAAGATGACTTCATGAATAAATCCAAGCCAAATGAGAAGAAGAATCTGTGGATTGGGGGGTACTAGAGATGTGTGAGAGAGAAGGTAGAAGGGAGACTGAAGAGAGGGATGTAGGGAAAATTGATCCGTGGGAACATCTCCACATAGAAATGACGTCAGTCGTTCTGTTCTCAGGAAGATGCTCTAGGTAGAACAAGAGGGTGCACTGATTGCGCTCAGATAGATACGTTACAACACACCTGAGATATGCAATGAACACGTGGAGTAACGATCTTCCGGCCAGTTTACGACAAGGAAGAGCTACACCTAAGTTAAATAATGAACACAAAATGTAACGGGCCTAATACATTTTTGGGATCAAGTTTAACTAATTTAACGATAGTAGTATGGCACATAAGTTAGCGTTCTTGAAAGGTGCGGTTTGGGATTATCCATACTCGCGTAAGTTGTGAGTTCGTTTAGGCTTTTTTTTTTAAATCTTTACTACTTACACTGTGTATAGGTTCTGGTTCAATATTTATATTTTTCCCTGTATATGACTCCATTGAGCATCACCTGGTGCAACCTTGTACTAGGGCTTGGGTACAATAGTGCAAATAGCTCTACACATCACACTCGTCGATATTCAAGGCACGCTGATGTACAGTACATCGTCTGGTACTGTATACTGCGCACATAACAAAGTAGAAATATCCACTTTACACATAACGTACTGGGAATCGAGCACCCCCTTCAATTTCTCAGTCATTACATTTAGACCTTTAGCTTGACACTTAAGGCCGTATGCAAGAACTTGACAAAGTGGATGCTTTATGGACACTAGAATGGGTTTGCTTGCGTCATCATAGGTTAAAAGGTGGAGCGAAAGTGTGCTCGGGACCACAATATCGGTCCACTAAGCATTCACTATACGTTCTTACATACCGCCCTAAGATATTGAATGCTAGAGTTGCTCCTTGCTTGTCATGAAGAAATTGAGTGAGAATTAAGAAATAGTGTAATTTGTTCTTCCTTCACAGTTCACCCTAGTAAACATTTAATACAAACATGTTTCTTCCGATACCGGTGTTTGAGTAATAATATCAGTAAAAGTATCAATTAAAAAAATACTAGTATTGAAAGGAAAAAATCGATATAAGTAAAGTGTCGATACTTTTTTCACATCCCTACACCGGAGTGGAAAATATAATAATAATAATAATAATAATAATAATAATAATAATAATAATATTTTACTCCTAAGAGTAAATGCAAAATGGCAATGTTGACGATAATTACCGCTTTTGTGAATTTGTAAAAGAAAGCTGAAGGGAGATAAATAGGGAGATGAGGAGGAAGAGAGAGAAACAATCTGGCGCATCCGAGCATTGACAATGAAGATTTTGTATGAATTCACACGAGCGCGAACGGCAGTTAGGCATTCAGACATACACGGGAGAAGGCTGTTAGGACTATATTCAGGCGGTAAAAGGGGCCCGGGGGGGGGGGGGGAATATCTTCCACGATCCGCCCGTAGGAGATCCCCCCTTTTTGACGCAACAGTCGCGAGATTCTGTGATACGCCAACTACGGCTGAAGTAACTCGCACAATTGAAATCTAACGCTGTGCTTTGTCGAGTTAAAGCACAATAGTAACTGCTAAATGAAAGACGGGTTAAACAAACACAACAACAACATCATTCGAGGTTGTTCAAACAGAAGTGTTCGGATGCGTCTCACACGATTTGGTTATGAAATTAAAATAAACTTGTTCCTACAAAATTAAAAAAAATAGGGCCTATATAAGAAAACCCATGGTGTCAGCCCACATGCGAGCAATACCAACCACGCGGCTGCCGTATGTTGGCGAAGGTAGTGCCAACATTTACGGATAGAGTGTGTGTCATGTGGTCAACACAATGAGCCCTCATTCCATTTATCTTAGTTTTCTAGATCGGAGCCGCTACTTATTTATTCAAGTGACTCCTCGTTTGTCCTCACAAGGCTGAGTCTACCCCGTTCCAGACCTATTGAGTCACAGAAAAATCTGGAAGCGACGGGGATCGAACCAGGGCCCTCTGTTCCTAAATAATAATGTACCTAATCTTGTATGTAGGTAAAATAAACCATACCATTATCTAGAGTGATAAAGATAGAAAAAGGTTTTTACAAGATGTGGTTAACTAACGCGTTTTTTTTTAAATTGTTTCTTTGAAGTATTTAAGGCGCTAAAATAGTCGATCAGAAATTGACTAACGCCAGAAATCAAGAGGTTTTATAACGATACTACGCGAAGCTGTCCGTTGACAGGAGAACAATCAAGGGAGGAGGAAAATACAAATGGCAATACAGTTTGCTTTGTGACCCCCTCAATTAAATGACATCATTCTATTCACAAACATCCATTCTTCGCTCCTAAATCAGTTAACTATGGTTTTCCGGGCATTTAGCTATTAATGATCAACCAAATAGCTCCAATAAAGCGAAAGAGGTCACAGCTCTGCGTGTTACAAATAGATCAGGTAATAGGGAAACAGGTCACAGCGCTGCGTGTTCCAAACAGATCAAGTCAAGGGAAATAGATCACAGCTCAGCGTGTTCCAAACAGCTCAAGTAAAGGGAAAGAGGCCACAGCTCAGTAGGTTCTAAGCAGCTAAAGTAAAGGGAAACAAGTCACAGCTCTGCGTGTTCCAAACAGCTCAAGTAAAGGAAAAGAGGCCACAACTCAGTAGGCTTTAAACAGCTAAAGTAAAGGGAACGAGGTCACAGCTCAGTAGGTTCTAAGCAGCTAAAGTAAAGGGAAAGAGGCCACAGCTCAGTAGGTTCTAAACAGTTCAATTAAAGGGAAATAGGTCACAGCTCTGCGTGTTCCAAACAGCTCAAGTAAAGGAAAAGAGGTCACAGCTCAAGAAAAGGTACTGTACCGTAAGATGAAAGTTGGCGTGGCTCTGAACGATAAATAACACGACGCCCCGTTTGGTCCCGAACTGCAGAAACCAGGGGTTTAAGGGAGTTTGAAAAGGGGGTGGGGGGGTTTGCGGTAGTACGGATGGGTTGGAAATGGGTGGGAGGCAGTTTGGTTCACGTTGGAACGTAAACAGGGGTGGACAAAATATCTCGAAAGTAAAATGTTCTCAAGTCGATAAACCCTTATATTTAATGTACATCTGATAATGGCAACTAATTGATAAAATAAGTGATGTGTTAAGCTTAAGCGTCAGGGATAAAATGCCTGACTAGGACAATAGGACGAGAAAGGTAGAATATGAAAGGGAATGTATCAGTATTTTCACGAAAGGGGGAGTGGGAAACTCTCTAGGAAAAAAACAAACCCCTCTCGGTATACCTAGTCCCGGATTAAGGTCTTTCGACCATTAACATTTTGTTGCATTATTTTAAAAAGTGCATAATTATAAGCTATAAATACTGATTCAATAATTTCAAATCATCATAGTTCACGAGTTCTAAGGGGTCGAACTTGATGTTTTATGCCTATCCCGCACCATTGTTAAGCCAAAGTAATTAATGTATGGGTATGAAATTTAGTATAACCATACATGCATGTGAGGTGTGAACAGTGAACTATTTATAATATGTTAAAAACAACAAAATTTACCGTAAGCAATTTCAAAGTGGTAACACTATAACATTTTTAACCATATAATAATACCGTTCTTTTTATATCCAAATATTTGTTTTCATCTCATTTTGTAGTACACAAGGTGATTAATAAGAATTAATTTGGTATTTTTAGACTAACTACTTGTTAATTTTATTAAAGGGACCGATATGATTATTGCAAAATTATTATAGATGAAATGTCTATTTCATGAAATTTCTTGTTCTTACTGTACCGATTGTAGAACCAACACAGAGTATCAGAACACATAATGTCCGCCAGGCAGAGACCAGGTCGGATTATACCAAACTAATGACTCACCCAAGTAAACCGCAAGCTGGAAAGGGTCGGGCTATATAGTATGATTTTGGTAGGAAGAATAGTAGAAGTTAGTTACTAAAGTTACTAAAACCATTTTAATATATTCATGCATAAAGTCATGTTTTCTGCAGCTGTCACTTTTGATAGATATTATTAATGCCTATAAAATAACACAAATAATATAATAAAATGTTGTCAATGTTGGCCGCAAAGAAATATGTTTGAATTTTCTCTACTGTTCTTCCAACCAAAATCAGGGTATAGTGACATTGTTCCCTTCTATCTTTTTACAGTGTTTTTCTCCTCTATTTTTTTTTCGAATATAGAACTTTTCTAAAGATTATATTATTTTTGAGAGTTTATTGAACATGGATAAGTTCAACACTATAACGCAACGCGCATCAAAGCCAATAAAACGAACGAAACAAGCGGGCGAAATCATGCCAAAATCGATATCAACTTAAAATGATGAAAGATTTAATTATTTATGAAGCCTGGTCTCTATGTATAATTTCCTAATGTGTGTGTGTGTGTGTGTGTGCGTGCGCGCGCGCGCGTGTGTGTCTTTCCACGCCCTCTGGAAGCCCCCAAAACGATCTAGAAATCTGACACTTTTCTTAATCATAGTATAGAGCACATGACAGAAAACCTAACGGAGCTAGATTATCGTGGTATTTTTTAGGTTGAAATTTTTTTTAACAATCTCCACTATAATAATTACCAGTTTTAATGTCGTCGAAAAAATCTCGAGGCCCATAAGATCAAGGAGGCTGAAATTTTGCAGGCAGGTAGCCCCTAACTAATAAAGATTCAGGAATACTTGGTGACAGAAAATGCCAAATATTGGGGGCTTAAAAAATGTGGGAATTTCAAAAAGAAAAAAAGTCGACAAAATCTCGTAGCCTAGAAGACCTAGAAAACTGAAATGTTTCAGGTGGGTATTATCTAGTCCATATATATATATCCTAGTGTGTGAATGTATGTTTGTGTGTGTCTTTCCACACCCCCGCGAAGCCCCTAGAGGACCTAGAAAGCTGAAACACTTTGCACACTTATAGTATAGACCACGGGACAGAACTTAGCGAAACAGGATTTTCGATTTTTTTCAGTATAAATATTTTTTAAAGCTTGTCATTAATTAAAATACTGGAGTTGGTCTGCGTTTCCAGCTTGTACTAAAAAGATAATTCGCATCTTAATTATTGAAGTTTAGTTCGCCTGATGCTGACAACCTCATATACTAGTAGGCAATAAAATCATAAACGTTTATTTGTATTGTATGTAACTATCGTTTATTATTATTTATTAAAGACATAGTAACAACACAATAATTGTTCAGCTTGATTCACACGTTCGCCGAAAATAGCAGAATTTGCTTGACTGTCGCAGAAACTCACACACTGTGATGTATTGCAACGAAAACTTAAACAGCTGACTATCAACATATTTTATTTTCTAGTGTATGGACGTATATTTCAGATTATTGCCACGATGGATGTTTTCAAATTATAACGCTGTGTCGCGGCACAATACAATACATCGATACACACTTTATATTAACGGGTTATTTCAAATCTATTCACAAAGACAAACGAATTTGTCTGCTTGTTTTGGCTGTAGAGTGCATGCGTTGTCAAATGCACATGCGCAATTATTTAAGATGGTTGAGTTTGAGATTTAATTGGCTCTACCGTGCCAAACATCTCAGGTAGAGAGGATGAAGTAGAAATGAGTTGAACTTTAGCAGAACAGCTTACGCTGATGAGGCGGAAATGTTTTTATTATCTTAGAGCTCTTCACGTGACCAAGTTTCTGTTCTGCGCTTGTTTTTCGGCGAACGTGTGAATCCACAATTAGAGTTGGTTAGGAACTAAATCATACATTCAACTACACTAAATAGAGTTTTGATTTGAATCATGGCTTCCACCAATGATTACAAATTACTAGTACATTGGAGCAAAACATTATTTGATAACCTAAAGACCAAACTACCAGGGCTTGATAATTTACTAATGTTGGATATTCCAGGGGCCATACTACCAGTGGCTCAAAATTATGATACTGTTGGATGTTCTAGGAACCAATTTACCAGTGGTTCATAATTTACTAATGTTGGATGTTCCAAGGGCCAAGCTATTAGTGGCTTATAATATGATACTGTTGGATTTTATAGGAATCAATTTACCAGCGGCTCATAATTTGCTAATGTTGGATGTTCCAGTGATTAAGCTACTCATGATGTATAGCTAGTCATAAATAGGAACGTAAATTCAACAATGTTACAATTTTCATAGACTGTAAACCAGATAAGAGCGACTGATGCCTTTATCCACGGGACCACCTGTGTAGGTTTTAATTATTGTAATAAAAACAAAAAGTTGGCCAAGTAAATGTTTCAACTGTAATAGCTTGCAGCCTTGGTAATTTAAACTCTAGAGCATGCAAGAATGACGTAAGCCTAAGAACTAACATAGTCAACTTTCCTGAATCAGTAGTCTACTAGGTAGTGTTTGAAAAAAAAAAAGTTTGGTTTGTCAAGTAGCAGAACCCAGAGTGTTGTCGAAACTAATAACTTAGGGGAAACATCTCTTCTTTGTTGGTATATAACAGCGAGTTCTTAGACTTTTTGGAGAGAGGGAGAGCCGGACAGAAGAACGCCAGTTGCTAGGAGGATAGTCCAAAGTGTTCTACATACTCAGCTACCAAGTTTAACCAACTTATGGGGAGAATATCCTACAGTTTGAGTCTCCGTTCTGTGCTCAGAGGGAGCCGAACAGAAGTACGCCAGTTGCTAGGAGGATAGCTCAAAGTGTTCTACATACTCAGCTACCAAGTTTAGCCAACTTATGAGGAGAATATCCTACAGTTTGAGTCTCTGTTCTGTGCACAGAGAGAGCCGGATAGAAGAACGCCAGTTTCTAGGATAGTCCAAAGTGCTCTACATACTCAGCTACCAAGTTTAACCAACTTATGAGGAGAATATCCTACAGTTTGAGTCCCTGTTCTGTGGTCAGAGGGAGCCGGACAGAAGAACGCCAGTTGCTAGGAGGATAGCTCAAAGTGCTCTACATACTCAGCTACCAAGTTTAACCAACTTATGAGGAGAATATCCTACAGTTTGAGTCTCTGTTCTGTGCGCAGAGGGACGCCCCAACCCATCTTGGAGGTCAGAGTTAGATAACAACAGCGCAGCGCCGGACGATCGGGTGTTCGACACCAGCTAGAATTATAACACCGAGGATAGATCAGGGCACGGACTGCCGAGTAGGGACATTGATAGAATTAGTACCTTTTTCTAAACACTTTCAATTAATTCTAAATCCTACATAACATTATACACTAGTAGCGTTATTAGTCTATTTCAATAAACAAGATTAAAACAAACCCTACAATTTGTTGCCACTACCCACCTACCCATCCCACCAAGTCCATCCTGATATATAGGCACATGGTACGCGGGGGTAGCAACACAACTACAAATAAAGCAACTTTAAGCATTTGCCACTTTAACTATTATAATTTAGAGTGTTTAGTCATTCAAATATAGGTTTGTCTAAACACATAGGTACCTAGTTTATAAATCTAGTTTTCAATATAAAAAATGCGTTTCAACTACCTTCATATGTAGATTATTTTAAAATAAGGAAGCCTTTGTATTTTTGCGAACTCGAGTCCCAACTCCCTGAGACAGAGTCAGATCAAAGTTATAAAAACTCCAGTGCAAAAATTACAGCCCGACGAATTAAAAGTAGAACATGTAAACCTTGGTAAATGAAGGTAAACGATTTGGGGAGCAACTAACACGGGTGCACAAGAATTGCGGAACAACTCAACCGAGCTCGGTAATACCCCTACACAAACTGCGGGGTAAAAATTAAATTCATAATGACTTTGTTCGAAATGGAACATGGGAGGTTGGGTTAGGTTAGGCTAGGTTAAAATAGGTTAGGCTAGGCTAGGTTAGATTAGTGGTTAGGAGTTGGATGGGATTACAGGGTTTTCCGCAATCCAAGTGCGCCCGTTCTAGCACAGTAGGTCCTTGTTGTCTGGTCACCACCACTTGCCCCCCGACCCCCCACATTTTGCCACCCTATGATACAATCACTACCACAACATTATAGCCTCACAAGGTGTTTCTCATTCTCAGAGGGGATTTCTTGTCGAATGGCCTTAGCACATAGCAGACTAAGCACGAGCTTAGGGCACCAGCAAAATAAGGGCACCAAAAAATGAGAAATGTATTTTAAATGAATTTAATTTTTAAAAAAAGTATCAGATTGAAATCTGTATTCGAACACTACCGGATTTAGATACAAGAAGACACATAATGTTCACAACTTCTGAAAATTAAGTGGCGCTGACATGTGGCAGAATATGGAAGCTCAGTTTGCCGCTAAATCTGTCAGCTATCTATTATGATCTTGCCGTGGGAAAAATTAGCACCTAGCGTTAGTCAGCTCCGATGAACTGTACATAATTTTTCGGTCAGAAAATTAAAAAAAAATATGTTTTAATTTCAAAAGACATTTATTTTGTGTGTCTCTTCGAAATATAAGATTTTAGTTTAAGGTTTAATATTGTTTTTATTTTGAACTACATGTGGGGATAGGGGAGGGGTGGGGATGCAACATAACCATTTCGATGCTTTGAGCATCTAAAGGCCATGGTCAAGCCCTCGGTAGCTCCCACCGGGATTCAAACCCTGATTTCTTCGATGATCTAGTCCAACACGAGTGTGAGGCGTGTAGACCGTGTATACCACCCAATGTGGGTTACGGTGTTAGAATATATCTAAGGTTGAGATTTGAGCCCGTTAGCCTGGTTTTATTTTAACGTACTGGTCACGCGTGAAGCCGCTGCTGATGTTATATCAAGAGCGTGAGCATGCGCGCACGAGCGGTCACACTTGACAATTATCCCCTCCCGATGACGCCTCCAGGGGTTGATTGTGATGCATAGCTTCGATTACAAGGGGGACTACCCCCCTATCCCCTTAGAAAAACAAATAGAGGCGAGGGTGTGTGTAGGGTGAAAAAAGGGTGGGGGGAGTATTGCGTGCGCGCTACACGCATGTTCGCGCACCACGTGACAACGATCAGACACGGCGTTCATTTGTTTCCTCGATGTTGTCACGTCACCCACATCACGAACTCGATTACCGATTCTGTCACACATACACGCACACACATGCACACAGTTTTATTATTAAATTACTGGGAACTAGAAGTTAATATGTCGGCGATAGGGATCGCGAAATGTTGGGGGATGTAATACAGAGGCGAGAAAATTATAGAGGGGGGTAAATAAGGAGGGGGGCATTAAGGTATTAAATAACGTGTCCCCTACCCCCACATATTTACAATGATGATGTATGGAGTTATAATTTTAGAAGAAATGTACTTGCATTTTCATAGAGAGAGTACGAAAATTTTAAGTAAAAAAAAAGCATCCCCTTGAGCTCGTCACCGGAAAACTATACCCTCATTTTGGTTGGAAGAACAGTAGAGAAAATTCAAACTTATTTCTTTGCGTCCAAAATCGATAGCATTTTACTATATTATTAATATTATTCTATCGGTATTAATAATATCTATCAAAAGGGACAGCTGCAGATAACGTGACTTGATGTATGAATATATTAAAATTGTTTCAGTAACTTTAGTAACTAACTTCTACTGTTCTTCCCACCAAAAGCATACTATAGATAATATGAGACTAGCACCTGCTCCACACGACCATCAGTGCTATCAAAGCAGCTGATATAATACCACTTTGTATTGGAAACGTGTACTAAGTTTAATACAATTATTTTTTATACCAAAAAGCACAAAACCTTTAAAATTTTAATTGAAAAAAGTTTTTCGTTTATCTTTTAAAGGGCTTACAATGAAAGCTAAAGTTTTATGAAATGCCACCATCATGACGTATTTCAAAATATTATACGTGACATATAAATAGTATTGATGATGTATACAATCCAGGGCCGTATCTTAAGGAGAAATGGCCGGGAGGGGGGAGTCTTTTTGTAGGTGGTTCAACCTTTCTTCCACCACCTACCCCTTTCATATCTATGTAATTAATTTATATTGTGTATATATTATATATATAACTTATATAAATCTTACAAAAATTATAGCACTCTATTACCCCAAACATGTAAGAAAGATAAAATCTCCAAGAAAATACCTAAAATAAATGGTACAGTGCGCCGCACAAACTTTCTCTCACTTTTAAAATAAAACAGAAACATTTACTCAAATCTCGTAAGATTTGTGAAACAAAATAATTTACTTTGTTGTAGAAACACTCCACCAGAGAGAATGGAATAATATGTACTTTTATGGAAACAATGAGAAAAGAGGACCATCTCTTTCAACTAAAGAGCATAACAATCAATTTATATTATACTCCAAACTAAAATATTTTAAATTTTAACAATACTAAGACTTTACAAAGATAAGTTAGTATATGAAATATTTGTGGAGATATGAATAAAATTTGAAATTTCTGCTTTTGTTAAGTACCTTTAATGTCATCTTTATGGGAAAATGAAAGTTGTAATTTTGTTTGTAATGTTAAACAGTGCCCGGATACAAATGTAATAAAAATCGTTGAAGCGGGTTTTGAGAAAATAGATTTGATCTCTTTTTGACCTTCAGTAAGCCACTCTTAATTTTAGGGTAGGATATATAATTCCAAAAATTCCTCGGGGGAACCTTATACCAAGTTTCAGCCCAATCAGTAAAATGGTTTCGGCTCTAGACCGAAATACAGGCACACAGACAGATGGCATCGCGAAAATCCGTTTTTCGGTTTCAAGGGGTCATTTATCGTCGACATTTATCAAAATCTTGAGTTCGATTTTTTTATAATCACAATACTTCTCTCTCAGAGGGGTCGAGAGAAAGTAAAATATCCAGGCATGACTCTGATATAATTTTTTTTCATTACTATATAACAAAGAGTCTAACATTATAATTTAGATGTAAATTGCACATTTATATGCTATTTTATTTTAGCCCCATGTCTTACTACCCGTTGGGGTTGTACGCATACGTACTAGTTACGATGATCTGTTAGGAATGAGGAAGGTTGAACTTAGAGCAAATGTACTTTTATTTGGTAAAAACCACTCTCAGTACACCCGATCGAGAATCGAATCATGTTCTTCCGGTCATCGATAGTCTACTCTATTGCGAGAGTGACGTCTTAGACCATTCGACCACCTAAGAAACTCATCTTAAATTAAAATAGTGTTTATATTATATCAGAAGGGTATTTAAAAAAAATTGTATGAACAAATGTTTCAAAATATACACAAATACACTATGAAATTATAGTTATATTCATTTTACTTTAGTAAGGAGAAAAGTGAATGGAGTAATTATGTAAAGAACGTGCTTTTTAAGATCTATATCATAGGTTGATATTAAGTTAATAGAACCCAATTGAGTTAAGATATTAATAATGTAGAAGATTGAACAAGAAAAATATTAGAAGAGAAATTTACTTAAAGAATGTTAGAAACATTGAAGATAATATCATATGTCAAAAATGACTATTTATATATAAAACTACTTCTTATGTTACATATAATTACAATTAAAACTTAAAACTAGGAGGGGACACATAGTGCAATATTTAAGAGAAAATTGAAGAGTTAAAGCTTAATGAATTGTTGAGGATCAGTCAATTTTAATAAATATAGAATAAACATAGTAATCCTTTGAAACAATTCAACTACATCATATAAATAGATCAGAAATAGTACCACAATGACTAGATGAAAATTAACAGTTAATATATCATGTATTATAAAATTGTGAAACATATATTAAAGAATATAATAGAGTTTCATGAAAAATAGTTAATTTCATACAAGCATGTTAAAATACAAATATAGAGTTAAAAAATGACACCGAAAAAAGTTGTAGATGTGAAAATTAGAGTAGAGGAGTGAATATATAAATGTAAAAGGTATAATGTGGGTAGACCACTGTGCAAGTTACATAGTACAATTAACTGTCAAAAAATTTAAGTGGACTAACATTCAATTATAAGATTTAAGTTTACAAAGTTTGAGATTTCATATAAGATAAGTACATTATTAAAAATGATAATATGGTTTGAATTAATGCTTAAGGACGTTCCTTCGCTGGGGTGTTTAGTTCATCTCTTTGATATAGCTCCGCCTATGGATGGATTGAGTTTACGACATGTTTCGGCTATTCAGCCATCATTAGGTCTCTAAATTGGGGTTAAGGTGTTGTCCCCGTTGATAAACACAGTAGTGATATTTTTCTTGTTCAATCTTCTACATTATTAATATCTTAACTCAATTAGTTTCTATTAACTTAATATCAACCTATAATATAAATCTTAAAAAGCACGTTCCTTACATAAATACTCTACACTATGAAATTGTTTTGGCTAGCCAAAGAAACGAATTATTAATGCTTGAAGATGAAGTCACTTGTTTTAAGTTCCAAGCGCTAACGGTAAAGTCTTCGTTCTTGGCAAGAGAATTAATCCTTTGAAATATTTACATTTATTCAAGTAACTGTTCCAAGAATAGCGCTCACCGATCTAAGTTTGTTTAAACAACCGAAATACTTCGTTTTATATTGTCACAAATAGCCACGCCCCCTGGTTTCTGACGAGCAAGCACTCTTTAATTTTACTTTACCTGTTCAGCCTTTTATTAAGGGTGTGATTACAAATTTCCCCAAACACGCAAAGTCACAACCCAAATAAGGTTAAAGAAAATACGTAAATTTGTAATATTTTAAACTTAATTCCTACCAAATAAAGAGTGTACATTTAATTTCACAATTTCACAAAAAGTTTTGACCAGATGTCCTGGACTTTTAAATCTTTTATTTTTCTATCTCAAGGCTTAGTTTAATTAAGCACTTTTTATTTTAGTTTATTACCACGTCTTACTGCCCGTCCGGAGTACACGCCTATGTATTAATTACAATAATGTGTTATGGATTAGGAATGTTGAATTTCGAGGAAATGTACCCATATTTGTGTGGAAGTAGAGTGGAAAACTATTTAGAGAAAACCACCCTTAGCACACCCGACCAGGATCGAAATCTAATCTCCCCGTCTTCGGGAGTCTAGTCTATTGTGAGAGTAGCGCTTTAGACCATGCGGTCACCGATGCGGGTCATTGTTTTATTCAAATTTAGAACAATCATTTATACTTTATAGCATATAAAATTTTGGTTTTCCCTCTTACTTTCTTGCTACCTTACAGGTAGAGAAAGTATTGTGATCGTCAAAAAAAGTGAACTCGAGATTTTGATGAATGTCTACGTTTCATGAAGCGCCCCCTCCTCCCTCCCGAATCCGATAAAGTATTTTTGGATTGCCGTCCGTCCGTCTGTCTGTCTATACCTCGGAGTAGAGCTTACACTATTTTACCAATCAAGCTAAAACTGTGTATCTAAGATTTTCATAGGGTTGCCCCGAGAGGTTTTGAAATTAGATATCTAACCCTCAAATGAAGGGAATTAAGAGCGAAAAGAGAAAAAAAAAATAGATTTTCTCAAAATCGGCTCAAACGATTTTGATTAAAATTCCTAGCTAGGCGTTGAGTAAGATTATAAATAAAATGGCTATTTTCATTTTCCCATAAAAATGAATTTAGGATACTTTACAGAAGCTGAAATTTCCGTATATTCGCAACTATTTGAGATACTAAATGAGTTATCATTGCAAAATTATAGTACCATTAGAAATAAAAAACTTTTATTTGAAATATATCTTTATAAAACCAATTGTTTCCGAGATATTGGCAAATATATTAATACAATTTCATGGGCTTTAGTTGCACAGCGCGATACTACTTAAGTTTTAACGTAATAATTATCTAATGCGATAGACATATAGTAAGTAATTATTGTTAGTAAATCTCTCAAAAAGTGGGTGTTCTTTTTCCTTTATCCTTTTAGGGAAAATTTTTATACAGAAATGATCCATCTCTACCATTTTAGACTCACGAGTCAATATTTACCTTTTTTATCGGTCTAAATTTATAAATGAGGAGTGTAATAGCAATGAGATAACCATAAGATGTGCAACCTCTAATAAAATGTCGAAAATTTAACCAGAAGTCGAAATTTTAATACGAAGTGTTGACCCTTGAGGACCCAAAATCCAAGGTCCAAATATACAAATAAGGACTTTAATTCCTTAAAAATAAAATTATAAAATCTAAAGCCGGGTGTCAAAAAAGTTTTACGTACGTATAACGCAATTTTTGCTCGGGATTGCTAGTGTATATTATTTAGTTTCACATATATTACGAGTTTTGAGTAAATATCTCAAATTTTAAACAATGGAGTGAGAAAGTCCATGCGGAGTTACGTACCATTTATTTCTATGAGGAGCTAGCACGTTTTTTTGTCCAGGGTGAACGGGGGAGTGGGGGCAAAATTACGTTATGTCCAGGTTAAGTAAATTTGAGTAAAAACAAAGGGGCAAAGGGGCGGGGGACGTTAATTTAAAAAATCACGTTAATATGGTTATGGTATAGAGTTTATTAGTTGAAAAAAAAGTCATTTGGATTTTAAGTTGAAAATAATGTATTTTATAACGTCTACTTGGATTTGAAGTTGATATTTTTCCTTGGTTATCAAGTTAGACCGAAAACAAATTAATACTATATTCAAAAGTACATTATATTCATAGATAATAACCATGATTCGCGGCTTAAGACTTCAGTAGCGCAATTTGTCAAAATTGTTAAAAAAAAAAAGACGTAAGTATTTTATCGATTGCTTAGAATGTTAGAATTTTAAATTCAAATCACTTGAGATGAGCTATTAAACAAAACATTTTTTGAGTGGCAGCAATACAGGACTGGATAGCCAGATCTAAAACCCCCACAGATCCTACGTTGTTTGGCCTAGGTGCAAAAATGTCCCAGCCAAATTTGGTTAAAAATTATCCACACGTTTGATAGTTACCACGTAACAAAGATCTGGAAAAATAGACAGACCAACAAACGAAATGCCAAATGCTCAAGTTAAAAAAGTACCTCGCTTTGCTGCTGCCAATAAAATAACACAATATAGTACAAGTTTTTCAAGATTAACCTAAAAAAATATGTTTGTACTTTCTGAAAGGTTCTTCAAATGTGCTTCTTCAGTAAGAAGGTCAGGGTATGGATCGAGTTGTTTTTTTTCTAGCTGTCAGATGTGCAAATTGGATTGTTTGTTTCCACTCAAATTGAGCTATTCCTTGGTTTTTCTCATTGGCCTGTCATTTCCAACCGTAATAGTTTTGTTTCTCACAACTAAATGATGGGTGTATCTAACAACCTCCCCTTCTACAAGATTTACCACTTGGGACGTGCTGTGTGAAATCTACATTCGTTACGTGCTTTTGAAGTAGAGGCTGTGATTTCTTAATGCAGTGAAAGATTCACACAATTACCTTCTAGTTCCCAGCCTGGCCTTTGACTATATCGTTGTGAAAAAAATATTATTTTTTTTTGCTTCCACTAGAAGGTGCGAGTAGCAGAAAGCTGGTATTTTAATAAGTAATACAATATGAGGGATTACTCCGTCTTCCTGGTGGTATATTAAGAACATTAAGATGAGGGATTCTGGCTACAAGGAGCGTATTTGATAGTTATAAAAGTTACTACGATTTATTTAATATATTTATACGTAAGGACATGTTAACAGAAGCTGTCGCGTGGTATTTCTAATGTTTACCTAATTCTTTTTAATAACCGAATACGATTATTTTGTTATAAATGAACCTCATTACACCCCTATCCCTATCTTGAGTTAGTTATATCCAGTCCACCTCATTACACCTTATCCCTATTTTGAGCTAGCTCTATCCAGTTCACCTCATTACACCTTATCTATATCTTGCGCTAGTTCTATTCAGTTCGCTTGGTTACAGCATATCCCTATCTTAAATTTCTTCTCGTCATGTAAGATTAAAAAAAACATGTCTCAAGGACATGTAAAGGATAACCGGAAAAACTATTGTATTGTAGAGCCCAAATTTGATTTCACTTTTCTTGATAACTGGTGCCATGTCAACAACTTATTGAACGAGTAGTGACATTCATTTCCCGACTATGTTATTTTCCATTTATATGGCAACTACCTTATACGGCTCCCATAATTGGTTATTAAGTAGATGTCCCCAAGATAAAAATGGTTACTTTAGTTTAAATAAGAATAACAGTTACCTTTTTTTAAAAATAAAAACTCGTTTGTGTTTCTTTCTTGAAAAGTTATACAAAGCTGCCCAATGCATAACAGTCGGGCCACGGGATCCCTTGTCCCAAGAGTTCATACCTTAGTTGGGCCACGATCACTGACCAGGAGGATTATCGTCATAGCTTAGTTGGGATACGTTCACTGGCCAGGAGGATTATCGTCATAGCTTAGTTGGGCCACGTTCACTAGCCAGGAGGATTATCGTCATAGCTTAGTTGGGCCACGTTCACTGGCCAGGAGGATTATCGTCATAGCTTAGTTGGGCCACGTTCACTGGCCAGGAGGATTATCGTCATAGCTTAGTTGGGCCACGTTCACTGGCCAGAAGGATTATCGTCATAGCTTAGTTGGGCCACGTTCACTGGCTAGGGCGACTATAACAGATAATAGACCTGCAGGTAGATATGAATTCAGCCCCACCAATCTGTTTGCCTTATTTTAGGCTAGGCTTAGTTAGGTTGGGTTGGACAAGGTTAGGTTAGGCTATGTTATGTTAGATTAGTTTAGCATTCGGTTTTACTATTCCATCACTTGCTGTTTTTCGCTCAGTCTGAGAAAATGTTTACAACCATCATAAATGGAGCGTCACAACAGCTGGAGCCGAGCTAGTACACCAGTACGTTTTGTTTACAATTCCCAAGAAGGAACTTGTGGCCCAATTGTGATGTGGGATTAACGCTTACCTTTTAAAAGCAGGCGAACTCATAGCCCAACTATAATGAGGGATTAACGATACCATTTTAAAAGCAGGTGAACTCATAGCCCAACTGTAATGTGGGATTAACGATACTATTTTAAAAGCGGGTGAACTCATAGCCCAACTGTAATGAGGGATTAACAATATCCTTTTGAAAGCAGGTCACAGCAGGTATACATGGTCCAACTTGAATGCACCTAAGCTGTCAGGGGTGACCTAGCCACGTATGGCACGCGCCCCCAACTTGGTCATTCCCGAACCGGAAAGGGGTGGGGGTGGAATCAATCATTCACGAGCCACGGGGTGCTGTTTCCTAGCAACGCGTGACGTAACCAGAGACTGAATTTCCGTCCGTCCGTCAGCCGAGAGCGCAGTTACGCTCCCGAGATTAAGTTGTCATAGAGCGTCTCTCCGGGTTAGACGATAAGTGCTTCCGAGATCCACCTGCTTTCCGACAAGAAGAGGAGGGGGTTAGTTAACTACAAACCTCGCTTAGGGGATCGCGTCTCTCTCTCTCGCGATAGGTTGGAATGTCGGTGAAGCAAGTCGAATCCCGGTCGGGGGAAACTAGGGTGGGTTTTCTTTCCCCTATTAGGTTTCCCTCTTTCCTCTTCACGCAAATGCGGGTACGTGTTACAGCCATATTAGTGTAAATATGCCGGTGTCCCGGATTGGTAATAGGGTGTCCCAGACGGCTAATAGGGTGTCCCGGACGGGTAATAAAGTGTCCCGAATGGGTAATAGTGTATCCCAAATGAGTGTCCTGAATTGGTGATAAAAGTGTCCCAGATGGGTGCGAGGATGTGTTGGATGGGTAAAATGATGTATGGCAAACAAGGTGTCCCAGATAGGTAATAGGGCTTCTTGAATGAATAGGATGTCCCGGATGGGTAGTAGAAATTCCCAGATGAATAATATGGTGTCCCGGATGAGTAATAGGATGTCCCGGATGAGTAATAGGATGTCCCAGACGAGTAAAAGGATGTCCCGTGTGGGTAATAAGGTGTCCCGGATAGGTAATAGGGTTTCTTGTTTGGGTAATAGGGTAGTCCAAATATGATTAATAGGGTGTCCCAGATAAGTAATAGGGTGTCCCGGATGCGCAATAGTGTCCTAGATGAATAGTAGGGTGTCCCAGACGGATAAAAGGTTGTTCCGAATGGATAATAGGGTGTCCCGCATGATTAGTTGGGTGTCCCGGATGGGTACGTGGGATACATACAAATAAATGGCATGGCACAAAAACATTAAAAAAATAGCTTATCAATAATCTACCCAATAGTAAGTTTTCCTCACAAAATAAAACATTTTGATAATCATTTGAAACACTCTTCAGATAGTATATATTTTGAACAAAATTGCTATAGGCTTTTTCTTCTTAAATTATCAGTTTAAAAAAATCAATCATCAAGAGATTACCCACAAATATAAAGCCACCGCGTGTTTGTGAAGATAGTGCCAAGTTATGCGGATGAAGGGTGTCATGGGGTCGGCACAATGAACCACGCAACCGTTAATTTCAGTTTTCTAGACGGAAGCCGGTTTTCTTTATTCAAGTAGCTCTTCATTTGTCCTCATTATGCCGAGTTTACCACGTTCCAAACCCACTGCTTTAAGGAAAATCTGAAAAAACGTGTATCGAAACCAGAAACTTTGAATTTGTAGCCAGGAACTCTGACTACTAGATAACAAAGGCGGTCATATAAGAATGCATTGGTTAGACAATGTGAAAAAACCTTGTTATTATAAATAGTGATTGATGATCAACATAATCTATTAGGGCCAGTTTCATAGTCAGACTTAGTACGCCTAAAGTGCGAGTCGATACAAAATACAGGACGACACCTACCTAGACCAAAATGGAATGGGCCAGTTTCGCATATGAAACTGGCTCATTCCATTCAATTTCAGGTAGGTGACGTCTTGTATTTAGTATAGCACCGTACTTGAGGCGTACTAAATCTGACTATGAAACTGGCCCTTAGTTTTATTATAAGATACACTTTCTTCTCTTTAGATAAACGTTTTAAAATACAGTTTATCTTAATAAACAACCATCTATAAGGCTCACGTTTCAGGGCTGAAACGCAGGAGGAACAGGGGTTTACAAACCCCTCCCAAAATTATCAACGATGTAATGTATTTCTCCACAGTGCCTAGGCTAGTAGAGTAAAGTGCCCGAATATGGAATATTTTTTTAATTCTGTGATACAATTTGTGTTGATATTTATTTATTTTACTCAAAATTAAACATGGCATTGATAATTATGTGTTGTATAACTAAATCAATTTGAATTACAACTATACAAGGATAAATATGTTAATTATGTGATTAATTAACTTTATACTAGTATTATATTGGCCACACTATGGCCCTAATAAGGGATGGCACTGTCAAAATCTATTGGCAGCTTTTAAAAATAATAAAATGTATTTCAAATGAAAAATATTAATCAAACCATTTAAATTGTATATAAAACACTATCAGAATTAGTAAATCAATTGATTATTTAGAACACTTATAGCAAGCAAAACATTTTTTAGTATCTCCGGCACAATTTATATGAGCCCAGTTTTTACATTTACATTACCTGAACGTTTGCTATCCTTGTTAAAGGGATTACTAATATTATTGGCAGTAGCTAATTGGTATGCCTACATCCTAATGTCCCCTACAGATAGACCAAAGTGGTTTCGCTCCATTTTCAAATAATGGTTATCCAACTACATGTCTAGATTTGGAGGAAATGTTGGCCCAAAGGTTTTGACACAACGTCTTAAATGCTAAGTGTTGAATCAGATGTCAAACGCTTAACCAGGCGAAACAAAGTTCCTCTTGGACCTTGGTAGGTCCTTTGGGCTTTTAGAAAGTCCATTTCTTTGGATTGGTTAGCTAATATAGCAGCGCTCATGTTGGCATCATCCCAAGGACGTTATTTTACGTTGAGAAGTCACCTAAGAGAATAACTAGACTATAGTCTATGTAAATGCACTCTTATAATTAGTCAAAAGCTTGCTGAAGCAATTATTTAATAATAATGTAATAACAAAGATAGATTAAATAGGAAAAATAGGATTAGTTAAGTGTATTTTAAATGTGATCCAAATATGGAATATTCAATATTTGGCACAAAGCAGTATTCAATATTAGGGAAATCAATGTCAATTTGTTGCTCATTATTTAAAAATTCCCACATACAATTTAGGCTGTTCTAAATTTTAGGTTGCAAATATACATCTCGTATGGATCAGTCAAAATAAACTAATCAAGAATAAAACTTACCACGTAGCTACAATAATCACTTCAAAGAGTTTGGACGAAAAATTTTTGTTCTGAAAGAAAACAATATTCACTATAACAGCCGCCACGATCACTTTTTGAGAATTGTTTGAAGATATGCTCATTCGGGACCAACTTCTTAAAAAGTTTTGATCGTAACCAAAATATTTCAGCATTATGCAGAGACAATAGAGCCCTATTCCACATTAGGAACGTATTCAATATTTGGGCACCTTACTCTAACTAATTAGAGCCTTCTAAAATTTATAGAATTTACAACCTAATTTATATTAAGTATTATTAAATTGTTTCAAGAGAGATTTAATGTTTAAAAAAAAACTTCTTTCAATGCCAACCATCCTGTTGGGGGGACTTCACACCCCCAAGCCACCGAAAATAGAACATCCCCAGATATATGTCCCCCTGTGGCGTTCTCTACACACACATTTTTCCCCCCGTTATTTCTTTGAAAGGCACGCTCCAGGTTCGATTTCCGTCCCCATTATGTCTTTATTCGGGCAATCAGGAGTCTACTACCTTTCCTCCCCCGCCCTAGATTTGGAAAACCCACCAGCTATAATTGGATTTAATTACCTCGCAGTACGTAAGCGGCTTCAAGCCCGCCCTAACAGCCCCACCCCTTTCCACTCATTCCGCTAACAATCTAGCGCTAGATACGACTTCGTTGATTGGCTTTGCAGCCGGGAACCCCTGAGCTTCGCTTCCACAAGCCAAAATTGGATATTTCGCACGTCTGTGCTGTTTGATGGGAGGGGTCGGGACCCTGATCAAGGGGAAGTTAGGAGAGGGATAAGGGTGGAAATAAAAAGTGTACCGATTGTAACAAGCTTAGGTCCTTGTGCTTTCACAACCAGACAAACCCAATAAACTTGTCCTTTCAACTTGAGAATGCCGTGACAATTAACAGATATTATTCTCTCGGGGCTGGTGCGAACGATTTAAAATCTGGGATGTTCGACAGTTTAGCTCAGTCGGCAGAGTGCATGCCTATTAATCCCAGGCTCGATTCCCGATTGAGGCTTTTATAGTGACGAATTAATGTCCGAGGGGAATGGATATGTTTTGTCTGTTCTAGTATTAAGTTATTTTGTAAGGCGTGTGCACGTTTAATACCTCAAATAATATTAATTATATTTATTTACTCGTTTTAGTGGTCGCATTTTATAACGCGTTACATCCGAAATAGAATGGGACTGCCGATGACGAGAAGATCAAGGTTATAATACCGGTCTGGTATATTGAGAGGTTTTTTTTCCTTAAATGGTTTTCCATTCTACCTTCAAGCAAATGTACGTGAATTTATTATAAAACCCTACCTTACACATCTCCTTATTCAATTAGTGTGTAGCCCTAATGGGTTCTAAGCCGTGTTATAATCTATCATTGCAAAATATCACAAGAATACGACAATGAATAGAAATAAATACCTAAGGAAACATTAATATAATTGAATTTAATATTAAATATGAATTAATAGAAAAGATAATAAATATCATGAGAGTGAATATCAATAGGGGCCTAGTTAAAAATATACACAAAAATGCAAATTATCTATGTGAAACGCAAGAAGAAAAAAAAAGCATTATTATTATTATTATTATTATTATTATTATTATTAAGAAATGAATCACTGTTGAAAAAAAAATAATGTTTTTCTTAATAAACTAAGGTAAGTCTAAAATTTAAGTAACTAATGAAAAGGTTTCTCTTAAATAGTAATTTAAATGTTTGTTCCCCTTTTATGATGAAAATCAAATTTGGGAAATCTGGAGTTGACGCTACTTATTCAACAGCCAAGACAGTTGATAACATAGGAAATACTGATAGAAAATAAAATTTGGATTCAAAGATACCCAAGATACATTATTACAAGGTCAAGGTCACCAAATTTACAAGAAATGTTACTATTGAAAATATTTTTTTAAAAGGGGCATTGAGATAAATTCTAAGTGAGAAGAGAGTTTGGAGCCCTAAAAGGTCTCGAATTCTGTCATAATCATTATAAAATCGCTTTTTTTTAAAAAAACTTGTAATAGAAAGTGACAACCAATTTGGGTTGAGCGCTTTTCACTCTGAGAAAGTCAGTCAAGCTTATAGAGTTCCAAGCCTCACTAGCATATTCGAACTTAAATCTAACCAAGGTATACTTAGATTCTGTTTGGAAGAAACATTTTAGAAAATACAAAATTATTGTTTGCCATCAGCATTGATGGTAATTTAAAATTTCATTATTATTGTTTTATAGGTATTGGTCATATCCAGGACCCGACGTTGAAGTCAATGCATCTTTTTTCTGTGAAGTAGAACGCAATGGAAACTTGTGTAAAAACACATTTTATGACACCCTGATCTTGAAAACAAGACTTCTACTGTGCATATGTTTGCATATTTGAAGGATTTTACATTTTATGCCATTTTGTAACATGTTTTGGTTTATTATTTTCCTTGTTTTTACTCTTATATTGCATTTTCTGTCATTTTTAGAATCATTACATTCAACGAGCACTTTTTAACGCAAAAATTCATTATTTACATTTACATGAAGCATTAATTTTTTCTTGTAGTAGGGCCAGACAATGAACAACAATGAACATAGCCTAATGTTTTCTGACAGAACAGTAATAAGTAAGTAAGTAAGCTATTTTTAATAGGTATATTGGCCGTACGATTTATTATTTATCTCTTCTTTTGCAGGATTCCACAGCCATTACCATAAACGGACAACTAGAACAAATGGATTTTAATTAAATATGTATGATTTTATTTCTTAGGCGCATCTTTTGTATTTTTGTAAATATAAAAACAGCGTTTTTAAGTCCATTTTTTTAAAGTATAATTTTTATCTTTTAGAGCATTAATACACAATTTTTAAGTGCATTTAATTTGTTTTTAAGGGCATCAAATTCCGGATCCTGATTCATATCTATCAAAAATGACAGCCGCAGATCACATGACTTGACGTATGAAAACGTGAAAGTAGATCTAGTAACTTTTCTAGCTGTCAGATAAGCCCCTTCTTATGAAGCTTAAAACAAAGCTAGCAAGTAATAATAATAATAATAATAATAATAATAATAATAATAAATATGTAATACACAACACAACTTTGAAAGAATCTCTAGAGTATGCAGGTTGACGAAAGGGAAGAGCTGCGCTGATGAATGAAAAACACTGATAATCCTATCTAATAGAAAACATAAACTCCAAACACGTTGAAAATTAACACTTCACTCAACCAACAAGTTTATTTAGAACAGTATTCAGTAATGTTTGCCAGTACAAGATCAAAAGCGCGGCCCCCCGGAATTACGAAATTTTCTCGCAGGCGTTGTTCATAAGTAGCCGAAAATAACTCCCGGTTGAGACGCAAACCGGATAACCCACACAGCCCTAATCGGGAGTATCAATATGTGTGCAAAACAAGGTTCACTCAATTTATAGCGAAATCTTACAGTCTTACCTTGACAGATTCCGCTATGGCTCTATCTTACAAGTTGCACCATAGTGGAAACAAGCAAGGTAAGCTTGATACATTTAGGTTAAATGACTTTTTTTATTTCATTTTTGCAGACAGCTACTCTAATAAGAGTCACTGAGAAGGTAGCTACCATTTAAATATAATGATCTATTAAATTTAAATGGCAACCACCCTCTCAAGCTTCCAACAGTGACAGAGTTGTTTCACACGGAGATATGTGTATTGCGATACTTGAATCAAGAATACAGAGATACGTAGCCGCATGGCCGATAAAGTATCAAATAATGGGCCTAATTTTTTTTTTCTCTCTTCGCTTGATCCCTCGCTTTGCTACCGAGCTCCAGTTCGGGAAACTTTTCAATGCTCTTTTCAAATGGACAGTATCAACGCGGCTGTAATTTTGGATATTGTACTAAAAATAAAGTCAAGGAAGAAACCAAGAATGAAATAAATTTTGGATTCGTCCTATTGTTAGTTTGCGTGATAAAAGGGGAACTCTTTTGTTTATTCTTCGATAAAATTTTGTGTGATCCTAACAAATTCTTTAACTAATTTTGAATGTCTGCTGCCTCGTTCAATTAACCTTTTCTTTGCTCAGTTTTGTTAAACTTTTCGTCGATACATATCACTTTTGCTCGGTTTTGTTACCCTTTTGATCGAACACGCACCCCCTTTTGCTCAATTATGTTCCCCTTTTGGTCGACACGCTCTTCTTTTGGTAGGGGCTGTCCCCTTTTTGGTTGATACGCACCCCTTTTGCTCAATTATGTTCCCCCTTTGGTCGACACGCACTCCTGTTGGTAGGGGCTGTCCCATTTTTGGTTGATACGCACCCCTTTTGCTCAGTTTTGTTCCCCTTTTTGGTCGACACGCACTCCTTTTGGTAGGGGCTGTCCCCTTTGTGGTTGATACGCACCCCTTTTGCTCGGTTTTGTTACCCTTTTGATCGAACACGCACCCCTTTTCCTCAGTTTTGTTTCCTTTTTGTCAAAGAGTAAATGATAGGATAGTAGTGAACACGACAGATCTGACGCGGGTGACGTCACTGGTCATACAAGCTACTGCTACTAGCTACTTTGGAGGATAATGATACGCAGAAGATGTAAATACTAGGCGCATGTAGAGTGGTTAATGAACTTGACGAGACAGTACCCCCCCTCCTTTTTTTTTTTACTGTTACAACAGTAGCCTAGATACCAAAGTTGCAGGAATACTCCAATTGTTAATTGTAATACAGAAACCTACATGTATCACCGTCTGTAAGAGCTTATGCTACTGGACAGTGTTAAGGTGGGAACACACTGCCGTCACGTCACGTGAGCTCATGTGACCTCATACAGTAGAGATATGACGTGACGTGCTGTACATGCTCACACTATAGTCACGTCATGTCACTCAACATGTGCTCTCGTTTCGTTTTCAGTAATACGTTTCTTATCTAAAGTTCTTCAGTCTTGGACTAACCATGGAGA